>JAABKJ010000755.1:37297101-37687721 GCA_011634705.1 Andricus grossulariae | reverse complement strand
GTCTACTATTACATTTTTGGTTTAGAATTAATATTTTTTAGTTAAAGGTTTTATTATTTTGTTGAAAATTTTACAATTTTTGTGGAAAATCTTCCTTTTTGGTTGAAAATCCACGGTTTTGTTGCAAATTCGTCGTTCTATGTTCAAAATTTAACTATTTTTTTTTAGAAAATGCTATTAATTAGTGGAGAATTAACTTTTTTAGTAAAAAATTGATCGTTTTGGTTTAAAAGTTCACTACTTGGTTGAAGTGTGTGTGCGCGCGTGTGTGTGTGTGTGACGATTGAAACCCGAAAAAGCTTTAAATTTAAATTTATCATCATGAATCATCGTGAAAGTATTAAATCTATTATCTATTAAGATTCCTTATAACTTTTAAAAATATCCTAAAATCTTTAATATATTTTTGAATCTTTAGAAATACCTTGGAATATTTGAAAATCTCTTCAAATCTGTGAAAAACCTTGAAATCACTCATTTCTTGTAAATAAATTTTTTGAAATTTCAATAAAATATTATAAAATCCCTTGAGATCCCATGAAATTACATACAATCTGATGATACTCCTTGAAATACATTGAAATTGAAGTTCTATTAAATCTTTTCAAATAGCTTAGTCCGATGAGCCTAAAAAATGTTGAATGATTTTTCGGGTAGTAGTAAAATAAAAGCTTGTCAAAAAACTTCGTTTTCACAGATAGTTTTCACAAAATGATGGGGAAAAAAACACTAATTTAATTATAACGATATTAAGTCTTTATTACATAATTGTTAGTATACTTAAAGGCCGGATTATAAGAATCAATACTTTTTTATATTAATGTAAACTCGTATAAGATTCTTTACACAAGTTAGTGCTATTTAGATTATTATAAACCATTATTTAATAACTAACTATTAGCTTTAAACTATTTAAACTATTTAACGCCGTTCAAACCTGAAACCCTACGTTCAACTTTTAACTCCTACAGAATGAAACATTAGATCATCTTTTGTCTTCATTCCTATCTAGAGGCCCTACTAAACCCTACTAAATGCAATTTACAATTGGTTTAAAGGTGATTCAAAATCATAACGCATTATGGAAGTAAAATATTCTTTATCGTTAGAAATAGATATTATAACTAAATTTTGATAAACAAGCAGTCTTGGCCTTCAATATTACAATTTTTTGAAACGTTTCGGCCAACAATTTGGGCCCTCTTCAGTCATAATTTACGGTCTAAAAAATACAGGGATACTACTCACGTTTCCTTTCTAGTGCGTTTTTCTTTATGTGTTCATCGTATGTTTTTTGGTGTGCTTCATTGTATGCTTTTTGGATTGTTTGGAGGCTTCCTGCAACATCTTGGTTGGCCAGATGGGCTTGATTGCGTGATAGAATTCTGCTTACAAGCATATCTTCAGGGCTCAGTGGTACAAATTCTCTTAAACGTCTGTCATATACTATATTCCGATTGTTAGACACATTAGTGATTGCCCTAATAAAATATTTCTGAATATATCCAAAAATGAGAGGTCCCCTTCGGAATAATACTAAATTTGGAGCGAATCCAGTCACCCGGTCGGTATAGAATCTTCGTAAATGGTGTAACTCTTCTAAACTTAACTGATTATATCTTACTTCCTCGGCAGGAGGAAGTCCGTTCTCCTCGTACTCAGGAAATAGTTGGGCTAAGGTAATCTTCTGCGAACTTAATTCTTCAAGCAGAAATTTCAGAGGTAGGTGAATTTATATACTTATAACAGCGGTCGGGACCCTTAGGGTCCAGGTCCGGTCCCATTAAGCACTTAACAGTACATGTTCGAAGCCACACCCTCTAAACTTGCAAAGGTTCGATTGCGGGTCTGGACCTTTTCAATTGAAGAGCGAGGGAGAAAGGCCGAGATTTAAAAAAAAGAGTTTTAAAAAATGCTATGATACATCTCGGAATAAACTAAACCAAATTTCGTATAAAAGTGCCTAAAATGGCCAGTTTAAACTCAAACAAAAATTATTTTTGAATGTAATTTAAACATTTAAAGTCAAACATAAAAATGAAACTATTTAAATAAGTAGAAAAAGTCAGAAAATTTTCATTCTCTAAGGAATCATTTCGTTTTATCTCAACGATAACAACTCAATGCGGGCTTTTGGTATTCAAAAATAATGTATATTGTTATAAGTAATGGTTATAAACAAATTTATTTATTTCGCATTTCCGATCATGGACAATTTTTGTTTTTAATGGTGCCACTACATTTCTTCCCTGAAGAATATTAGTACAGAAAATGTGGTCATTTAACAACAATTATTACTGTTATGCACAATTGTTTTCAAGAAATTCATTTATTTCGTATCTTTGCACATAGAACATTTTTTCACTTCATCTCAAGAATCATATTATTCACAAGATTTCGATGTAGCTCAACTTTTAAAGAAGTAGTTGAATTTTCTTCTAAAATGATGGATCTCCAACCAAGAAAATGAATTTTTTTATAAATTAGTTGAACTTTCAACTAAGACAAGATACAGAAAAAATTTTATCAGAAAATGAAATAGTTCAATTTTGATTTTCTAAAAGTATATCATTTTTAACTAAAAAAAAAACAAATTTTCAACAAAATGATCAATTTTCAACCAAGAAGATAAGTTTTTCATTGAAATGATCTGTAACTAAAAAAATGAATTTATGACTAAAGAGTTTAACTTCCAACCAAGAAAAACTTTTCAGTCAAGAAGGAAAAAAACATTTAACCAATTGATGAATTTTAAAAATTCCCTGATTTTCTTTGACCAACTTTTTATTTTCTCTTACCATTAATATTCGAATACCAGATTTTTAAACTTGTAATACTTTTAACATAGGATATTTTATAAAAGGAGTAAACTAATATTCTAGATGCAAATTTGAAAATTCATTTATATATTTGAAACAAAAAAAATTACTTTTTTACCAAAAAAGATGAATTATTAACAAAATACCTGAGTTTTCAACAAAATAATTAAATTTCCAGCCTATGTGGATGATACTCAATAAAAATGTGTAATAGATGAATGAATTTTCTTTACAAAAATTGAATTTTCAGCCAGAAAATACGACTTTTCTACAAACAAACAAAAAAAAACTTTTTTTTATGAAACTGTTCCATTTTCACTACAAAAAGATGAAATGTCGAATCAGAAATATTATTTTTCTACCACAAAAAGAGAATTTTCAATTTAAAAAAATATTTTCTTAACATTCAAATTTATATTTTCAGTTTTTTCTTTCCTCGCCAATTTTTCATTTTCCCTGACCATCACTATTCAAATGCCAGAATCTTAAAGTTGTAACACTTTTAACCTAAAACATTTTATAAACGAAATAAAAAAATTTCAACTTAAAATTGAAAAAATTCAAATTTATTCTTCTAGATAGTTGTTTAAAGTTATAGAAATTCCCTGACTTTTGCAATATTTTTTTCAAATCCCTGACTTTTCCCTGACCAATAAAAGTTTCTGACTTTTTCCTGATTTCCAGGTTTGTCCTGACCTCCAGCCAAGTTAATTTTGAGACATATTTTGTGTTGATGAAGAGGAGAAGTAATTTTTAATTAAATGTTCAACAGCCTAAAGCTTACATACATTAATAATTTAAAAATAAAATCCACTGTTATCACAATTTCCTTACAACTACTGATAATTTAATTTGTGATTGTCATGGTGAAGAAATATTTCCTTGTCTTTTAGAACGTAGTTCAGTCGCCTAGACTTAGAATGGCTCCGTTCATCACTGATTGCGTTTTAACTAGTAGCATTGGGGATAAAATGCATTCAATGAATTTTTCAAATGCCGTGAGACGTCGAGAAGAGGACATTTATTTGAATGCAAGTTATGTTACGGCTACCTTGCCCAACAATAATCTATTTTTAGATTAATTTGTGCCAACTGATGAACCATCTCGTACGGATAATATCCCCAATAGTCATTTTGATGATCAAAATAGAGTTCAAATGTCCTCTCCTAGCCCAGTAAGCGGACTGCCGACAGTTTTAGGTTAGCGAAGTAGCGATGATATTCATTCTATAGTACGAAAGTGGAACATTAGTTACAATAGAAAAAGCGATAGTAGTGCGGAAGAGTTTTTAACTCAACTCTAAGAATTTCTTAAGGGCAGTTCCTTATCGAATGAGGATCTTCTTAGAACACTCCCGTTTTTATTAAAACCACCCGCACGATACTGGTATAGGTTTCACCGGGAAAAATGGGATACGTGGCAACAATTTACCATCGCTTTTAGACATCGATCCGGAATAATAAATTTCCAATTGCGAGTCGGGGATGAGGAGCGTAAAAGAACATAGGCTCCCAATGAACGTATAGGAGACTATCTTCTGAATATTCGCTTAGTTTTTCAACATTGTGATCCTGCGATGTCAGAACGGGAACAATTGCAAATCGCGATAAATCATTTACATCCTAAATATGTTGATTCCCTTCCTAAAATGGAATATCATACTTTCGAAGAATTGAAAGATGCTAACGAAAGATTCGAAGCATCTAAGGTGATAAGTGAAGCATATTTACCCCCTCCACCTATCTAAGATAGCTTTTTGCCCGAATTTGCCTAGCGTAATAATACAAGAAAACAGATGGAATGTCCACTACCGAGAATGAGCCCACAACCTTGGATAAAGTGAAAAACAGGACGAACGGGAATAATAAAAATAATAATAGTAAACGAGGTGGTAGAGGTCGTGGTAAAAATAGCGATAGCCAAAGCGACGACCGCGTAAATAATAAGACCAATAACAATAGTTCAACCAGCACGGCGAGTAGCGCATGTGCGTGGTGCCTAAGGCACCAACGATGCCAACTAATTTCGACTAGCCTCTATTGGGTACCCATGTATTCGAAGCATTGAATCTTTCGACTACTGCAAGGACACTTTGGCCGTGACTGCTCTAAGCCTAAAAAGGTTTTTTGCAACAGTTATGGCCTACCCGGTCAATCTTCTACGGACGTGAACAGGTCTTCGGGAACCAGACCGGGGAAACGAATGGGGGTGAGTGACTCTAGGGTCTGAACACTCCCTCCCTTCGTTGCTAGGGCCTCTCAGATTCTGTTAGAACAAGTATATACAGCACTTGATAAGAGGCGCCTTTTTATTGCAGTTAGTGGCGATGGTCAGTCACTACACGGACTCTTTGTTCCAGGCTCGTGCTCTACCTATATATGTAAGTAAGCCGACCTTAGGAAAATTTTCTAGTTTTCTTAAGGAATTAGCAAATTAACCAAAACCGGGCATTATGTAGTCTAACGGGGTGATCGAAGAAGCTGCCGGACAAGCCACATTACACCTTAACACTAGAACGGCCGAGGTTGACCTTACCACCTGAACTACCGTGTGGGTAAAAATTATTCATATGGATTCGTCGTTGTTATCATGGTTTCGACAATGTGCGATTGATTCTTACTGATATGGATTCATGTTTTCATTATGTGAAAAAATCATAATGTCACATTTTCTAAAATTAGGCGATTATCATCCTTTGCAATGTAAGGAAACCCGTTCAAGGTGTATCGGTGCTTCGCAGCACACCGACGCCAGTATTTGGTGCTATATTTGTCTCGCTCACTAGGCACAAGCTGAAAAAATTAGCAACGGCATTTTCAGGAATACAGCTGCTGATCTATGGTCATTTGTTTCTAAGGTTTGAAGCATGCACAAGAGTTCTCCATAAATTTATTCCAAATCTTCGAAGCCAAGCAAAATTTGTCTGTAATTTTTCTTTGAGATTTTGTGGAATAATTGGTGTACGGTTATCTTCTTAAGCTCAAAATTCCGGAGCCACTTGACGCGAATAAGCTTCATATTAGAAGGAAGTGGTCGATTAACGCAATAAACTTTTTGATTCGCAACTCTGATTAATTGGAACAGGAAAAGAGTAGGGTGGTACTTAAGTTTCCCAAATTCAAACTAATTACTTATTCAATGAATCTCGGACAAAATAAGGGTAGGACAGTCATAGAATACCTCCTAAATCTGTAAGACGATTGAAGCAGGTGCTATCTGGCGAATATTTCAGTGTATATGTGGTTTACTTTGCGCGAATGTAAAAAAAAACGTGCATGGGCCAAAATGACCCACGTGGTAGTTCAAGGTATACATGATGTATTTCTGCAATAATATTAGCCGCTATAAGATGAAACAACAGCAGTATATATCTCTCAAGAAATTACTAAAATTTACGGATTGGTCTGTGTCCAATAATTCAGGAATAGCAACAAAGAGAAGAAACAAATGGGTGAAAATGACACACTTTGTCTTTCTAGTGTTGAGTTTGTAGGATTAAGCAGGTATTTACTTAATTTATTTTTGCGCCAACCTTCAATTGTGAAGTTTTGTTTGGTCATAATTTTTCTGAGTTATTTGATTTTGATGTTAGATTTAAGCCTCGTATTTGGAGAATAGGAAACGGTATTTGGCGAACATACCAGTGACAAGAAAGTGGTTCTGAAGCCACTCTACTAAACGGAATATCAGATAATCGTGCAGAAGTTGCTGATATTTCTTTGTTAAATAAAGCCGTACAAGCCTACGCCGGCATAAAGGAATTAAAGCCTTAGGAGGCGAAATATTCACACGATTTTCCTTTGAAAAAATCTCTATGCAAGTCAAGCTTCCGGCTGCATATTTGGTGGAGCACCTTATAGAATCCGCTAAAAGGCTCGATGCTTAGGAAGCTGAGAAAAACGCTTGTTTAATGAGAAATATTAGCATAATTCAAGACCAGTTTTCGTCTTCACGATATATTTACCAGATTTACCTTTGTCAAACATTTCATCATATTCCTCTCGTACAGGTTATCGGGTGCACCAGCAACGTTTCAACGATTGCTGGATCGACTGATAACAACGGAATTAAAGCCTTATGTATATGCGTTCATGGATGGCACAATTTTAGTCAGTGAAACCTTTGAGGACTTACGGTTAATCCCGACGAAAGCAAATTTGGTTGTAGTCAGGTACGTTATCTCGGATATTCAATGGATAAAACAGGATGACAGTCTGACTTTGGCAGGCTGAATCGTTGAGAAGACCAGAACGAGCGCCCGATATAGTACCGTTAGCTGCAGAGGAATAGAAATGTAGAATTAAACGTTTACCGGCTCTTAGACATCTAATCGTACATCACTTGGACGTAGCATCTGACCGTCAGGCGAAGCACTTACAAGCACCGAAGGTGAGACATTCGCTACAAAGTAAGTGATATTGTTTGGCGTAGAACTCATATTTTGTCATCGGCTATAGATTACGTTGCGAAAAAGTTATCTCCGAAATATGCTGGTCCATATAAAGTTACAAAGGTAGTATCACCGGTAGTTTATGAGATCCAGAATGAGTCAGAAATAATTGAAAAGGCTTGGAGATGAAAGAGGTAATGCTTGTCACAGGACGTTTTTGAGACCGTGAGCCCACAATCAGACGGTCCTGTTCGGGACAGGACAGGCCCCGAAAATCCCGATGCTCAGGTGAGTCCGGTACCACCAGTTAACCCAGCGCCACTGAAGATCAGCCGGTAACCGGAACAAATAACACCACCGATTACCCTCCAAGTCCCAAGAAAGGAAGGCCTCGCCGGACAATCATCTGTATCCTGGTCGCACTTCACGTCCGCCGCCGTCGTCCAAGCCAAAGAGGCAAAGGAGTATGAAGAAGGACCCCGCCATAGTAATTGGCTCAGAACCAGAAAATAGGGTACCTTTTGAATGCTCTCATGCCTCACGGTTAAAAGTGATGATCGGAATTAAGATGTGGGAGCTGATAGACGGCAGCGAGGAAAGGAAGCGTCAACCGAGAAACCTGGTAACCGGGAGACAGAGTAGTTCTCGATACGGACCATCCAATTATTCAGGCCCTGGTGGACGCAATAAATAGAAATACGAAATGAAGATACGAGGTGACAGCTATTAAATGAATTTAAGATCGGGAAAGATAATTAAAAAAATGGCAAATCCCATTGATGCAGTAAACCTGGAAAATAGGGACGATCAAGTAGGAGAAGAGCAGGATAATATAATCAATTTAGAAAATTATTCAGATAATGCCGGAGAAGAATCAAATGGGGAGGGAGGCGTATTGGAAATAATAAACAGACTAATACCAAACGAAAGTGAATTAGAAGAGAATGTCGAGATAAATCTGATGAAATTACCACAATTGATGAATACGACATCGATTACGCGTTCGATAATAGAAAAAGTCCCTGAAAAAACGGTTAATAATAAGACAGCGCAATAATCGGTGCGGCGCGCAAGGTTTGACGCGATCATCGACCGGCCCATTTCCTTCCCCCAAATACTCAGTTTACAGTAAGTGATGACAGAATTCCCCGAAACAATACGATAGGTCGGTGGCATTCCGATTTTATTTCGGAAGAATTGGGATTGTCGATCGCGGGACTTCCTCAAAACAGTGATACAAACTTAATTGCAATACAGTAAAAAAATAAAAAATCCCAAAGAAAAAATATAGTAAATAATGAAACATTCCAGATAGATTCATTTTTGAAAAATAATGAAAGATTTTTAATGGAGGTTGATGAGCTCATGGAGTATGAAGAATACATGAGTCGTCAAAAAGATAAATGGTTTAGGATGCAGAAAGGAAAGCGTAAAGCATGCGTAAATCAGGGTAAAAATAGTAATCCAAGAGCTCATAGCTCACTCGGAAACCGAAGTACTACACGAATAATTAACATACATCCTACATTAACAACTATAAATCCAGAAGAAATGGGTAATATAAAACAAAGCGAGTTTAGAAATACACAACAAACAGTCCATTTCGAATTAGAAACAGATAGTGAACAGGAAATTCGAAATGACGAACCAATGAAAACAAGTTTAAATAAAACGAAAACATCGCGAACGTACTGAACTGATACCGAATTAACAAGGAGTAGGGATGATAAGGATGACAGAAACACAAACACCAGACAAAAAACCAGAAGCTCTTTTAGATCTCGTAATAATCGTTCAGATCAAATAGAAAGAGGAACGGATGATAGAAATTTTCAAAGTTTCGATGACCAATATAATGATCAAACAACAATGCCGGCGGCGTATTTTTCTTTTGGAATGGTACAGACGCCATTCCAAATAATGAGTAACTGGCCTTTCAAATTCAAAAACAATAGAAATGATAGTCCGGCACACTTTCTTCAAATTTTAGATCCATTTCAAAGGGGTTATCGAATCGGTAATAAAGATATTTTGGAAAATTTGGACGCGATCTTGAACGAAGAAGCTCTTGAGTGGTATCAAGTTTTACGAAGAAACTGGCGCACAATATCAGATTTTAAAAAAGATTTCAGAAGCGCTTATATCGATGAAAGATTCTCTGAAGAAATCAGGCAAAAAATAAAATTTTGCAACCAGAAAAGGGATCAGGACATACAATCTTATTTAACAGATATTCGAAAATTATTTACTAAACTATATCCGCGTAAAGGTTTAGAATGGGAATTGCGTAGAGCCTACGAGAATTTAAGAATAGAATATATAAAGTACATCAAAAGAAATCATTTCGGAAATTTTGAAGAATTGGAAGATTTAGGGAAGGAATGGGAGACAGAATTAGCAAAGTCAAAAATCAGAGGCCAGGTGTTGCAAATTACGGAAACGAAAACGAATAGTCAAAATAATCAAAAACAAAATCAAGATCAGAATAATAGCGTTTGCTGGTCGTAGAACCCCGCTGATCAGTGTAGGAGTGGGTGTTGTAACGTTGTGGCCTGCTACTCGTTATGGATCCTCCCCAAATTCTATAATTCACATCTTTATATATAAATCGCAACATCGTCCATAGCCAACAACAGCTCAAAAACTTCATAATTAAGGGATGAGTATGGAAGGATTTGTAATATGTTGAATGAGTCTGGATCGAGTCAATTAACGCGACGTTCCGAAATTAGACATTTACAGAACAATAGCTTAATCGTTTTTCGCGTATGCACATTTTCTGTCGCCCCTCTACGATTATGAAACGCACAAACCTAACTTCAAATGATAGAGGTGATACATTTGTAAATTATACCTTTGTTGCGTAAAATATCGTGTGTATCAAGGAGTAAAACGTCTTTTTATCCTCGCGTGTTTGAAAAACTCGGCTTCGACTCGTTATTGCAAGCTCACGATCAAATAAAAAGACTGCTTCACTTATAAGTACGCAATATACTAATAACTTGAATCCTTTTTGACTGTTTTAGTCTTGGGATTAATCAGTCATTTATGATAACGCCTACATTTTATAAGCAAAATAAAACTAGACATATTTTGTTCCTGCAGAAACCGAAGAAGAAATAATTTATAAAATGTCCTATATATACCGTTGGGTAATATTATATGAAAATATTCCATACGCACTTGGAGCGGAGTGAAGGGGGGGTGGCTGTCTTCATGTCTCTATACTATATGTATCACGTATTTGATGTATGGACTAAATTGAATGTTTTATTTATCTATTTTGTTGACGACCTGCTATCGTTTTAGAATATAGGTTTAAACAATAACAAAACAACTCACCCGTGCAGACAGAAAAAAGTTTCTTTAATCACAAAACAATTTCTGAAAATTAAAGAAATTTGCTTATTCCTATTTAGTTTTCTGTTCCAAAGCAAACCTGTTTTGTAGTTAGAAGAAAAACTTTGTTATAAATGATGTGCAAAGTACTTCAATCCACCAGACTGTGCGAGAATAACGATGGCGCATGTGGACTTTGAAATACATCTATTTTGCGAATCTACAGAGAGGAGAAATGCTGGGGCCAATAGAGGGGAGAAAGCCCACTGGAATTTTGCCGCCAAAGGTGGTTAATATCAAGAAGGTGGAATGGGCCATTGGATCCTTCTTCCTCATTAAATCACCGGGGCGGGTGGCGGAAAACCAATTCTTTTCCAAAAGGGCATGGATTTCGTCGCCCAGGCACTGACGAAACCATTGAGGACAAGCTTTGCCCTCAAACATATGCCATCAGCATGGAAGGGCAGCAGAGTGGCCTTCATTCCCTAACATAAAAAGGAGGGCTACCCTGCTCCTAAAAATTTCCGGCCAACAACTGGAACAGGCAGGGTCGCCGCAGCGCATCGTAGAGCTCTGGTGCGACAGGTGAGGGCACCCAGTGAATCCGGAAAAGACGAGCCTGGTCATTTTTACAAGAAAGTACTAAGTATGGAAAGTTGACGCCCCTGCATTCCTTGATAGGAGGCTGATGATCTCATACTCAGTTAAATTTGTGTAGGTAACCATAGATAGCAAATTGAAATGGGCGAAGCATCTTGAGACCAAATGCAGGAAGTACGTGGCCGCGGTCTACTGGCTACGGGTAAAACTCAAATTGCTGCAGGATATGCTGCGACGATTACAAACACTAGCGTTCAGGAGCTTGACAGGAGCAATGAGAACTACGCCCAAAGCGGCGAAAAGATTCATGCTGTAAGTGCGACTCACGCGATAGGCAGCCAGCAAAAGCAAAGATATGGACTTCGGGGCCATAGACACACTAAGCTCCCAAGTGACATCAGCACATTGACAACGCTAGAAATATTGACAGAGGGGAAACCAAACGTTTCAACTTTTCCAAGACTTTGCGCGTCTACATCCAAAGTTGCGACATGTTGAAAGCAAATACTAACCTGCTCCTCAAAGGAGCGCCCTTCTCTGCAAACACGATGGCAAACGATGCTGGTAGGCAGATTACAATCTGCTCGGATAGCCAAGTGACATTAACTGCAGTTCGAAAACCAAACATAACATCAGAGCTGGTTTGGGAATGCAAAAAGGCATTGAACCAACTTGCAGAAAAGAACAACGAGGCCCTCATATGGATTGATGGTTACACAGGGATCAAGGGCATCGAAAAATCGGACTAGTTGGCAAAAAGCGGAGCAGCAAGTCAATACATAGGACCGGGACTGGCACTGGGACTAGCGTCTTGCTGCTTTGAGATAGCCATCAACAGCTGAATCCGGACGAACTACCGGAAATACTAGAGACAAACCTAGGGTTGCAGAGAGTCAAAAGCCATCCTGGACTATACGTACGGGATGGATAGAGCTTTTTAGAGGATGGATAGAGCTTTTCAAAACCTTTCAAATCATTAAAATTCTTGAAAATTCTTTGAAATTTCTGGAATCCTTTGAAACCTTTTAAAATGCCTTCAAATTTAAAAAAAAACTCTTTAAAATGCGTTATAACGCTTTAAAATACTCTCAAATCTTTTAAATCTCTTGAAATCTTTGAGATTCCTTGTCACTTTTTAAAATATCCCAAAATCTTTAAAACTCTTCAAAAGCTTCAAATTTTTATTTAATCTTTGGAAATACCTTGAAATATTTAAAAATCTCTTCAGATATTTGAAATGCCTAGAAATCACTCAATGTTTGCAAGTGACTTTGTGAAATTTCATTCAAATATTTAGAAAGTCCCTTGAAATTCGTAAAACTACATACAATCTGATGAAATTCCTTGAAATTTTTGAAGTTCTATGTAAATATTTTAAATATCTTAACTCTGCCCGATAATCCTAAAAAAATTTGAATGATTTGTCGCTTCGTAGTAATATAAAAATTTTTTCAAAAACTTTGTTTTTATGGATATTTTTTCACAGAATGATGGGGGGGAAGAAACACTAAATTTATTTATAACGTTATGAAGTCTTTATTGCATTATTATTGGTATACATAAAGGCCGGATTATAAGAATCAAAACTTTTCCACATAAGATCAACTGATATAAATTTTTTCACACACGTCAGTTTGACAGAGTGTTGGCGGCAGTTGTCGAAATTGAGCCCCTACTTTGAACCAGCTATTTAAACTATTCAAAAGCTATACAATATTAACTATTAACTTTAAACTATTCAAACTATGCGCACGCTATTTAAACTTTTTACATGCTATTTAAAGTTAGAACCCCTACATTCACCTGTTAACTTCTACATAATGGAACATTAGACCCTCATTTTATCTAGAGGCCCTACTAAGCCCTGCTTAAACTAATTTATGATAATTGGCGCCAAGTTGATTTAAAATCACAACGAATTATAAAAGTAAAATACTTGTCACCGTTGGCAGTATTACGGATCATCTGCTTGCTACATGACTTTGTACAAAGAAGCATTTTCCTCAAGTAATAGCACAACTTTTTAAGATTTTTTGAGAATTTTTGTTACTAAACAATAACAATTGAGAGTTACTAAAAAAATTTCACAGAGGAATATTCCTATTTAGGTGTAAAATGTCTACTGAATTTAATTTAATTTGTTCTAAATGAGCAGCGATTTCCTAAAATATTTTAGGTCCTTACATTCGTACCAATAATATCGGATTCTTCGTACTGTAATTATGGTACACGTTGCCATAGCCGTATGTTCATATTAACTGTGTCTCTTCTTATAAATAATTTAATACATAAATAACCCAATTTTCGAGTTTTTTAAAGTCATTATTGAATTCCTCTTAAAAATATCTTAAAATTGGTTTAAAAGAAATAGAAAATCACACAAAATTTTAATATATTTTCATGAGGAATTCAATAATGAATTAAAAAATCGAAATTTGGTTATTTATAGATTAAATTATTTATAAAAAAAACACATTTGATATTGACTCACGGATATGGCTACGTGTACTAGAATTACAGTACGAAGAGCCGGATATTATTGGTAGGAATATTCGGACCTCAAATATTTTATACATCTCGCTACATATCAATTTATTATATAATTTTTTATGTGCTTTTTTATTTATTTATTTGTTATTTTTATCATTATATTTATCATTATTCATTATTTCACTATATGAAATCGCTGCTCAGTTAGAACCCTTTTTACTGCTCACAGCGTCTACTAAGGTAGGAGTTAAAGGTTCAAATTTGGGGCAACATTTCGAGTCTGAATGGATCTAACAATCACGTGATAATCAGGGAATAAAGCTGATGCAGAATATCATTAGTACAATTTACTTCACGTTACAGGAAAAAAGTTCTTTTGAGAAGAGCTTCATCAATGATATTGGTATCAGTATATTCTCTGATTAACAGGTCATATTCATATAAACTTTTTTTTATTGACATAATTTTGTAACCTTTCATTCAATGTTCAAGGTTTCCGCTCTGAAAGTATTAATTTTTCCTGCTGCTATTTAAGTTGTCCATTTCCGAATATTTTGTTTGGAATATACATGACATGAAGGAGACAGCCAGACACTGACAATGACGTGTTCATCATGTAATTTAAATAAGCAACCTGTTTCTTTTGAATCATGCCGTTGTCAGAGGTGATGTTATCTGGGTAATCGATTTTGTGGTCTACTTCTAATTCGACTTCGGATTACAAAATTGTAATTTGGTTGCACGTTATTTTTAATTGAACTATTTGCTTCCGGGTCACGGAGGAATAGTAAGGAGTACCCGGTAAGAAGTTTTGCACTGAAAAGTATTCGAAAATTTTCTGTTCAATGGTGAAGTGACAATTATTGAATCCTTTTCGATACTGTGTTTGGCCTCGCGTTTTGAATCCCCACAGCAGTAGAAGTTATCTCTTAAACTGAATTCCTTTATGTAGTCAGTGGCGACCATAATTTTCTGAATACTTTTTAATACTTTGAATCGACAATGAAATAGCACATTTTTAATCCCTTTTAAAATTACACATTTCGTGTATTATTATTCGAAAAACAGTAGATAAGAACAGCGAAATGTGCTTCTAATGCGTTAAACGAAAATGGTGTTTTTAATTTATTGCGGTAACGTTTGACAGCTCCGATCGGGTTTGAAAGGAATTGAAACCTAAATATTTTCCCTGCCTAATAGGGGATTCAAAAAAGAAGGACAGAAATGGCATTCCTAGGTTTTAAAATTTTGAATACCTTGGAGTGCAAACCATTTTACCAGGTAGTATCACTCCATGCATTTGGCGAGCAGATGCGTGAGCAACCTCCAAGAGATCGCTAATGTTTGCCAAGCATGCAAACTACATCGCGCTTCCGCGCACATGCGCATTCCTGTTGTCGTGTCACGTGTTATTCCCACTCCACTGCTTGAAATTTGCTTAAAAATGAAACATACTGGAGTGGGGCTCCCACCATCTTGGCGCGAGGATAACACGTGACACGACAACAGCAATGCGCATGTGTGCAGAAGCGCGATATGGTGTGCATGTTTGACAAACACTAGCGACTTCTCGGAGGATTCTCGTCCCACTCCCCACTCACAGCATACTACTCATCACGTTTTTTATATGGCAAGTGGCCTTTTATAAAATCTATATATGCTTTTTTGAATATTTTAATGTATGCTGTTTGGATTGCTTGAAGGTTTTCTGCAACATCTTGGTTGTTGCGACGGGCTCGTTGATTGAGTGATATATAGGCTGCTTGAAGGTGTGCTGTCTTTCTTGCATCTGCTTGTGCTGCTTTCAGTGTTTGTATTCCCAAATTTGTTAATCGAATTGCATCAGTCTCCATCCAATTGATTCGATCAAGCTCATCAATTCTGTGAACATATTCTTCCTCAATGTCCACACCTATTACCAGCATATCTTCAGCGCTCAGTGGTACAAAGTCTCCTAAGCGTCTGTCATATACTATATTCCGATTGTTAGACACATCAGTTATTGCTCTAATGTGATATTGTTGCCTATGCCCAAAGATGACAGGTCCCCTTCGGAATAAAATTGAACTTCTTCTGAATCCAATTAACTCGCCTAAATATTCTCTTCGTATTTTTCGTAACTCTTCCGAACTTAATTCATCATACTCTACTAGCTGGGCAGGAGGAGGTCCGTTTTCCCCGTCCTCAACAAATAGTTGTTCTAAGGAAACCACCTGCGAACTTAATTCTGTAAGCAGAAATATCAGAAGTAGGTGAATTTTTATACTTATAACAGCGATCGGGACCCTTAGGGTCAGGTTCTAGGGTCCAGGTCCGGTCCCATTTAACTTTTTAGAGTACGGGTTCGAAGCCACATCCTCTGAATTCTTAAGAGTTCGAGTACGGGTAAGTTTAAGAGCGAGGGAGAGAGGCCGCGATTTTTGAAAAAAAAGATTTAAAAAATACTATGAAAAATTTAGGGACAAAATTAACCCAATTTCGTATAAAGCAAAAGTGCCTAAGATGGACAGTTTAAAAATGGAAAGAAATATTATTTTTGTATATATAATAGGGTGGTAAAATTTTTTAAAAAATTTTTCTGAATGACGCCCGGAAATTTTTTGGAATGCACACAAAAATAAATTCCTTTAAAAACAAAAGAAATGATATCTATAGGTGGCGCAAGCCCCATAATGTTTAACACGTATTTCCCATAAGAAAAAAGACGTTTTTGTAAATTTCATTCAGAATCCTCAATATTAGCTGAATTGAGTTAAAACTCAAGATTTATCTTCTTAATTAGCCATCAAATACGAATAAAATATCACTTCTTAAATATCACCCCCAAAAGTCTGTTTTATTTGTTCAAACAATTTATTATTATTATTATTATTATTCAATTTGAATAATGCTAGAAAGTTGCGGTTTTTTCTGAAATTTGCAACTATTTGTTTACTTTCCACATAAGGTAAGCTAATAATTAATTCAATCTATCAGAAATAATAATTTGAACAAATTATTATTGTTTATAACTATCTTCTTCTTCATTAATACAATATAGTTGCGATTTCTTCTGAAATGTTAAACTTTTTGCCTGCTTTTTATTTACATAGTAAAGCAATAATGCAAGTTAAGAAACATAGTTGTTTGATAAATTCATAATTGCTTATAACTATCTTCTCTTAGATAAGTGATGAAAAGTTGCGGTTTTTTCTGAACTCTTAAACTTTTTTCCAGTTTTCACTTATAAGGGTAATAATAAATCCAAGATAACAAATATTTTTATTTAAACAAGTGATTATTGTTTATAACTGTATTCTCTTAGAGTGATGCTAGAAAGTTACTTTTTTCTAAAATCTTTAGTTTTGCTTCGACTTTTTAGTTATGAACAAATAATGAGTGAACCTCAGCAAGAATAATTTTTTTAATAGTATTTTAATTCATTAAGCGAATTACTGTTGCACATTTCTCAATGCTTGAAAAAATGTATATAAACAAAAAGCTATGTTACACAAGAGACAGAAACAAAGAATGGAATAATTAGGAGTAGGTGGGAGAACTACAGGCGTGTAAATGACTTTTAAAAGTTTACTTTTAAATTACAACAAGAAGTTTATTGCAAAGCGTAAAAGAAAAATATGGAATTCAACATATTTTTATAAAAGCTCGCCCCCCCCCCTCCTCCAGCAAAATATATTCTCGAAATGAAAAGAGATTGTTTAAAATATGTTTCATTCTAATGTTTATTTATTATTTGTTCGTAAATAACAAGGCGAAGCAAAATTAAGCATTTCAGAAGAAACCGCAACTTTTTAGAACTCCTCTAAGATAAAATAGTTATAAACAATAATAAATTGTTTAAACAACTATTTTTATTAGCTTGCATTAATTATTACCTCACTAAGTGAAAAGTGGGCAAGAAGTCAACATTTTTTGAAAAAACCGCAACTATCTGGCATTAATATAGATGCAGATAGTTATTAACACTAAAAATTTGTTTAAACAATTATTTTTTCTCAACTTAAATAATTAGTAAGACACTCCAAGTGAAAAATAGACAAATAGTTGGAAATTTCAGAAAAACCCGCGAAAATTGCTGAAAACAATAATGAATTGTTTAAACAATTTATACAAACAACTAATCATCAGTAGAACGCAGTGTATCATGTATCAGAAACAACTTGCATTTGAAAAAACGCAAAAAAATCATGATTTGCGCCAAAAACTCGCAAAACCTATTTTTTCACTTATGGGGGGTTTTTTTGGGAACCTATAAACAGACTTATGGGATTGATATTTAAAAAGTAATATTTTATTTATATTCTATGAATAATTGTGCAGAGAAGTTTTGAGCTTCAACTCGAATATCATTTTCTTTTCAAAAAAAATTGAATAATTTTTGTCTGGATTTGAACAATTTTCCGGGCGTTATTCATAAAAATTTGAGATAAATATTTTTCAATGCATTTTTGTACCACCCTAATATATAAACATTAAAATCACAAAGAAAACACTTAAATAAATAAATTTTATTAATTTTTTAAAAAGAACATTATTTTTCTACCAAAATAGTAAATTTGCTTATAACAATAACAACTATTGTTACATTTTTATTTCTTGTGTCCCGATATTATTTTTGAGATGAAAAGAAACGATTCTGCAGGAAAGAAACATTTCCTTGTTAAAAAAAAAGATATAAGTGAATTTTCTTAACATACAATTTTTGCAACAATGATAATTGTTATTAAATGTCAATTATTGTCATTCACTATTCATCAATTCATCTCATGAATATTTTATCTGCTAATATTATTTTTCAGGGATGAAAAGAAGTAACTTGACTAAAAAGAAAAATTTGATATGTTCAAAAATGTGAAATAAATGAGCTTGTTTATAAAATTTGTTTATAACAGTTCCAACTGTTGTTGAATGATAATATCTTGTGCATATCAAACTATTATCTTTGAGATTAAATGAAAATAGTTTCGTAGGAAATAAAAAGTTTCTATGTTCAGAGATGCGAATTAAGTGAATTTGTTTATAACCATGATCTACAACATTGAAAATTTGTCTCGTTTAGTTCTCGGTCATGATTAATTATACTTTCACGTCATCCAATGTAATTTAGTATAAGTGATGCATATAAAGACTGAAAATGCAGCAAATGTCAGTTTCATCCAATAATTTGTTTATCAAAATTAAAGCCATTAAGGAATTTATTCTATAATAAAATACTGGCAAATTTTGTTTCTATTTAATTGAAAACAATTATCGTGCTTTATTATTGTACTTTGATATTTATTACTTGAAAATCACTGTAACAAGTCGTAATAAAATATTTCATCCCCCCACCCTTTACGGTACGTATTTTTTGGTTTCCAGGCATAAGCAATTTATACCTTCAGGACTACACCCGACTGTCGGTTTAGGAACTCGTGGTTTAGGAATTCCTAGAATTTCTGGGACAAGCTGGGTTTCAGCTCAAGGGGCGAGGGACAATTGCGACTTTCGCCTCGGAAAGGCCGTAGTGCGCGAGTACTCCGTCGAGTACATTGCGCAATATTATGCATTCCAATGCGAAACAGTTCAGGCGACCCTGACTGTTTGTGTTCGAAAGTTCCAATTTAGGAACAAGGCTATTTGCAAGCAAACCCCGACACTGTTCTTAATCCGAGAGTCTGTTGTAATTTCGGCCCTAATAAATATAGTTGGGTCAATGTTTTTATTATTTATTTATGAATAATTTTATTTATTTTCCTAAATGATGTAACTTCAATAAGGTAAGTGCATTTAACAATAATATAATGTAGGTTTATGTAAAATTGTATTGAATCTAGCAGACTTCATGCTTGAACGGTGATTCTCATACATATAAAAGTATCCATTGTTAATTAAATTGAAGTTATGTTTGACATTGTCAAACGCATAATGGAAAAAATCAAAATATAGATTGAATTTTGCTGTTTTGCTAGTTATTGCTTGTAGAAATAGGCAGCATGGCCGAAAACTTCCTTTCCAAAATTCCCTGATTCTTCCTTAACCAATTTTTCATATTCTCTGACCATTAAAATGCAAATTAACCAATACTCGGTTGAGTATATTGCGCAATATTGTGCATTCCAATTGAAAACAGTTCAGGCGGCCCTGACTGTTTATGTTTCGATACTGCCGATTTAGGAACGAGACTACTTTCAGGAAATCGCCGACACTGATCATAGAATTTTTTATATATAAAACAAAAACTCGTACAAGTCTCCGTTTAGATTTTTTACGTATCTCGCAACCTTTTGGTTTGATATTGAAATATTCAATCCTTGACTATCAATTTCAAAGCTTTTTTCCAAATTTCGCATCGTTTTGATCAAAATTTGAATTTTAGACTTTTTCATGGTATTTTCATAAATAAAACCAAAATGATAAGTCGTATAAAAAAAAGTTAAATAAAATTTTGTAGGACTTTTTAAAAGCTTACATTACTTTCCAGAACTTTTCTCCGTATATCATGTTGTTTGGCTCAGAAAGTGAATTTTCACTTTTCTTACAGTATTTTTATTAAATATAGCCAAACTGACAAGTCTTATCGAAAAATGGGTATATTCAATTTTGTCCATTTTTTTTAAAGCTGCAATTCCTTTGCAGAACTTTTTTTCATATCTGACCTCGTTGACCCAAAATGTGAATTTTCAATTTTTTCATAGTATTTTCGATAAATAAAACCAAAATGACAAGTCCTATCAAAAAATGGTTTCAACAAATTTTGTAGTACTTTGTAAAAACTGCAATTCATCTCCAGAAGTTTTTTCTATATCTGACTTCGCTTAGCTCAAAATTTGAATTTTTGATTTTTTCATAGTATTTTCGATAAATAAGACCAAAATGACAAATCCTATCAAAAAATTGCAAAAAAAAATGGTGTCGTACTTTTTAAAAGCTGCAATTTCTCTCTAGAAGTGTTTTCTATGTCTGACTTCGTTTGGCTCAAAATTTTTATTTTTTTCATAGTATTTTCGATAAATAAGACCAAAGTGGTAAGTCCTATCACAAAATGGGTTAAAAATCTTTTTAGTACTTTTTAAAAGCTGAAATTTCTTTCTAAAAGTTTTTTTTTCAATATCTAAATTCCTGTGTCCTAAAATTTGAATTTTCGAATTTTTCATAGTATTTTCGATAAATAGAATCAAAATGACAAGTCTTACCAGAAAATGGTGAAAAAAAGTTTTCTAGTACTTTTTAAAAGCTGTAATTCCTCTCCAGATGTTTTTTCTATATCTTACGTCGTTTGGCTCAAGATTTGAATTTTCTATTTTTGTCATAGTATTTCCGACAAATAAAACCTAACTGACAAGTCTTATCAAGAAATGTTTATCATAAATCTTATAGGAATTTTCAAAATCTATCACTCCTTTTTGAGACTCTTTCCCGCATTTCGTGTCGTTCGACTTAAAATTTAATTTTGTAATTTTTTTCATAGTGTTTTCGATAAATAAAACCAAAACATCAAGTTTGATCAAAAAATAAACAAGGGGAAAATTATATAGTCCATTTTTTCGAGAGTGATCGTATTTACGGACGGGCGGATCGACAGACAGACGCCATCTTCAAAACTTGATTTTCGGCTCAGGGGGTTTCAAAACGTGGAGATCCGTTGAAAAACTGAAGTGTGAAATTTCGGATGATGAAAACTGTCGGTAATGTAGGTCATCAAAGCTAATGATGCACAGTTACCGACAGTTTTCATCAGCTGGAGTAAATGAATTTTCTAAGTTGGCAACACTTCTTTCACGCGCTTTCCGATGCGAAAGTTTCTCTCGCCCCACCCGTTCTACGTGCGTGAAACTAACCTGCCGTTCGTCGGTGTAAAGCCGACCATAAATGATGACAATGTAAAAAAATCCATTTCAAACAAAAAAATTAAAGTTATACTTTCAGTTAAAAAATTTAATTTTAAACCAAAAAAACGAATGCTCAAAAAAATAGTTCAATTTTCAACAAAAAGATAAACCTTCGTTCAAAAAAGTAATTTTATAACAAGGCAGTTCAACTTTTGCCCACGTGGTTGAATTTTTCAATTAAAAAATATCAATTTTCAACAAAATATTTAAACTTTCAACCGAAGAATTGAATTTTTAACTAAAAATATGAGTCTTCAACAAAGAAATGATTTCTGAACAAAGTGTTTCAACCAAAATTTTCAAACAAAAGAGTTGAATCCTTAAGTAAGGAAGATTAATTTTCAAACAAACAGTTGCATTTTTATCCGAGAAAGGTGTACTAAAAAATGAATTTTCAAATTAAAAAGACAAATTTCCAAAACAATAGATGAATTTTCATCAAAAAAAGATTTTAGTTTACTTTTTAGCATTAAACAAAAACTAAACTTTCTACGAAAATAGGTAAGTGTGATAGTAGGGTGGCTCAAAAAAATGAAAGTTTCTTTGATTCGTGGCTTAACCCCCAAAAAGCTTCCACGTCGTGAAAAAACAACTGTCAATTTTTCAAATTTTTTTAACAAGTGGATCTTGGTTCCCACGGGGGTTAAGCCGCCCTCAACCGGAAAAAATCCATATTTTCTCACAGGTTCGATAAAAAAGTTCTAGTTTTGCCTAAATGATGTAGAAAATAGTCAGAATAGTGAATAAGATGAAAAAGTATATAAAAGTTGAAAAACCTCCCCAAAAAATGAGAAAACACCACTCTTTTGAACAAGAAATTAATTTCCGAACCTCCTGCAGTTTCTATTGCAAATATTTCATGAGTTTGAAACAAAATAATCACAAACATTATTGAAAAAATATTAGCATTTTTAACCAAAAGAGATGGATTTTTAAACTAAAGAAACAAAATTAAAACTAAAAAAGATTTTTCAGTCGATAGAGAAAAAAAAAATCGACGAAATTCTGGAATTCTCAAACGAAAAAGGCGAATTTTCTACAAAACAGATGAATTTTCAAAAAATAATAATAATAATAATTTCCAATAAAATGGTTTAATTTTCAACCAAAGACATGAATCTTCAACCAAAAAATGAATTATTAGCAATGTGGCATTTTTAACCAGAAACGATGAATTTTCAAGCCAGAGACAAATTTTGAACTAAGAAAGATTTTTCAGCCAAGAAAAGAAAATTTCAACGAAATTGTGTAACTTTTATACCAAAAAGACGAATTTTCTACGAAACAGTTGTATTTTCAACAACTAAGATAATTTTGAATTTATTTGGCCATTCTTCTGCAAAACAGTTGAATTTTCAACAAAAAAGATCATTTTCAATATGTTTGGCAAATTTTCTACGAAACAGTTAAATTTTCAAAAAAAAAAATAATAATAATTTTCAATAAAATAGTTTACATTTCAACCAAAGAGATAAATCTTCAATCGAAAAAAGGAATTATTAACAAAGTAGCATTTTTAACCAAAAGAGATAAATTTTCATACCAAAGAGACAAATTTACAACTAAAGAAATTTTTCAGTCAAGAAAGAAAAACAACTTCAAAGAAATTGTGGAATTTTCAAACCAAAAAGGCGAATTTTCAACAAAACAGTTGAATTTTCAAAAAAATAAAATAAAATAAAATAATAATAATTTTCAACCAACGAGATGAATCTATAACCGGAAAAATTAATTATTAACGAAGTAGCATTTTTAACCAAAAGAGAAGAATTTTCAAACCAAAGAGACAAATTTGCAACTAAAAAAATTGTTCAGTCAAGAAAGAAAAACAATTTCAAAGAAATTGTGGAATTTTCAAACCAAAAAGGTTAATTTTCTACAAAACAGTTGAATTTTCAACAAAAAAGATAATTTTCATTTTATTTGGCGAATTTTCTACAAATCAGTTGAATTTCCAACAGAACAGAAAATTTTCAATAAAATAGTTTAATTCTCAACCAAAGAGATGAACCTTCAACCGAAAAAATGAAATATTAACTTATATACAAATACTTTTTTAATCGTCAACAAAAAAGATAATTTTCAATTTAGTTGGCAAATTTTCTACAAATAATTTTTGAATTTTCAACAAAAAAGATCATTTTCAATTTATCTGACGAATTTTCTACAGATGAGGTTTGATTTTTCAACGAAAAAGGTAACTTCCAATTTATTCGGCGAATCTTCTACCAATAATTTTTTAATTTTCAACAAAAAAGATAATTTTAAATTTATTTGGCGATTTTTCTACAGATCACTTTTGAATTTTTAAAAATGAAAGATCATTTTCAATTTGTTTGGCGAATTTCCTACAAATAATTTTTGAATTTTCAACTCAAAAAATATAATTTTCAAATTATTGAAAACGTGCACGCTTCACCTTAAAAGTGTTTAGCTCAACAACCAGTAGAGGCAACAAGCTTTTCTTAAATGAAAGATAAAATCATAAGGAATAAGTTGCAGAAGAAAAAGTATAAAAAATACGAGCTCAAAACGAAAAATAAAAATGATATTTTTTCTTGAAATTTTTGTACTTTGAATTTTGAATATTTGCTCTAAATTCTCATATAAAAAGGGTAATAAATTCTGCAAAGCACCTCTAAATTTTATTAAAATCAAACAAAAAATGTCTAAGATGCAGTATTTTCAAAAAAATTCATCAAAAGAATTCAAAGTGATGTTAAGAGGGGGTGTTTATTAATTTCTGCGGGAGGTTTTACAACTTTTCTATATTTTTTCGTTTTATTCCGTTTTCTGTCCACTTCCTACGATATTTAGGCGAAACTAGAATTTTTTTATCAAAAACCTGTGAGAACATACCGATTTATTCGGTTTGGGGGTGATTTAACCCCCCTGAGATCCAAGATCCCCTTGTTCAAAAAATTAAAAAAAAAATTCACACCTGTTCTTTCACCAAATGAAAGTTTCTTGAGGAGTGAGCACACAAATCAAAGAAACTCTAATTTTTTTGAGCCACCCTGATTTCCCAGTAATCGTGACTTGTTTTCAGCATTTTGTAATGACAAATAGAAATTACATTTATCCAAATTAAATAAAAAGTAAGAAAATTGGCATCAGAATTACTGGGACTAAGGTCTCGATTACTGGAACGTTTACTTTAGTTGAATTTGTAGCCAAAAAGGATGACTTTTTGAAAAATTGTTACATTTTCAAACAAATGATGACATTTATAACTAAAAGATAATCTTCAAGAGGAAGCAACTGCTGCAAAAAAGAGATAGAAATAGAAATACAAGGAAAATAAATTAATAACAGAAATATTATGTCAGGGTTACCGCAAAACTTAATTCTAAAAATTCCTTAATTTTTCCCTGACCAATTTTTCATTTTCTCTGACCATTGATATTCAAAGACCAGAATCTACAACAAGCTTCAACAGTGCCGCCTGAACCGTTTCCAATTTGAATGCATCATATTGCGCAAGATTCTCAAACGAGTACTCGCGCACTGCGACCCCTCCGAGGCGGCAGTCGTAACCGTCTTTTACCCTGCCTGATATCAAATTGCCCGATGTCAAAAGCAAGTAATAATTAAAGAAAGAAAAGTTCACAACTGAGTTTTTAAAGGAAAGTTAGAACTTTTTCCGTATGTCAAAACTGATTAGCTTTGTAAAGACTAAAAATTGCTTCATGTACTACTGGCGTGGTCAAAAAAATTTTTGTTGTGAATTTTCATGCATATCGCTCGGAAATTTGTCCGAATATACACAAGAATAAATACATTTGGTATTTTTTGGGGGAAAAATTATATTGAGAGGTGGCGCAAGCCCCATGAAGTTGAACACGTATTTCCCATAAGAAAAAAAGGCGTTTTTACCAATTTTATTCAGAATCATCAATATTAGCTAAATCGAGTTGAAGTTCAACCATTCTCCTTTACAAATATCCATAGAACACGAACGAATTATTACTTTTCAAATATCACCCCCATAAGTCTGTTTTATAGGGTCCCAAAAAAACCCCATAAGTGCAAAAATGGGTTTTGCGAGTTATCGGCGCCAGTTATGTTTTTTCTGCGATTTTTTACTACAAATTGTTTCTAGTACATAAAATACTACTTTGTAATGATAAGTAGATATTGAAATAAATTTTTTAAAGAAGTTATTATTGTTTTTAGCAATTTTCTTTTAGAACAGAGTGAAAAAGTCGCGGTTTTTTCCAAAAAATTTCCATTTTTTGTCCAATTTTCAATTAGAGTAATGTAATACCTCATTAATGTTGAAAAATAATTGCTTAAACAATTTCTTAATATTGTTAATATTATTCTTTTAGAATGAAGCTAGAAAATAGCAGTTTTTTCCAAATTTTCTACGTGTTGTCGGCTTTTTAATCAAAATGAGGTGAGTAATTGATTAAAGTTAACCAAATTAATTGTTTGAATAATTTATTATTATTGTTAATAGGATTCAATTTGAATAATTCCAGAAAGTTCCGTTTTTTTCTCAAATTTTCAATCATTTGTATACTTTTTACTTGGAGTAATTCAATTGAGCAGAAATAATAATTTTAACAAATTATCATTGTTTGTAATTATCTTCTGCTTCAATAATGCTAGATAAATGCTGTTTCTAATGATTTTTTAAAACTTTTTACCCGATTTTCACTCAAGAAAGTAATGAATAATTCAAGTTAACAAGCATAGTTGTTCGAAAAATTTGTTTTTGTTTATAACTATCTTATCTTAGATATGTGTTAAAAAGTTGCGGTTTTTCCTGAACGCTTAGACTTTTTGTCCACTTTTTACTCAGTGAGGTAATAATTAATGCAATGTAACAAAAACATGCTCATTTAAACAATTGATTATTGTCCATAACTATAATCTGTTAGAATAATGCTAGAAAGGTGCTTTTTTCCGGAAATCTTGAGTTGTTCTTTGACTTTTTAGTTATGGACAAATAATAAGTGAACCCCAACCAAAAATACTTCTTGAAAAGTATTATGTTTTTCAACTCAATTAATTTTGCTCTTTTCATAATGTTTGAAGAAAATTATTTCAAACCAAGAAGCTAACTTATACAAAAGAAAAAAAAAAAAGAATGGAATAATTAGAAGCAGGTCGGAGGAGTGGGTCTTTAAATGACTTGTAAAAGTTTTGTTTCAAATTAGAACAAGAAGTTTATTGCAAAAGGTAAAACAAAAATTTTGAATTAAACATATTTTGATATCAGCCCTCCTCCAGCAAAATATATTTACGAAAAAGAATGAGATTGTTTAAAATATAATTCGCGCGAATGTTTTTTTCTTATTTGTTCATAACTGGAAAGGTAAAGCAGGGTTAAAATTTTTAGAAAAAGCCGCAACTTTCTAGCACTCATCTGAAAGAAGATAGATATAAACAATAATAAATTGTTTAAATAAGCATGTTCGTTGATTCGCATTGAATATTACCTCAGTAAGTGAAAAGTGGACAAAAAGTTTAAGAGTTCAGAAAAAAACGCAATTTTATAGCACTAATCTAAGAGAAAATAGTTATAAACAATAATAAATTGTTCAAACAACTACTATTGTTAACTTGCATTATGAATTACTTTATTAAATGACAAGTGGGTAAAAAGTTGAAAATTTCAGAAGAAGCCTCATCTATCTAATATCAATAAAGAAGGAGATAGTTATAAACAATAATAATTTGTTTAAATAATTATTTCCGCTAAATTGAATTAATTATTAACTCCCTCCAAGTTGAAGTAGACAAATAGTTGAAAAATTCAGAACAAAAACTGGCATTTCTGGCATTATTCAAATTGAATAATATTAGCAATAATATTGAAATGTTTGAAAAATTAATTTTGTTAACTTTAATTAATTATTCACCTCACTCCGATTGAAAATTAGACAAAAAGTGGAAAATTAAAAAAATGCAATTTTCTAGTATTATTCTAAGAGATTGTTGTTAATAACAAATAATAAATTGCTTGAACAATTATTTTTTAACAATGATTAAGTATAAAATTACTTTAATTGAAAATTGGAAAAAATGTTGAACATTTTTAAAGAAACCGTGACTTTCTAGCTGTATTTTAAGAGAAAATGTCTAAAAACAATAATAAATTGTTTAGAAAATGTATGTAAATATATATTCATCAATGTCAGGAATGAATTTATTTTTGTTTGGATTTAAACAAATTTTCGGGCAATATGCATACAAATTCTAGAGTACGAAATTCGGACCGCCCTAATAAGGATCCTAAAAAGTATAATCCTGAAAAATAATTTTCATATTTTCATGCATCTAAATTTTTGTACCCATCTGGTAATCATAATTGAGGACCTGGATGCAATAACCGACGGGACGCTCGGCTTTGTATTCCTTGCTTCCCATTCGAAATAAAGTGACGCGAAAAATTATCTGAAACTCAAATTTAAAAAAAACACTCAAAAAAAATATGAGCATATAGAGCTTAATGAAAAACACCATTTTTGTGCAGAAAATTTTTTCGTCTGATTTCAACTTTGTGAGAAATAACATATAAACTGCAAATTTCGACGAGCGGAATTTAATGCGTTTTTTAAAATAAACTCGCCGTAACTTTTTTTCATTTCAGCGAAATGACTTGAAATTTGAACCCAAAGCGTATTATACTCTATCGATGCCTACGAAATTCGATTTATGCTTAAAAAAGTTGACTGTTTAACAATATGTCAATGTTTGTCAATAGCTTTGTCAATAGTTCTTGATTAGGGTCGGAAGATGTTTTTTGGAAAGTTTTAGATTTTTTAAGCGAAAAATGAGCAAGCCAGCGTAGGTTGAAGTGAGCGCGCAAAAAACTCGAGTGTGAGCGTTTGCGAGAGCAAAAAGAACAGACACATGACGAGGACGGGCAGGCAAACAAAGCTGAAAACTAGCGCATTATTTTTTAACTTTTAACCAATGTTTTTAAGTTTTGTTCGATGTCCGATGCTTGTGTTTTCTGAGCAAAAATGAGTTGGAAACCGACCGTAATTAAGTGTCTGGATCGAAAAACTCGTCTAGCTTTCGAGATCGGGTGAAAGCATTGTCCAAACGTGTCGTTGGACGGAAATCTTATTTATTACAACATTATTTTTCTTGCAAATATAGCCTTGCAGAAAATGACGGGACGGATCTTTTTTCTATTTGCTGTTTTTTCGGCGGATCATTATTTTTAATAATAAGGATGAAAAACTGAAAAAAAGCTTCCCCAAATACAATTACTTTTTAAAAAATAAATTATCGTAAGTTGACAAATATTATTGGAATGTTTGAAACTTTGATTTACGCACGAAATATAGTATAGTGATGCCTAAAAACAAAACAAAACTGGATATTGCCTATTTTTTAATAATATTCAATTGTAAATTGAGAGAGATAGGTAACCTTTTTTTTCATGTTTACCGACAAAAAGTATCGAGGGATCTTTAAAGTTGAATTTCCGTCACTTTTCAATGAATTGGTTGGAAAATTTCCAAAAAGCTCGACACTTTTTTCGGTAAAAATGAAAAAACGGGTTACCGATCGGTCTCAATTTGCAATGAAATATCATTAAAAAATAGGCGATTTCCAGTTTTTTCTTTCGTTTTTAGGCATCACTAGGGTATATTTCGTGCGGAAATCAAAGTTTCAAAGAATTCCAATAATATTTGCCACACTATCGATAATTTATTTATTGAAAAGTAATTGAATTTGGGGAAGTTTTTTTTCAGTTTTCCATCCGTATTATAAAAAATAATGATCCGTTGAAAAAACAGCAAATTTGAAGAAAAAAAATTAATTATTTTAATGTTATAGTTTTTGACCAGTGAAGTATATATGTTTAATAGTTTTTTCTTGTCTACTTGGTCGATAATCAATATTTTGTGAATATTGATTATTAAATATTAAAGTTGCGAAAAAAATCTCTCTAGCTCCGCTGGGATTCAAACGCCAGATCTTTCAGATTTCCGGTCTGATGCTCTAACCAATGAAGCTACGGAGAGACGTGAAAATTTTCTTCACAACTTCTACAAGTTGAATGTCGACGGCATTCAATACACTTGCAAGATTTCAAACATGAGAGTTTTTATTATTTTGATGTTATAGTTTTTGACCAGCGAATTATATATGTTTAATAGTTTTTTGTGTCTACTTGGTCGATAATCAATATGTTGTGAATATTGATTATCAATTTTTGAAGCTGTGAAAAAACTTTTATCGGCTCTCCGTAGCTTAGTTGGTCAGAGCATCAGACCGGAAATCTGAAAGACCTGGCGATCGAATCCCAGCGGAGCTAGAGATACTTTTTTTACAGCTTTAAAAATTAATAATCAATATTCACAAAATATTTATTATCGACCAAGTAGACAAAAAAAACTATTAAACACATATACTTTACTGGTCAAAAACTGTAACTTCAAAATAATAAAAACTCTCATGTTTGCAACCTTGCAAGTAACTTGAATGACGTCGACATTCAACTTGTAGAAGTTGTGAAGAAAATTTTCTCGTCTCTCCGTAGCTTAATTGGTTAGAGCATCAGACCGGAAATCTGGAAGATCTGGCGTTCGAATCCAGCGCAGCTAGAGGAATTTTTTCACAACTTTAAAAATTAATAATCAATATTCACAAAATATTGATTTTCGACCAAGTAGACAAAAAAAAACTATTAAAAAAAATTAGTGTCGTGACTTTCAAGATTTCCGTCCTACGACATGTTTGGACAATACTTTTACCCGATCTCGAGCGCTGGACGAGTTTTTCGATCCAGACACTCTATTACTGTCGGGTTTCAATTTATTTTTGCTGAGAAAACACAAGCAAAGGACATCGAACAAAACTTAAAAACATTGGTTAAAACTAAGAAAAGAATGCCATAATTTTCAGTTTTGTTTGCCTGCCCATCCTCGACATGTGTCTGTTCTTCTTGGTCTCGCAAACGCTCACGCTTGAGTTTTTTGCGCGCTCACTTTAACATACGCTGGCTCGCTCATTTTTCGCTTAAAAAATCTAAAACTTTCGAAAAAACATCTTTCGACCCTAATCAAGAACTTCTCTGCCGAAAGTTGTTTGAACTCACAAATTTCCTCGATACTTTTTTCAGCCGAACGTGAAAAAGGATGATATTAAATAGCTATTGACAAACATTGACATATTGTTGAACAATTAACATTTTTATGCATAAATTAAATTTCGCAGGCGTCGATAGAGTATAATACGCTTTGAGTTCAAATTTCAAGTCATTTCGTTGGAATGAAAAAAAGTTAGGGAGAGTTTATTTTAAAAAACGCATTAAATTCCGCTCGTCGAAATTTGCAGTTTATATTTTATTTCTCACAAAATGGAAATCGGACAAAAAAGTTTTCTCCATAAAAATGGTGCTTTTCATTAAGCTCTATATGCTTTCTTTAAAATAGTTTTGTTCAAATTTGAGTTTCAGATAATTTTTCGCCTCAGTTTATTTCGAATGGGAGGCAAGGAATGCAAAGCCGAGCGTCCCGTCATTTATTGCATCAGAACCCTCAATTGCCTCTATAAATTAATACAGCTTTTTATTTGCTGTTCCGCGAAATATTTATTTGCAAACTGTAGAAATAAGCTACTTTATGAATTTTCATTTGACCGCTATCTGATATTTTTTCAAAAGTTTGAACTTTTGGGATCATCAAAGATCAAAAAAGAAAAAAAAATTCTAAATGTGGCCACATACTACGATAAAGATAATAAAATCGTTGGGTAGAAATATAGCTTTGTTGATCCAGCGTTATCTCTGCCATGGTTTTCCTTCAATTTAGAATCGTTCAAATCTAGATAAAGTGATGTAGTTAAATTATATGAGTGATAATAATTTGAACATTTACACTTCAGGAATTTTAAATTTATCAATTATAAATGTAAGTTTTTCAATCATGAGCAACATTTAATTCAAGATAACAAAAATAAAGTTAATGAAAATTAAACAATATTTTATTGTGCAAAATTTTAAGACATTAATAATTCTCCTTATATTTGATAGGTTTTAAAATTGTTTGTTTGAAATCACGAGCTTCTTGGGCATTCTTCATCTACTGCGGATCGACAAATAAAAATCTGTACAAATTTATGGAGACGAAAAAAATGTCTACTGATATATTTTGCTGAAGCGGAAAATCGTAGCTTTTATCAGTCAATTTTAAATTAATTATATTTTTTTCAAAATTCTGCGATTTTTCCTTGACCAATTTTTTATTTTCAATTTTTTTAACAACATAATTAAATTTTCATCTTGAGAACAACGCAAATCAACTACTGCTAGTTTAATTTGTTAATTTCACAAAGTTTCAAAAGATTTCGGAATGTATTTTTAGATTTTGAAAAGTTTTAACAAATGTCAACATTTCCTAACTGTTTTAAAATGTTTGAAAGGATTTCTAATTATTTCAAGTAATTTGAACAGATGTCAACAAATTTTGAGGAATTTTGAAATATTTCATGGATTTCAGACCAATTCAATAAATTAAAAAGAACTTTAGAACATTAAACATTTTTGATTCATCAATTTTTCAAACAATTTTATCCGAATTTTTTTGAACTTTTCTTTCCTTCAAATATCTTCATCTTACAGGCATGGCCGTTCTAGCCTATTTTCTTAAAAGAATTCAAAGTATTTGAAAGATTTCCAGGGATTTGAAAGGATTTCAATAGATTTCAATGGAATTCATAGAATTTCCAAGGATTTAAATCATTTTAAGAAACTTTCAAAGCTCTGAAACTTTTCAAGAAAATTTAAAAGATTGACTGAAGCCAGCACCTCCAATATATAAAAATTTACAAAAATTGATAATCGAACACGGCAGAATGTTGGGCCTTTTTTGGGCTCTTGAACGCGTCAGCAACAAATTTCTAAAAACCACCCCCACAGAAAATAAAACTACGCCCTATGTAAAAACTCAAACTCGGAAAAACAAAGTACACCAGAATTCTGGGCTTATTTGGGGCTCACGAATGCAAGAAAAAAAGTTGAAAACCACTCTCTATGTGTAAAAAACCACCCCCTTGTCAAAAACAAAATCTGCAAAAAACAAAGTCCATCCGAATTTTTGGCTTATTTTTTGGGCTCTCGAATTCATCAAAGAAAATTCTCGGAAACCACCCCTAAGTACAAAAAACCACCCCCTTAGTAAAAACTGAAACCTAGAAAAAAAATAGAAAGCAGTGTTAGGCTTTTCTTGGGCTCTTGGAAGCTTGAAATTTTGTTGCAAAAACCACCCCTACATCTAAAAAATCAAACACCTATTTATAAACTCGTATTTGAATTTTCTAGGAGTCCAAAATCAGTAACTCGATTCACCCTACAAAATTCTGAGTAAAGATCATTTTCCGGCAAAGTCGTACTGATGGTGTACGGAGGGGTTAGTTTTTGGCGTTAAGGGTTAGAGCCTAAAATTGAGTTTGGTATTTTTGAAGAGCCCAAGAATCAGGGACTCTCTTGACACTGTAAAGTTCTCAAAAAGATTATTTGTTGATAAAGTCTTATCTGCCTGGTATCAAGGGGTTGTTTTTAAACGTTAAGGGTTGAAGATCCAAAATCGGTGTTCGAACTTTTGAGATGCCAAAAAATCAGAGACTATATTGACACTGTGAAATGTCCAAAAAGATTTTTTTTACCCCACGACACCACGCAGATGTGACTTTTTCAAAAATTATCCTTTTAAAATTTTACAGTGTTAATAGAGTCCCTGATTTTTGGGTTCCATAAGAATTCCAACACCGATTTTTGGGTTACAGCCCTCAACGTTACAAAATCTACCCCTTGATGCCACGCAGATGTGATTTTGTCAAAAAATAATCTTTATAAGAATTTTACTGTGTAAATAGAATCTCTGATTTTTGGGCTCCTCAAAAATATAAATACCGATTTTTGGGCTTCATCCCTTAACATGTAGAAACAACCCCTTGATACCACACAAATAAGACTTTGTCAAGAAATAATCTCCTTGTGAAAGTTGCAGTGTCAATAAAGTCACTGATTTTTGGGATCCTTAAAAATACCAAGAGCGATTTTCGGGCTCCAACCCTTAAGTTTGAAAAACAACCCCTTGATACCACGTAGATAAGACTTTGTTGAAAAATAATCTCTTTAAGCATTTCAAAGTGTCAATAGAGTCTTTGATTTTGGGATCTCTAAAAATACCAACACCGATTTTTTGGCTCCTACCCTTAACCTTAAAAAACAACCCCTCAATACTAAGCAGATACGACTTTGTAAAAAAAAATCTTTTTCAGAATTCTACAGGTTTTTTTGTACATAAAGAATGGTTTTTGCAAATTGTATTTGGTACATTTGAGAGCCCAAAATAAGCCCAAAATTCTAATGAACTTTGTTTTTCGCAGATGTTATTTTTGGCACATTGGGGTTGGTGTCCTAAATTTTTTTGTGCATTCGAAAGCCCAACATTTTGATGCACTTGGTGTTTTGCAGTTTTTATTTTTGACAAGGGGTAGTTTTATTTTCAGTAGGGATGGTTTTTGGAAACTGATTTTTGGCGCGTTCAAGAGCCCAAAAGAGCCCAAAATTCTGTCGCATTTTATTTAAATTTTTTTTAAATTGTTGACTCCAAATTTGAATATTCCAAAAATGTAGTGGAGCCCAAAAATCGGCAATACAGCCCAAAAAAGCCAAAAATTCTGATACAAAGAGATTTGGCAATTTTGATTGTGAAGGTGGTAGCTTGATGGACTTGATTACACAAGAGTCAATTCGGGGATTTAGTATAATTTTGAAAAATGAAAGGGCTTCTCAAAGATTAAAGCAAAATTGATGGGATTGCAAAGAATTCCCTAAACTTCATGAAGATTTGGAAATATTTCAAAAAATTAAAAAAGTTTTAGGATATTTTTAATGATTTCAAGGAACTTCAGAGAATGTTGAAGATCTTCAAAAATTTGTATGGGATAATTATAAGTAATTTTCAACGAATTTAATTAGATATAAAAAGACTTCTGAACATTTTAAAATATTTCTATAAATTGCGAAGAATTTCACAAAAATGAAAATATTCTTTAGCGTTTTAAAGATTTGAATACAATTTTAAGTAGTTCGGTTAACATGCAGTTTTGAAGATTTTCCTTGAATTTGGAAAGATTTGAAAGGATTTCATACGATTCATAAGAGTTTAGGAGATTGGAAAAGACTGAAAGATTCCAAATTACACTAATTTTTTATCACCGTCTTCAAATTATATTACCCTGGGCAACACTTGAACACCTTTTTGGATGAGATCTTCAAATTTTATTTTGACTTTTATCTTTTCTCACGAGACTCGTGATTTGAATGTATTCGTTAAAACGGAAGGAGCTCTAACAAAAGAGAATTCACAATCACAAAATTTCGCTTGTCGATGGTTTGACCTTTAATTTTTTATTTTCTCCGCAAAAATGTGGTGGAATTATAATCACCGAGCGCCTAGAGCGAAGCGCGAGATCCAACAGCTGTGCTCCCTGGGCCAGCGGGCAGATTTTTTTTAGATAGGATGAGCTATGTTTGATATACGGAAAAATTCTAACTTTTCTCTAAACACTCGTTTCTCAAATTTGCTTTTGTCAATTACTTGCATATGATGTCAGGCAACACCGAAATAAGATTTATCCTAACTTCCTTATCGGAAAATGGTGTAATTGAACACAAAAAAAAAATTAATTTGAGCCCAAACGACATTCTATTATAAATCTACCTAAACTCATATATGTGATGATATATTATTTTATATTTACCAATAGAATTAAAGAAAACGGCTAAAGTGATGAATAGGGAACCAACGCCGATTCTCATTTTCTTTCAGAGATGATACTGTATCACAAAAAAATTCTTCAAGAGCGTAACTAACGAATATTCTAGAAAATCGTGTCTTATATATCAGGTCAGTCCATATATTCGTGCGTATTTTTCAACATACAGTCAGTCTTTTTTTCTACTCTTTTTGCAAACAAGGTATCCATATGTCGTTGAAACGATAACAATTAGCATTAGTAATTAGGCAAATATATAATTGATTAACTGAATATACTCTGTGTTTTTTTTTTACTTTCCAGGTATTGCAAAATACGCACGAACTTATGGACCTACCTGATATACTGTTGGGACAAAAAAGGCAAGTGTGAGTATGAGTAAAATACCTTATATTAATTAATTAATTATACCATTAAGTCATTTCCCTTTCGGGATAGACGTGACTCGCTCGGTTGGAAAATAGTAATGTGGGCAAGGAGGTATAGACTTGTTAGATTGATCTACAATTTTCGATACCGCATAACACAGTCGGTACAAATATAGAATTATGTATTACCATTTCAGCTTTTTTTGATATATTTATACTTCTGAGAATTTACCCTGCTCTACCGATAATCTCTTTACCCTTGTTTATGCGCCTATTTAACTCTCCATCTATCTTCCCGTCACTAGTGAATAGGCTACCTAGATATATGTACTTATCAACTTGATGTAATCTCTCATCATTTAGGACAATGTTGCACATTGTATTCTTACGTTTTCCTTCACACACTATGATTTTTGTTCTAATTATGTTCATTTTGAGGCCCATGTTCTTCATGTTTGTATTTAGTTTACTCAACATTCTTTGCAAGTATTCGATTGATTCTGCTATAACAACTTTGTAATCTGCGAAAGCTAACCCACGTACCGCCACTGTCTCGAGATCTACAACTTCTTCTTCGAAGAGGGCCATTCTCAGCCACTTGTCCATAAATATGATAAATAGCCATGAGAACATAACGCATCCTTGATTAACGCCTTGCATAATATCGAACCAGTCACTCAGTTTCCCATTAAACCTTACACTCGCTTCGCTACCTGCATGTATTGTTTTTATCGCTTGTAGGAGGCATCCATTGACTTCGTACTCTTTAAGGACTTTCGAAAGTTTACTTCTATCCACCTTGTCAAATGATTTTTTCAGGTCGGCAAACACACAAAAAACTTTCTTTCCTACTTTCAAACCTTTTTCAGTGATCTGTATTAAGCCACATATTTGAGCCGTACATGATCTTCCTGGCATAAATCCACTTTGAATGTTTGTTCTGTTGTCCTATAGCTTCACCTCCTAATAATTCTATAAAAGTGTCATTCAAAGCGTCTACTATCCCGTCTGTATCATATAGCATTTCACCTTTGCTGTTTCTCATGCTAACAAATTCTGTACTTTTACATTCCTTCATCTCTTTAAATAATAGTTTCCTGGTTCCTTTAAAGTCATTTTGTAGTTCCTTCTTTTTTTCTTTTCTTCTGTTCTTATTGTATCTTTACTTTCCTTGACTAGTCGTTTAACTTTCCTATTTTTGTGTCTGTAATCGCTAAGACCTGTGATGTTCAACGTTCTCTTGTAGGCTTCTTTCTTTTCTTGTTGGGCTGCCTCAATTTCATCATTCCACCATGCATTACCAGACTTTCTTCCTACGATCGCCGTACTATACTCTTCATTCGTAGTTTTAGCAATGATATCCCGTAACATAGTCCATGTGCTAAGAGCCTTGGTGGAAATAACAGTTCGATCAACAAATATTTTTTAAATTGTCATACTGAATGAGAATACGCAAGAACGGTTTTTATCATTTACGGGAATTCTAGATCAATCTATAAATCTGTACCCCTCCCCCATTACTCCCTTTCTCACTGATTAGGTCACGCTTCCCCCAAAAGGGATATGGCTTAATGGTATAATAATAACAATGAATATACCCCATCGCCCGAGAGCTCCGGCTCTTAGCCACAATAGGCCTCTCTCGGATGGAGGCCATACCTGTTGGCAAAGAAGCTCACCGGCGCCAAGAGCATTCATGCAGATGTTACATCACCGCTGGGTCAATATGCACCCGGAATATGCTCATAAAATGCATCAGTACTCAACAAGATACCGGCTTGCCAGCGTCAGGCTCATTCCATCGCGTACCGGATATAAAAGGCTGTTCTTCTGGGATCACTTCATCTGGTCCGTCAACACTGTTCCTCATAACATTCTACAAAAATTGGTTGCTCTATAGAAGTATCCAGAGTTGAAACCTTTATCTCCAACTGTCCCGTCTGCCGCTTAAGTTCATGCGCGGCTAGAGGCCTGACTCCAAGGAATAGTGTTGCACGATGTTGTCTCGCGAAAATTTCCCGCTCTTGCTTACCTTATAGGACAAAAGGAGCAGAAGTGGATGACGTACACGTTCCCGTTGCATCGGGATTGGTTGCTTGAAGGTACCATGATCATACCTTCCAGAGCCTAAAACTTGTCATAATATAGACAATAATAAATATCGTCTGTACAGGCAAAAAGGAATCCCTCAGTCTTCGATCTCAACCCAGCAGACTTGAGAAACATTTTAGACAGACCCATCGAGAGCTCTTCTCTACATATGATGCATAATGAATGTACCTGTAGGTGATACCATTTGTCCACCATGCGAGCAAGAACCAGAAACACTTGGACATGTTCTCAGTTGATGCTCAAAGTATGCAGGCTACGGGTACATAGAGAGACACAATGCGGCTCTAAAAGTGTTATATTACCATCTTAGGCACTTATATGGTGTTGATCTATTACCTATCTTGCCATACGCCCAGGGGGAACTCGAGTCCGTTGTGGAGAATGATCAGTGTAAAAAAAACCTTTTTCAAAAAAGCGCTATGCTTCCTCCAGTAAAATTGCCTTTAGATTATGTGGTTAAAATATTACATTGAACAATGCATTTTTGTAGACTTATTATGGATGTGGCTAAAATCCGAGTCGTTTTAAGAGCCTTAAATTTTTATTTTGTATAAAAAAGCAATTCTATTATTTCGATTTTAACTAGGGCAATAAAGCTGTTTTCAGTTACATTCCAAGATGAAAATGGAAAAACTTGCATTATTCAAACAAAATAAAAACTAAACTGGGACAGACGAAGAAACAATGTAAAATAATTTTTTTTCATCGTAAACAATTCACAAACTAGGTATAAGTCAAAACTGAATACCATCAAATAGTAATCAATCAATATAAAACTTGAATATTTTAAATTATACAATTTTAATGAGCAAACCTTTGACTCTAAATTATTTTAAACCGCAATTACACATTCATAATATTTAAATATTAAAATTGTGAATGTTCTACATTCCCAGATGGAACGTTCAATATTTGATGTAAAATTTCAATGTTAATATATTTTTATTGGAAATCTCTGCTAATTGAATCCTTCTTGAAATTTTTAATTAAAAGACAATTCATTTTTTTATTTAACTGTATTCACTTAAAATGGAAGGATTCAAAATATAAATAAAATAAGATTATAGAATTTTACCTTCTTTGAATAGTTATAATTCAACAAGTTTATTTTTTTTTCAATTGTTTTTTTGAAATTGTTTCTTCAACAAAAATTATAGGGGATAGGAAAAAGCTGAAATTATTAAACAATCCTTATGATCAAGGGCTGATTTAGTTTCCTGAAAGATTCTGTACAACTCTGATTGTTTTATATTAAAGTCAAAATTATTTATAAAAAAATTTGTTTACAAAAATAATACAAGTAGTATTTATAAAAATATGTTGTTTTTTTCATAAATCCTAACTAAGGAAGATGGTAAAGAGTATTCCCAAGAATTAAGTCAGCTTTTGATGATTAAAATTAGATAAAAATTGCAGCTTTTACCTAAAATTGAAGCTAAAACGCAAAAATCTATATAACATCTGTTAAATGAGAAATTTTGAGATTGATATGATGTGGATAGGAGAGATGGGAAGGGTGGGGGTGTAGTAAAATAAATGAAATGAGGGATGAGCGAAGATGTTTGGAGTGTGGTTGGGTTGGAAGGGAAAAAAGGGGGAATGAGTAAGAAAGTCTGGAGAAGTGTAGGAGGGGGGGGGTTGCAGGAAGGATTAAGAGAGGCTTTGTGGAAGTGAGAATTAAGGGAGAGTAAGATAAGGGAAAGGGGTAGAATGAGGCAGAATTATAAGAGGGGTGGTGCCAGTGGAGGGTACGGGAAAGGAAGAAGAGGGGAAAAAGGGGAAGTGGGAGGAAGGAGGTTGATTAAAGATGATGTTGTTTGAATGAAAAGGGAAAAGTAAAATGAGGAGTAGGAAAAAGAGGAGGCAAGGATGTACATAAAGCGAAGGTGGGAGGGATGAAGGATCAAAAAGAGTAGAAAAGTGAATGCAGGAAGTGAATGGAAGGCTGAGGGAAAGGGGATGGATTTAAAAGGGGAGGGAGATAATGGGCATGAGAGAAGGTGCATAAGTGGGAAGGGTAGTAGATGGAATGGGAAAGGAGGAGGGGAAACAACGGGAGAATGAGAGGGTAGTGCCGGGGTGTGCAAAGGGAGGACAGGAAAAAATTAAATAGGCGAGAGGGGGAAGTGATGAACAAGGAGGAGAGAGAGGGTGGAAACGGGTAGAAGATAGTTCACAAATAGAGTTGAGAGGGGGGAATAATAATAAAGGGAGAGTAAGATAAGGTGGAGGGGCCATCTGTAAGTAAAAGTAGGGGGTAGGCGAAAGGATGGAGAGTGAAAAAGAAGGAGAAGGGGAAGGAATGATAGTGATTGGGCATATGGTAGTGGCGTGGTAGGCAAAGTGTTAATATGGAAGGTTAAAAAGGTGGTGGGAGATAATCAGGGAGGGTGAAGAAGGGTCCACCCTTCTTAGAAGAAGAGACGTAGAAGAGATGGGCTATAGGGTAAAGGATGGGGTTAGAAAGAAGGGAGAGGAAATTAAGGAGAATAGCAGAAGAGCGACAGGGTTCGTAAAGTGTGGGGAGGAAGGGTGGAGGAAAGGAGATGATGAAGAAGGAGATGATAAAGAAGGAGATGATAAAGAAGGAGAAGGGAAGAGTTGTCTAAGGAGAGGAGAGGTTGTACAGGAAAAGTTGATGGGGTGAGAATGATAATTAAAGGGGAGTAAAATAAGGGCGAAGGGGGAAGTTCGGGAAGGAAGATGGGCGTGGAGATGACAGGGGAGTATGAAGGAAAAAGAAAGAGGTGAAAAGAAGGAGAAGAGAGAGAAAGGATGGCGATATAGGTTGGTCTTCATGGAGAGGAAGAAGGAAGATGCAGATAATTTGAAAAGTGTCGGGAGAAAATGGGCACGGGAAAGGGTGAAGACGGTGGAGAGATAGGTTGGATGAGAACGATGAGTGGTTGCAAATTAAAGAGGAGGGAGATATAAAATGAGGGAGAGGGATGGAAGGGAAAATTATCAAAAAGAAGGTACAGGATGGTAAAGGGGTGGAAGGGGAATATGGGTCACGCACGAAGGAGGGGAGGAGAAAAATGAGGAAGAAGGGGTGCGAGAGGAAGGTGGGTGATGGGATTGGTGTGAATGGGATGGCAGGGCAGGGAAGGATATACGTCAGGATAGAAGATGAGAGGAGTAAGAGGGGAGGGGGGCTTTTAACGACCTAATCAATGATTTAATAGGTTACATTTGTTTGGACATATTAGGGATAATTTTATTTGGAAAGTAAATCATGTGTAATTTGATGTGTGTATTTGGGAAGTATTGTTTTCTTATTATCTAATTTTTTCCGTATCTATATTTGTCTTCTGGTACTGGTTGTCTTTTTTTTCTCATATTTCCTTGTCCCTCGCCCTTTTTGCGAATACATATTGTTCTGTTGGCATAAGTGCGCGGTCCCATGGCGCGTGCACGCACCGATTATTTCGGGGGCAGCAAAACGTATTTACTGTTCCGGGACAAATGCCTTGATTTGTACCGAAACGGGGGAATCAAGAGTTCCGCTAAAAGCATTAGGCACCAGCATAAGTGTTTTTCCAACTTGCTCCGACGACGCATCCTTCTTCCCTTATTTCTGTTTTCTCCCCTATTGTGCTGAAACAAACAACAATTATTTCGATCCTTGATAGACAGCTCTTTCATATATAAATATATTATTTTTATTAATGCACAAATTCTGCTGAACAAATTGACCATTATTTTTCAGTATGAGTGCCGAAAAAGCTTTATTTTTTTTTGTTTTATTTATATCAAAGGGGTACCCCTTAGATATCGATCAATTTAAATGCCATTTCCTAAGGAATTGAGTGACAACTCTTTCCGAAGTATAAAGAAGTTAACAACTTAAAAATAGAGATCATTTTTAGGGCTTGGATGGAAGGGATGGGATAAGGTAGGAGAAGGGGGAGGAAGAAAGGTGTTAGGAGTGGGGTTGGTTTAGAAGGGGAGAGAGGAAAATGAGTGAGAGAGTATGGAGAAGAGGAGGAAAGAGTGTGCAGGGAGAATTGATTGGAGGGTGTGTGTGGAAGAGGTAGGAGAAGGAGGAGGAAGAAAGGTGTTTGAAGTAGCGGTGGTTTAGAAGGGGAGATAGGGAAATTATTGAGGGAGTATGGAGACATGGAGGAGAGGGAGTGCAGGGAAAGTTGATTGGGGGTGTGTGGAAAGGAGAGTTGGAAAAGGTAGGAGAAGGGGGAGGAAGAAAGGTGTTTGGAGTGTCGATGGGTTAGAAGGGGAGAGAGGAAAATGAGTGAAAGAGTATTGAGGAGGAGAGGGTGTGCACGGATAATTGATTGAAGGATGTGTGGAAATGATAATTAAGGGAGAGTAAGATAAAGGGGAGGATGAAGAAGAGGTATAAGGGCGGGGATGGAAATGGAGGGTACAGGAAAGGAAGAAGAGGGGAAAAGAAGGAGAAGGGGAGGAATTTAGCTTTTTCATGACATTTAAAAGAAAAAAGTTTTGATTCATACAAGGTGCTTTAGGGGTAGAATCGATTTTCGACCTATTTGAGATCGCGAGGTGTAAAAAAGGGGGTTAAAGGCCTCTTTCATAGAGTTGGGGGTGGCGGCTGAGGTTTTTAGTTCTAACCCTGTGAGACAAAAGTTGAGGTGGACTGGTAGCTAAAGAGACCGAGTGAGAGAGAAAGGGAGAGTGGGGTAGATATAGGAGCCTTGTTTGACAAAGGACGACAGAATCTCTTTGTTCCCGCGGCTCAACGGCTTCGCTCGTGGCCGCGATGTTGTACCAAGGTCACTCATTCACCCCGTGCCTGTTGCCCGGTTTCATATCGAGGCAGATACCATCTCGCATTTGTTAATAGCAGCTCTATTTTTTATTTTTCAAAGGTTTCCAAAATCTTGACCAATATTTAGAAGGGGTGGGTCCCATGTGTCTGGTTCTAAAATGAGTTTCGAGGATTATACGAACTGAATATAGTAAATAAACATAGGATACCTCCATCTACCCTTATACGATAAGGGGTCTTCCACAAATTACTTAAGGTGTTTTTCAAAACTTTCAACCCTCCTCCCCAACCCCCTCGGAGGGTTAGGGAGGGTGTAAGAGAGATGATGAAGAAGAAGGAGGTAGAGGGTGCAGACAAGAAGGAGGGGGTTACTGAAAGAGTTGAGGGGTCGTTGAGTAGGAGTGGGGATGATAATGAAGGAAGAGTGAGATAAAGGGAAAGGAGAGGGAGAGGAAATCAAGGAGAATTGGATGGGAGCGACAGAGCTTACAAGGGGGGAGGAAGATATGTAATAAGAGATAGGGAAGGAAGGGAGATGATATAGATGGGGGAAGGAGAGCGCGGAGAAGAGTAGGATGGGGCTACTGGGAGAGTTAAGGGGAAGTTGAGTAAGAGTGGGGATGATGATGAAGAAAGAGTGAGAGCAAGGGAGAGGAGAGGGAGAGGAAATCATGGAGAATGGGATGAGAGCGACGGAGTTTACAAGGGGGGGTGGGAGATATGTAATGAGAGATAGGGGAGGAAGGGAGATGATGAAGAAGGTCCAGGGAGAGGGTGGAGAAGAGAAGGATGGTGTTACTGGGAGAGTTGAGGGGAAGTTGAGTGGGAGTGGGGATGATGATGAAGGAAGAGTGAGATAGAGGGAAAGGAAAAGTAGAGAAAATCAAGAAGAATAGGATGGGAGCGACGGAGTTTACAAGGGGGGAGGGAGATATGTAATGAGAGATAGGGGAGGAAGGAAGATGATGAAGAAGGTGGTGGGAGAGGGTGGAGAAGAGAAGGAGCGTGTTACTGGGAGAGTTGTGGGGAAGTTGAGTGGGAGAGGGGATGATGATGAAGGAAGAGTGAGATAAAGGGAAAGGAGAGGGAGAGAAAATCAAGGAGAATGGGATATGAGCGACGGAGCTTACAAGGGGGGGGGGTATGAAATGAGCGATGGGGGGGTGATGAAAAAGGGGGAGGAAGAGTGTGTGGTGAACGGGTGGAGGGATTAGTGGGAGAGTAGGGTGAAATCCTAATGGATATAAAAGTGGACGTAGTCCGAAATCAAAAAGTGCTCAGTGGAAAATAAACTTATTTTCTAACGAAAATTTCCAGTTTTTTAACCTTCTATTTTCAAATATTACAATTGAACTTTAGTGTTTATTGAAACTATTATTCTTTATTCTATAAATTATCAAAATTTCTATTTATTTATCGCAGGCTTCACAGCCTTTCCCCCATTCCCCTCTTTTTCCAATTTTCCTCGTTTTTCCACTTAAATGCGAACTAAATTTTTATTGGAACCCTAGAAGAAAATCCAACTATTTTTTGTTGCACGTTCATTGTTTTTCGTTGAGAATTTTACTATTATATTTTTGGTTGAGCATTCATCTTTTGCGGTTACCATTTTTTTGAATTTGGTTGAAAACTCAATTATTTTGTTAAATGTTCAAGAATTTTGTTAAAAAGTTTCCTTTTTGTCAACAATCAACTGATCTGTTAAAAAATTGTTTTTTTTTTTGCTTGAAAATTCTACATTATAAATTAAATTTGCGTTTAATTATTGACATTTTTTATTGATATCATTTGATTATATTGGTTTAAAATTCGTCTTTTGGGTTAAATGTTGAACACGTTCTGAAAATTCGTCTTTTTGGTTAAATGTTGAACACGTTCATTAAAAAATTTGATGCGGTTGAAAATTCATTATTTCAGTTAAAAATGAATTTTTCTTTGTTGAGAATTGAACTATTTTGTTGGAAGTGGCCTTTTTTGTTGAAAATGAGTTTTTTAAGCTAAAAATTCAACCATTCTATTTTTATTAAAAAAATGTCTTTTAGTTGAAAATCCAAATATTTGGTTAAAAATGAATTGCTTTCGTTAAAAAATGAACGTTGTAGTTGAAAATTATTTATTTGGTTGGAAAATTAGGTATTTTCTTAAAAGTTCGTTTTTTTATTCAAAAATTAATATTTTTACCTGCAAATTTATCTATTTCATTGCCTGTTAAAATTGTTTTTGTAATTGCATGTATTTTTTTTGAAAATTTGTCATTGTGCGTATAAAATTGATTTTTAGGTTGTAAATTTATTTTATTGTGGAAAATTGAGTTATTTTGATGAAAAATTAGTCTTTGTTTGGTTGAAACTTATTCCTTTTACCTAGAAATTTTAATTTTTTGTTCAAATTTGATTTTTTTATTTTATTATCCAACTATTTGGTTAAAATTATCTTTTCTGGTCAAATAATAATTTTTGTGTGGAAAATTAATCTTTCAGATTGAGAATTGACATATTTGCTTGAAAATTAATTATTTTGGTTGAAAATCTATCATTTTAGTTTAATTTTTTTTTTCTGAAAATCAATTCATTTTTTGAAAATTCGTTTCTTTTTTGGTTGAAAACTAAACTTTTAAAATAAAAATTATTTTATTCCGTTTTCTAGTTGAAAATTCAAGATTTTGGTGAAAAATTCATGTCTGATTGAAAATCGTATTTTTGGTAGAAAATTAATTGTCTTGGATAAAAATGCACATTTTTGGTTAAAAATTTCTTTCATGAAAAATTTAATTAGAAATTTAACTAATCCATTTTTGGTTTAAATTTTGTGTTTTTTAGATGAAAATTTATGTGTTTTGTTGAAAATTAATATTTTTTGTAGAAAATTTAATTATTTTTTTTTTTTTGAAAATAAATTTGTTCACTGAAAAATTTGACTAGTTTGTTTAAAATTTCTTTTCGTTTGGTCGTAAATTAATTCTTCTGAACGAAAATTTTAATTTTTGGTTGAAATTTGAATTTTTTAGTTGAACTTTCAACTATTTGCTTGAAAATAAATTGTTTCTATCGAAAGTTAATTTTTTCATCTAAAAATTTATCTATTCCATTTTTTGTTCAAAATTTCTATTTTTTAGTCGGAAATTCATCTTTTTCGTTGATAATACAATTTTTTTCTTGAAAATTTGGTTCTCTTATGGTTGAAAATTAAGATTTTTTCATAAAAATAGATTTATTCCATTTTCTAGTTGCAGTTTCAACATTTTGGCAGAAAATTCAGGACTTTTATTTAAAATTCCTATTTTTTGGTAGAAAATTAATCGTCTTGGTTGAAAATGCGTCTTTTTGGTTAAAACTTAACTATTTGGTTAAAAAAGAATGTGCTTTTTTTAAATGCAATACTTTCACTCGAACAGATATAATTTCGGCTGGACTTTCCCTTAAGTTGTAATATCTTTGCCTCTTTTATTTTCTTTAGTAACAATTTTTCTTACGTCTGCCCCCCCAATTGTCTTAAGTATGTTGTGGATGACCCCTGAAGAAACCATTAATCAATTTTTGAGGGATGATGATAATATATTAAGAAATTATTATTCTTTCTTTTTTCTTGTCCTAAAGTGCCTTGAAAGGGGTAAACCAACCCCTAATGAAAAAAAAAAACAAAGATATTCTCACACACTTTTTGTATTTCTGTGAGAAATTTTTGCTACGATACCCAACCAAGTCGCATATCATCGAGATGATAAAAAATGTTAATGATATTCATCTCCTTAACATATCTGAGACGTCGAGCCATGAAGAATAAGTGAAGATGGAGAATCCCAGTCTCACTATGAATATGTAAATTTTACTTCCTAGACGTCCAGCTTCAACCCCTACGTGTCCAGATTTGCAAAAGCGTATAACTGAAAATGGCGCTAGGAAAAACGAAGAAAAACAGGAAAAACGAAGAAAAACAGGAAAAACGAAGGAAAACAGGAAAAACGTCAGAGGAAACGCAGGACGTCTGCTCACGAAGGAGGAGTTTTCCTACGCTTCGGCAGTTACTTTTGATGCGATGTTGAGGTGGGTCATGTCGAGGGCACCTCATTTCCGTTTTGGTAGGTTTGGGGCTCGCTACAACTATAGCCACTATCGTCCATTCAGTCCAAGCGGACAATGGGTTGTTTGGTCCAGTCGTGGCGTGGTGAAACCCTGCACGGAACACGTATCCAAAAATTTCATTCATTCACCAGTCCTTGACACCCACATCCTAGAAATGAATCGCCTCTTCAGACCAACACGAGGAACCTGTTATGTCAAGAGTTGCGAAAAACGTATACAATTCACGAAAATGCAAAATCTTTTTATACGACGTCTTCATTATATGGTTCCAAATTCAAAATCAACGTTCAAGACCCCCCCCCCCCCTTCACCTCTATCTGATCCTATTCTATCCTATCTTATCATACTGTCTCTCATCACTTCTTCTACTCTTTCTCTCTTCCTATACTTCCACTATCCCCTCCCCAAAAAAACCAGGTTCCCTAGTCTATCTCCCCTTTACCCCTATTCCATCATATCTTATAATCACTTTTCCCTTCCGTCCTCTATTTCTCCTATACACCCTGTTTCTACTTCCCCTCTCATCACTTCCGCTTCCTTTAAATCCCCTTAGATCTTCACCCTTCCTTTAGTTTTCCCTTGCCTAGAGAAAAGGGTTTCGTATTCCATGAGGACGTTAATTAATCCTTCAAATTTGACCTTTACATCTATCAGTCCCCCCTTCATCTCTATCTGATCCAAATCGATTTTATCCTAGCTCATTATACTTCCTCCCAATACTTCTAGTTCACCTCCTCTCTTCGCATACTTTCCGTCCTATCTCCTCCACTACAAATAGGGTTTCGTAGCATATTAAGAAGTTAAGTTTTTTAAATTTCATCCTTCCGTATCACTCTCCCCTTTACCCCTATTCGATCATATTTTATCACCTCTCTCTCCTGTCCCTATTTCTACTTCCAACATTTCCTCTACTTCCCTTTTCATCATCTACAAAAAAGTGTTTTCTACTCTATCAATACTTTGAGTCCTTTAAAGACCCCTTGCTCTATAAATTTCCTCTCCACCTCTATCCGATCAGATTCTATCCTATCTTATCATACTCTGCTCATCACTTCTTTTACTCCTGCCTTCCTATACTTCCTCTAATATTTACTCACCTACAAACAAGGTAGCCTCTTATCGCTTCTTCTACTCCTCCCTTCTTATACTTCCCCTCCTATCTACTCACCTACAAGCAACTTTTCGTAGCCTATTAAGACTTTAATTAAGTCATTCAAATCTCCCTCTCCACTATCACTCTCCCCTCCACCCCTATTCGTTCATATCTTATCATCACCTCCTCTCCCTCGTGCCCCCTATTTTTCTTTACCACCTCTCACCAACTTCCCTTCTCATCATTTTCTCTTTCCTCACTTCCCTCTGGAACTTCTCCCTTACTTCCCCTTCCCTCGCCTACAAAAAAGAGTTTTGTAGTATATTAGGACGTTAATTTATTCTTCCTCCTCTCCCATCCACAAAAAAAGTATGATGGATGGACACCCGACTGAAGCTTCAAGTATCTGGTTGAAAATTTGTCTTTTTTCGTAGAAAATTTATTTGTTTGAAAATTAATTTTTTTGGTAAATATTTGACTATTTTGTTAAAAATTGGTTTTGTCTGATCGCAAATTATTCCTTTTAAATCAACATTTTTATTTTTGGGTGAAATTCGATTTCAACGTTGGTGATGTGGAGAGGATGGGGAAGGGGAGGGAGTGATGTACAGGAAGTGGAGGGATTGAAGGGAAATGATTGAAAAGGATAGGGAGGTGTGTACAGGAAGTGTAAGGGTTGAGGGGAAAGGTAGAAAAAGGGAGAGAGGCATGTGCTGGAAGTGGAGGGATGGGCAAGGTAGTGTAGAAAGAATTTGAAAAGGGGGAGGGAGATAATGGGGAAGGAAAAAGGCGGTGAAGAGGGAGGAGGGTGACGTGGAAGAGATCAGTGGTAGCGTAGAGGATAAGGGTGGGAAGGAAAGGGGAGGGAAAATAAAGGAGATTAGAAGGGGATTAGGGGAGATAAGGGGCAGTAACATTTTTAATAAAAAAAGATTGAATTTCTACGGAAAATTATGAATTTTCAAACCAAAAGATGAAAGTTCCACAAAAAAGTTGAATTTTAAACCAAAAAAACATTTGTTAGTCAAGAAAGAAACAAATTTGAATCTTTTCGGGCCCTAATAGGGCACTGGCTAGCCCGTCATGACCAAAAAATTTTCTAAGTGTCTAAATCAAATATTTTTTTACACATTTGAAAAAAATCCAGGGTGTTCAAAAGTACCAAAAATAAAAAATGAACACAAAAAAACTTCATTTTTTTCCTCATTATCTAGTTACTCCTTTCGGGCCCTAATCGGGTGCTGGCTAGCCCGTGAGGACCTAGAAAATTTCTAATTGTCTCATTGGAATATATTTTGTAAATTTTCAAAAAGAGGCAGGGTTTGGTTAAAAGTATTAAAAATGTAAAATAAACTCAACAAAGTTTTTTTTTCTAAAAATTAATTTTTTTTGCTTGAAGATTAATCTCTTCTGTTGAAAATATAACTATTGCATTTTTAAAAAAATTAATCTTTTTTCTTAAAAAATTATCTTTTGGGTTGAATGCTAAACTCTGTCGTTGAAAATTAATTTGTTTTTAAGTTTCATAATTCTAGTTGAAAATTCATTTCTCTAGTTAGTTAATTTTTTGAATTAAAAATGTAATTGTTCAATTTCTTGTTGCAAATTGATATTTAAAATTTTTAATTGATCTTTTGTGGTAGAAAATTAAAAAATTTGGTTGAAAAGTCATTCTTTTCCGTTGAAAATTCGTCTTTTTGGATGAATTTAACTTTTTGATTAAAATATAAATTAGTTGATTTACCCTTTAAGACCCGAATTATAATTGAACGATTTAACAAAAAATTAATTTTTGTTCTAGTTAAAAATTCATATTTTCGAGTTGAAAATTGAACTGTTTTGTAGAAAATTGGTCTTTCCGGCTCTCAAATTCAATAATTTGGTAGAAAATTAAACTATTTGTTTGAACATTCATTTTTTTACTTTAATATTTTTTATTGAAAATTCAACTCTTTGGTTACGAATTTAATTATTTTTATGAAAATTTAATTTTTTGGTAGAACATCAACCTTATTGGTGAAAAATCCACCCTTTTAGTTAAAAATTTAACTATTTGGTTAAAAATGAATAATTTTGGTTGAAAATTAAACTATTTGATTGAAAATTCATTTTTTTTAAATTCATATTTTTGATTGAAAATTCAACTGTTTGGTTAACAATCAAATTGTTTTCATGAAAATTCAATTATTTAGTAGGAAATAATTTCTTTGTTGGAAAATCATATTTTCCGATTGAAAATTCAACTGTTTCGTAGATAATATCGTTTTTTTTTACTTCAAAATTCAACAATTTAGTTAAAAATTTATGTATTTTTTTGAAAATTCGCCTTTTTATAGAAAATCAACATTCTTGGTCGAAAATCCACGCTTTTAGTTAAAAATTCAACTATTTGGTTAAAAGTTAATATTTTTGGTTGTAAATTCATATACTTGGTTCACAATTCATCTGCTTGGTTGAAAGTACTTTATTAAGAATTCATTGTTTTCTATGATTGAAAATGTAAAATTTTTTGTTGAAAATTCGTTATTTTTTGTTCAAAATTATTTTTACCTGAAAATTTAACTATTCCCTTTTTGGTTGGAAATTCATTCTTCATAAGTTGAAAACTCAACCGTTTAGTACAAAATTCATGTATTCTGTCAAAAACTCATATTTTTTGTTAGAAAAATAATATTTTTGGACAACAATTTTTTCTTTTTGGTTGAGTATTCAACTATTTGGGTAAAAAATCGTATTTTTTGTTAAACTCAACTGTTTAAAAATACTCTTTTTTATGTTAAAAAATAACTTTTTAAGCTGAAAATTTGACGATTTCCAAGATTCAACAAGATTTCCAAAAAGGTTAATTTTCAAGCAAAAGGATCATTTCTTACCATAAATTTTTGATAAAATACGTGAATTTTCAGACGAATTGTTAAATTTTCAGTTTAAAAAAATTATATTTGAATAAAAAAATAAATTTTCAACAAAATAGTTAAATTTTTAACCAAAGAAATGAATTTTCATATAAAATGATGAACTATTGACCAGAAAAATTTGTTTACAAAAAAAGGAGGTTAACTTTCAACTAAGTCGTTAAATTGTTAACCAGAAAGGGAAAAAGATGAATTTTCAAATAAAAGGATTAATTTTTCACCAAAAAAGACTAATTTTCAACAAAACCTATGAATTTTGACCAAATAGTTCAACTTTCAAATAAAAAAAAAAATCTAACCAAAAATGGAGTAGTTAAATTTTTAGATAAAAGAATTAATTTTCAATAAGAAAGACACATTTTCAACCAAATTCATAAATTTTCTACAAAATAGTTGAATTTTCAGATTAAAAAAATCAATGTTTGAACTAAAAAACGAATTAAAAAAGAATAGATCAGTTTTCAAAAAAATATTTGAATTTTCAACCAAAAAGATAAATTTGAAAAAAAATAATAATAATAATTTTCAATCAAATAGTTAAATTTCCTACCAAATTGTTGAATTTTCTACCAAATTGTTGAATTTTCTACCAAATTGTTGAATTTTGGAATAGAAAAAATAAGAATTCTTTACAAAACAGTTCAAGTCCGAAAATATGAATTTTGAACCAAATAGTTAAACTTTCAACTAAAAAAAAAATTTAACCAAAAATGGAGTAGTTAAATTTTTAGATGAAAGAATTAATTTTCAATAAGAAAGACACATTTTCAACCAAATTCATAAAATTTCTACAAAATAGTTTAATTTTCAGATAAAAAGATCCATTTTTGAACTACAAAATGAATTGAAAAAGAATAGTTCAGTTTTCAAAAAAATAGTTGAATTTTCAACCAAAATGATAAATTTGAAAAAAAAATAATTATAATAATGTTCAACCAAATAGTTAAATTTCCTACCAAATTGTTGAAATATTCAAATAGAAAAAATAAGAATTTTTTACAAAACAGTTCAAATCCGGAAATATGAATTTTGAACCAAATAGTTAAACTTTCAACTAAAAAAAAATGTAACCAATAATGGAATAGTTCAATTTTCAGATAAAAGAATTAATTTTCAATAAAAAAGACACATTTTCAACGAAATACATAAATTTCCTACCAAATAGTTAAATTTTCAGATAAAAAAATCGATTTTTGAACTATAAAACGAATTTTAAAAAAAATGGTTCAGTTTTCAAAAAAAAAGTTGAACTTTCAACCAAAAATATAAATTTTCAACAAGAAAATTAATTTTCAACCAAACAGTTTAATTTCCTATCAAATTGTTGAATTTTCAAGTAGAGAAAATGAGAATTTGAATTTTCAAGGAAAAGATTAATTTACGACCAAATAGTTGAATTTTTAACTGATGGAATAAATCTTCAACCAAAACAAAAAAAATGTGGAAGGTATTTCAACTTTAAATCAAGTAGTTAAAAATTCAACCGTGTTCTAAACTTAAATCTTTTCGGCTGAATTTTAATCTTTATTATTTGAAAATTCGACCAGTCGATTGAAAATAAATCTTTGTAGATTAAAAATTGAATACGGTATTTACAGATTTTTTTGGAAAGAATTGGTTCCTTTATTATTTCCTTTTTTTCTTGAAAAATCCCCTCATTTCCTCTGTTTATAGAGAATTTAGGGGGGGGGGCTGCGGTTATCAACGATGGCGACGGGGTTGGGGGGGGGGGCAGGCTAAAATTGGTAACGTAGTTTTAGGATGATCCACTTGGGGTACGATGTGCAAAACAAAACAAACACAAAAACGCTGCCCTCGCTGCCCTGAATCTTGATAAAATTCTACCTATAGAGTAACTTTTTAAAAAAATATCTGATATAAAAAAGAATATAAAAAATGGTCAGTGTCATCAAGAAATACAGAAATATTCTTTAATAGTAGTCGTTCCCTGAGAGCAATAAAACTTCAACATCTCCCGAAATAACGTATAAATAAAATTTAGATCCCAAATTCAAAAGCAGTTACCTAATCTCCAAACTCCTAAATTTCAGAACCACCCTCGAGTGTCATAAAATCAAGGTGTTTTAACAGCCTGAAATCTGGCAGGATTTCGATGAAAGATAATGTCCGTTTTCATCGAGTGATCTGAAGAGGAGAGCTGGAGAGTCGGGGAGTGGTCGATAAATTATAACTAACGCGTTTTGGTCCTTGTCCAATGGTCGCGTGGCACCTTCGGCGCAGGACAATGGCAGTAAAGTCATCGAGAATAAGCGCGACAAAGAGAGATCGGATAAATTCGCCAGGTGCAAGACACGCGCAGGATCCTTCGAGGATCTACCGCGGCTTGCTTTCGACCAGGAGCACTGGGTCTGGGCCCTTTAGGACCCCGCCGAGAGAGAGAGAGAGAGAGAGAGAGGAGAGGAAAGTCTTTTCAAAGAAACTATCCGGCCGGTCGTTCAATCTTCACGCCACCTACGATTAAATTGACCCGAGACCAAGGTGCCTTCCTTCTGTCCAGGTGTAACCTCGTGTCTCGGCTAGCTCCTTTGTCACAGACATTTCTCGGGGACAAAGTGTCTGGAGTCTCGTGCGATAGGGTAGGGGCTGACATCCAGCGTATAGTGCCACCTTTCTGCCTTCTGCTTTCAAAAACATCCCCTTGTTGCCGCGTGCTTCAAAAAATAACATCCATTTGGCAAACTTTCGATGAATTCAAATCGAATACCCTTCAGGAGCTCATGGATCTGCAGGTTACTCATTCTTGTAAGAATGTTTGCGTTTGTGCTTATTTTAACGAGGAGAGTAGGGCAAACAGTCTCAGGGTTGGTTGCAAAGTAAAGCCCAGGATATCAAACCGTTGGATATCATTCTGATTGTGAAATTTGAAATCAAATCATCCACTTTTGCTGATCCCAAATTGATTGTTGCACCACTTTACTCATTGGTAGTCATGGCCTAAATAATGTTTCTAAAACAAGAAATGATTTAGAAAAATTTTAATGTCGGGGTAGGAGGAACATCAAACCGTTGGATATCATTCTGATTGTTAAATTCGGAATCAAATATTTCACTTTTTCTGGTCTCAAATTGATTTTTGGACAACTTTATTCTTTGGTAGTCATGACCGAAAAAATGTTTCTAAAACAAGGAATAATTAAAAAAATGTTGAAGTTCGGGGTAGGAGGAATATCAAACTGTTAGATATAATTTTGATTGTGAAATTCGGAATCGAATCATCCACTTTGACTGATCCCAAATTGATTTATGGACCATTTTATTCATTGGTAGTCATGACCGAAATAATGTTTCTAAACAAGAAATGATTTAGAAAATTTTGAATTTCGGGTAGGAGGAATATCAAACCGTTGGCTATGATTCTGATTGTGAAATTCGGAATAAAATCATCCACTTTTACTGATCCTGAATTGATTTTTGGACCACTTTATTGATTGGTAGTCATGACCGAAAAAATGTTTCTAAAACAAGGAATAATTTAAAAAATGTTGAATTTCGGGGTAGGAGGAATATGAAACTGTCGGATATCATTTTGATTGTGAAATTCGAAATCAAATCATCCACTTTGACTGATCTCAAATTGATTTATGGACCACTTTATTCATTGGTCGTCATGACCGAAATAATTTTTCTAAAACAAGGAATGATTGAGAAAATGTTGAATTTCGGGGTAGGAGGAATATCAAACCCTTCGATATCATTCTAATTGTGAAACTCGAAATCAAATTATCCACTTTCACTGATCTAAAATTGATTTTTTATTACTTTATTCATTAGTAGTCATGACCGAAATAATGTTTCTAAAACAAGAAATGATTTAGAAAATTTTGAATTTCGGGGTAGGAGGAATATCAAACCGTTGGATATCATTCTGATTGTGAAATTCGGAATCAAATGATCCACATTTGCTGATACCGAATTAGTTTTTGGACCACTTTATTCATTCGTAGTCATGACCGAAAGAATGTTTCTAAAACAAGGAATGATTTAGAAAATTTTGAATGTCGGGGTAGAAGGAATATCAAACCGTTGTATGTCATTCTGATTGTGAAATTCGGAATCAAATCATCTACTTTTACTGATTTCAAATTGATTTTTGGACGACTTTACTCATTCGTATTCATCTTGCTGTAGAAAAATTAATTTTCAACCAAAGACAGAAACGAATTTTCAACAAAATAGTTTGAGTTAAAGAAAAAAGTTTTAACCAAAAAGACGAATTTTTAACCAAAGAAAGAAACTAATTCTTAATAAAATAGTTCAAATTTCAACCAAAGAAATTAATTTACAACCAAAAAAATGAATGTTCGACTAAAAGAAAATTCTCAACCAAAGAAAGAATAGTTAAATTTTCAAATAAAAGAAATAATTTTCAATCAGGAAGACGAATTTTAATTAAAATACATGAATTTTCTACTAAATAGTTAAAATTTTTATCACAAAAGACGAATTTACTACAAATCACTAGAAATTTCCATCCGAAAATATGAATGTTCAACAAAGTATTTATATTTCCAATCAATAAAAACTAATTTCCAACAAAAAACATGAATTTCGAACTAAATAGTTGAATTTTTATTTAAAAAGGATGATTTTTCAATAAAAATAGGAATTTTCAACAGAATAGTTGAATTTTTAACCAAAAAGATTATTTTCAACCAAGAAGATTATTTTTTACAAAAAAAGACGAATTTGCGACAAAATACATGAATTATTAAACAAATGGTTGAAAAAAATAGTTCAAGAAATTACTTTTCAATAAAAAGAGGAATAAAAGAGATGAATTTTTAACCAAATAGTTGATTTTTTAACTAAAAACAACCATTTTCAACAATAATTATATAATCACATTCTCATATAAAAGATTGATTTTTAATAAAAAAGGCCAATTTTCAACAAAATACATGAATTTTGCTGAATAGTTCAATTTTCAACCGAGAAAGACAAATTTTCAACAAAAGACATGAATTTTGAAAATAGTTCAATTTTTATTTAAAAAAAAATAATTTCCAATAGAAATAGGAATTTTAAACCAAAAACATTAATTTTTAACCAAGAAGAATAATTTTTACCGAAAAAGACAAATTTTCGACAATATACATGAATTTTAAAGCAAATAGTTGAAAAAAATAGTTTACAAAATTAGTTTTAAATAAAAAAAGGAATAGTTACATTTTGGACGATAGAGATGAATTTTCAAATAAAATGATGAATCAATAACCAAAAAGACGCATTTTTAAAAAACTTGTTCAAATTTTAACCAAGTTGTTAAATTTGCAACCAAATGAAATATTTAAAATACTTTTTATCCAAGAAGATTAATTTTCTCCCAAAACAGAGAAAATTTTTAACAAAAGACATGAATTTTCAACCAAATAGGTGAATATTTATTTTTAAAAGTAATTGTCAATAATAAAATGAATTTTAATCAAAAGAGTTAAATTTTTAACCAAAAAGATCAATTTTTACCAACAAAGACGAATTTTCGACAAAATTCACGAATTTTTAGTCAAATAGTAAAATTTCCAGTTTCAAAAATTACTTTAAAAAAAAAGACATTTCCAACAAGAATTTTTAAAAAAGTGTTCAACTTTCAACCAAGTCTTTTAATTCTTAACCAAAGACATGGATTTTTAACCAAGAAGATTAATTTTCTTCCAAAATAGTAAAATGTTCAACAATAGAAAGGAATTATCACCAAATAGTTAAATATTTACTCATAAAAAAACAACTAATTTTCAACAAAATAGTTAAATTTTCAATAGCAAAGAAAGTTTCAACAAAATAATTACATTTTCAACCAAAGAGATGAATGTTCAAATAGAATAAGGAATCAATAACCAAAAAAATGATTTTTTAAAAAAGGTGTTTAATTTTCAACCAATTAGTTAAATTTGCAAGCAAAGATATAAATTTTTAACCAAAAAGATTAGTTTTCTTAAGAAACAGATTAATTTTCAACAAAATACATACATTTTAATGAATAGTTGAACTTTTAACTGCAATGAACTTTCAACTAGAATATTTAAATGTTCAGTTGAAAAAAAATTAATTTCAAACCAAAAAAAGAAACCGATTTTCAACTAAATAGTTCGAGTTTCAACCAAACAAAAGAAGTTCGAACCAAAAAGGTGAATTTTCAATTAAAAAAGTAATGAACCGAAAATTGAATAGTTGAATTTTAAGATATTTTTCTATTAAAACAAGAAGTTTCAATAAAGTAGTTAAATCTTCAGCCAAAGAAAAAAATTTTTGTTCAAAATGATGAACCATTTACAAAAAAATGAATGTTTAAAAATGGAGGTCAACTTTCAACTACCTTGTTAAATTTGCAACCAAAGAGGAAAAATACGAATTTTCAATTAAAAGGATAAATTTTCTACCAAAAGAAAGACGAATTTTCAACGAAACACATGCATTTTCAACTAAATAGTTGAACTTTTAGATAAAAGAATTAATTTTCAATAAAAAAGATTAATTTTCAATAAAGAAGATTAATTTAAACAAAATACACGAATTTTCTACCAAATAGCTGAATTTTTAATTATAAAGGACGAATTTATTACAAAGCACTATAAATTTCCAACCGAAAATATAATTTTTAACCAAATAGTAGAATTTTCAGACAAAGAAATAAATTTTTACCCCAAAAAAAAACGAATTTCCATCAACAAGAAAAAAACATTTAAATTATTGAATAAATAATTATATCGTCTACCAAATTCTTCATTTTTCCTACAAAATAGTTGAGTTTTTTTTCAAAAATATAAATTTCGGTAAAAAAGTTAATTTTCAACCAAATAGATTAATTTTCTACCAAATTGTTGAATTCTCAAGCAAAAAGAAAAAAGAATTTCCTACAAAACGGTTTCAATCCGAAAATATAAATTTTCAAACAAAAAATTAAACTACAATCAAATAGTTAAATTTTCAACTAAAAGAATGAATCTTCAAGAAAAAAATTAGAAATTAGTTCAACTTTAAATCAAGTTGTTGATTTTTTAACCAAAAAAATTAATGTTTAGCGAAACATTCAATACTTGATATTTCAACCAAAAAATGTTGCAAAACCAAAATAAATTAATTTTTAACCAATGAGATTAATTTTCTCTTGAGAAAGACGAATTTTCAACAAAATAAATGAAGTTTCAGTTTAAAATAGCAACTTTCCTCTAAAACTGCAAAAGTTAGATTCATTTTGAGAGAGGAAAATTAATTCTCAACCACAAGAAAAAAAATGTTGCAAAATAGTTACATTTTCAACCAATGAGATGAATTTTTAAATAATATGATGAATCTTCTACAATAAATCAATTTTCAAGAAAACAGTTCAATATATAGCTAAATACTTAAATTTTCAATAAAAAATTGGTCTTTCAACCAAGAAGATTGAGTTTCTATAAAAAAAACAAATGGTTAGGAAAATATATAAATTTTCAACCAAGTACTTGAATTCTCAGACCAATTAATAAAATTTTTAATGAAAAAGGATCAATCTTCAACCCGAAATTGAAGGGTTACATTTCGAGAAAAAAAAATTAATTTTTATCCCAAATGAAACCAATTTTTGAAAAAATAGTTAAATTGTCAAAAAAGTCAACCAAAAACCAAAAAAGTCAATCAAATTAAGGGAGGGGGAGTAGGGGAAATCAGAGGAGCGGAAGTACGTGAAATTAGAGGAGATAAAATAGTGGAAGTAAGGGGAAATAGGGGAGAAATAGGGGAAATGTGGGTAAATGAGGGGAGGGGCAGTAGGGGAATAAGGAGACCGGAAATACGGTGAATAAGGAGAGAGGAAATAGAAGTGAGGGGAAATATGGACAGAAGTAGCGGAAGTGAGGGTAAATGAGGGGAGGGGCAGTAGGGGAATAAGGGGAGCGGAAATACGGTGAATAAGGAGAGAGGAAATAGAAGTTAGGGGAAATATGGAGAGAAGTAGCGGAAGTGAGGGTAAATGAGGGGTGAGGAAGAACGGGAAATAAGAGGAGAGAAAATAGTAAAGTGATAGGAAATAGAGGGAGAAGAGGTACAGAAAGTAAGGGTAAATGAGGACAGATGAAGTAGGAAAAATGAGGACAAAATGAGCAGACGGCAAGCACAGGATGTGAGAAGGAAGAATTGAAGCTGAACAAGAGGAAGTGAAAAGGAATGTGGAGTATGGTAGTAGTGGAAAGAGAGTGTTGACTGGGAAAGTGAGGAGCGGGCGAGGTGTATGAGGTTTTTCCATTTTCCAAAGATATGGAAAGGGAGGGCAAGCAAAGTTTGAAGTTTTCGGAGAGGGGGTAAGGGTAGGGATTGTAAGTGAAGGGAGGGTAGGTGGGTGAAATTAGTGGAAGAAAAATATAGGAAACAAGGGGAGAGGAAATAGTGGAAGTTAGCGAAAATATGAAAAACGGAAATAGGGTGAAATTAAGGGAAATTGAAGTACAGAAGGTGTCAAAGAATGAAGGGAGGGAAACTACGGAAAGTGAGAAGAAATGAGGGGTGAAGTAGTGGAAGGAGACCGTTAGTTGCTAAAGTGATGAGAGGGCGAAGTAGATCAGGAAGATGTTGGGAAGGGAAGGGAAGCCAAGTTTGAAGTTGGAGGAGGTGAAGTACGGGTAGGGAGGGTAAGTGAAATGAGGGTAGGTAGAGGCAATGAGTGAAGCGGAAGTATGGAAAATTAGGGGAGAGGAAATAGTTTAATTGGGGAGAAACAGGGAAAAGGAAAATTAGGTGAAATGAGGGGAGGGGCAGTACAAGAATTGAGAGGAAATGGGTGAAGGGAAACTAGGAGAAGTGAGAAGAAATATTAGGGAAGTATTGGAAGGAAAGTGTTAGTTTGTGAAGCGATGAGAGGAGGAAGTAGATAAGGAAGATGTTCGAAAGGGTGAGGAAGCGAATGTGGAAGTTTGGTGAGCGGGAGTGGAGGTGAAGAGGGGAAGTAGGGAATTGTAAAGGGAGTTTCAAACCAAAAACAGAATAGTTAAACTTTCAGATAAAAGAATAAGAAGAAAGTGAGAAGAAGTGAGAAGAAATGTGGGGTGAAGTAGTGGAAGGAGAGTGTTAGTTGCTGAAGTGATGAGAGGGGGAAGTAGGTAAGCAAGATGTTGGGAAGGGAGAGGAAGCGAAGGTTGAAGTTTGATCTAGGGAAATAGGGTGTTAGAGGGGCAGTATGGGAATGCAGGGGGAGCAGTGAAGGGAAACTATTGGAGGAGTTTTGAGCGACTCAATTAACGTCCTAATAGGCTACGAAACCCTTTTTTGAGGAGCACAACGTCTACTTTGACAAATTTTTCAGTTTTAAACATGAAGTAATTTTTTTAACAAGTAATGAACGGAGGGAAACAAGGAGAAGTGTGGTGAAATGCAGAATGAGGAAGTAGTGGAAAGAGAGTGTTAGTTGGTGAAGTGAGGAGGGGACGAAGTGTATGAGGAGGAAGTTGTTGAAGACAGGGGAAGCGAAGGTTGAAGTTTGGAGAGGGGAAGTAGGGAGAGGGTAGTAGGGAGGGGGAAAGTAGGGGAAGTAGGGGAAGGGAGGATAAGTAAATTTATAAATTTGAAAACTCTATTATAATTTATAAGCTCTTTTTGACTCATTTCGACCAATAACATCATCACCTTTAGCTTTGAGTAGACTTCATCTTTAAAGGCCTTAATATAGTGAATTATGTATTTTTTTTCTATTCAGCTACTACCGTTCATTGACCACGACTACTTGACAAAAGAGTCAAGTCAAGGGCTCCTCCTGATCGCGAGGCATCCCTCTCACATGTCGCGGAAAGTCGAAGAGAAAAATAACATTGAATGTAGATCCCTCTCAAAAATGAGACATAATTCTTCCTCTTTTATGGCTCACCTTTTCAAGACCACCTTTTAAGATTAATCGCAGTAAATTCTTGTGTAATCCTTGGAAATAAAAGTTTGATTCTGCACCCGATCGGAATCACGTTTTTGAGCTATAAATTTTATGGTGACTCGATTTACAATAGGACATGGGGGTTCTAGACTTCTGGTGCACTTTCACCTTCGGAATGACTCGTGCTCTTTTTGTATTTGACACAATATTTACTCGAATCTTGCAACTTTTTAAAAATTTTTATTATTTTTTGTGTTATTATATTAACTAGCAGTTCTCCCTGGATTTTTATTTCGGATTATTATGAACATGAACAATTAAAAATTTCGTGACAAATTTATTTAGTTAATAAGATTTTAAAAAAAAGAAAAAAATACTTCGGTGGATTTTTGAATAAACTTGATTTTTTATTTGAAGGTTTGAAATGTTGAATAATTTTTGACTTGTTCAACTTCAGTTGATTAAATATTGCTTAGAGGGTTGGAAAAAATATTATAAAAAATTAATTATGGATCTATTTCATTGGAAATTGAAAAAAATATATTCAACAATTTTGAATTGAATACTTTCAAAACCAAAAAATTTTACATTAGATAAAAATTTGGAACAAGGGCAATGTTTTGAATGGAATAAAAAGGAATTGAACTTGTATCATTTCGAAATAAAAGCGTTGAAAATTGTATATAATTTTAAATCGAAAGTGTTTGAAATAGGAAATTTTTAATCAGAAGCTCTCAAAATTAAAAAATTTGAGATTTTTTTTTTCAAGTCAGGGAATTTCTTCGAGAGAGTGCATATTTTTTTCAAATTATAATAGTAAATTGAACAATGATTTTTCATTGGTTAAAGTAGCGTTATATTACTATATTAAACTATTTTGTTGATATTTCTTTTTTTTTAATATCTTTTTTTACTGAAAACTCAAATATACCATTTTTGGTGGAAAATTCATCAGTTTTAGTTGAAAATTCATGTATTTAGTTGAAATTTCGTTCTTTGTCGTTGAATTTCATTGTTTTTTAGTAAAAATTTTATTCTTTTTTGGTTGAAATATCAAATACTACATTTTTTGTTGTGAATTAATTTTTTTGAAATAAAGATTTAGTTGTTGAAAGTTAATCTTTTGCTAAAAATTAATTTTATTTGTTTGTTAAAGATTCATCATTTCAATTGAAAATTCATCTTCTTGGTTGAAAAATGAGCTATTTATTGTTGAAAAGTCGTTTTTTCCCAGACTAAAAATTAATTTTCTTACTCAAAATTTGACTATTCAAGTTGAAACTTTAACTATTTTGTTGAATTTTTTTGTGGAAATCATCTTTTTTAGTTGAAAATTCAATGATTCTAGTTGAATATTGATAATTCTACTTAAAAATTCATCACTTCGTTTGAAAATGTAACAATTTTTTTGAAAATTAGTTTTGTTTTTGTTAAAAATTATTTTTTGTTACCGGAAAATTCAACTATTCCAATTGAAAAGTACATAATTTTAGTTGGAAATTCATCTCTTCGGTTAAACATTATTTTTTAACTGAAAATTTAACTATTCAATTGTGTGTTGGCAATTTATCTTTTCAATTGAAAATTCATCTTCATTGGTAGAAATTAATCTTCTTGATTGAAAATTCATCTTTTTGGCTAAAAATTCAACTATTCTAGTTGAAGATTGATCATTTTAGTAGAAAACTCATATTTTTGTTCAAAATTCAATTATTCCAGTTGAAGAATCAGCAGTTTTCACTTATAATATTTATATTTTAATAAAATTATTTTTCTAACTGAAAGTTAACTATTTCATTTTTCGTGGAAAATTGATCTTTCTTTTGGGTGATGATTTAATTTTTTAACCGAAAATGTAACTATTCTATTTTTGGTTGAAAACTGATCTCTTTTAGATCAAAATTCAGTTATTTTTTTAAAAATTCAACTATGTGGTTAAAAACTCATCTACCTTTTTGAAAATCCAAATTTTTACTTAAAATATTAGTCATTTTAAGCGGTTTAAATTGAATGTAATGTAGTACCCACATTATAGACCTTTGAAATCGAATCATTCTGAAAAAAACATTTAAAATGAATTGATTTTAAGTAGCAAACATTAAAAATAATAATCCGCATTATTTTTGAAACAGAAAAAAATTTAATCACCAAAAATTCTGATATTAAAAATTTTTCATACTCAAACCCTTCCATATTTTGATGATTTTACGTGAATTTAAATCTTTTCCACAGTACCAATTTTTAAATTGTTATTTTATACTTTTAAAAATTTAATCATTTCAATTTTAATTACAAAGTTAAAACTTATCAAAGAGAAAAATTAAAATATTTAACGATAAACATGAAAATTAACAACTCTAAATTTTTAATTATAAAAACTTAAATAAATTATTCAATGACTAATGTGTCAGTTTCATAAAATTCAATTTTTATCTTTTTCAATTTTCAACAACAAAATTTTTAACTTTTAATTTCAAATCTTCTTGTGTTCAATACTTCAGTTATAATTATTATTCATTCTTGAAATCTTTCCATCAAATATTTTTCAATTTTCAATCATTTATTTTTTCACAACTCCAACTAAAAATTAGACAATTTTGACATATTTCATTAAAAATTAGAAAAAAAAGAATACAAAGCAATATCGCTATGATTCCAATTTTCGAAATTGCACAAATCTAAGCATTTCAATTCAAAATTGTTCTTTTTTTTAAGTCCAGTTTGATGTTTTCAGTATTTTGGATAATTTTTAAATAAAAAATAATTGTATATTTTTAAAGCCTATCATGAAAAAATAATATTGTATATTTTCAATGCCTAGCATAATATAATATAAATTAGAGGGAATATACAAACTACGTTGCCGTTAATAATTTAATTAATTTGTTAAAAATGCAACTATTTTGTTAAAGTCATATTTTTTCAAAGAGTTCACTACTTGAATGAAAGTTGAACTATTTTGTTAAAAATAAATTTTTTTGATTAAAGATTTATCTATTTGGTTGAAATTTGAACTATTTCATGTTTAGAATTTTTTTTTGGCTAAAAATATATCTTTTGGGTCAAGTGTTTAACCCTTTTGATGAAAATGAACTTTTTCTGCAGAATTATCATTTTAGTTGAAAATTCAGCACTTTGGTTGAAAAGTTAAATATTTTCTTTTAAATAAGTTTATTTTTTATTGAGAATTAATTTTAAAAACTAAAACTGTAACTATTTCGTTTTTCGTTCAAAATTGATATTTTTAATTGAAAAATTATCTTTCCATAGTAAAAACTTCTATTATTTGGCTGAAAATTCATGTATTTGAATTTGGTTACAAATGTTATTATTTTGTTGGAATTCGAGTATTTTTGTTAAAGTCATCTTTTTTGGTCCAAAATTTAAGTTCTTGGTTCAAAGTTAAACTATTACCTAAACTAAATTGAACTAATTTCATTTTTTCAAGATTCACCCCTTTAGTTGTATATTTAAATTTTTTGTTGAAAATTCTTTTATTTTTTTTTGTTTGTTGAAAGTCAATCCTTTTATATAAAAATTAAATTATTCCATTTTTGGTTAGAAATTTATTCTTTATAGGCTGAACAATGAACTATTTGATAAAAAATGTACGTATTTTGTTGAGAATTCGTATTTTTTGTTAGGGAATTAATCTTGTGTTTTGAAAATTCATCTTTTGGGTTGAGAATTCAACTATTAGGTAAAAATTCGATTTTTTTGTTGAACATAATTTGTTAAACAGAAAATTTGAAGATTCAAGTTTTGGTTAAAAAAACATATATTTTTGTTTGAAAGTTGAACCAATTTGTTGAAAATTAACTTTTGGGTGAAAATTCAACAATTTGGTAAAAAATCAATCTAGTTACGAGCAGTTGAAAACGAATTTTTTGCTGAAAATTTATATTTTTGGTTGAAAATGTAACTATTTGATTGAAATTTGAACACTTCAACTGAAAATAACTTGTTTTTTTTGTTCATTTTTTCAATGATTCACCCTTTTGGTTAAAAATTTACATTTTTGGTTAAAAAATTACATTTTTTGTTGCAAATTCGTTTTTTGTCAAAAATTAATTATTTGATCTAAAAATTAAATTTTTCTATTTTGGTTGGAAATTTATCCTTTATAAGTTCAGCAATTAACTATTTGGTAGGAAATTCATGTATTTTGTTGAAAATACGACTTTTTGTTAGAAAATTAGTCTTATTTTCTGAAAATGAATCTTTTTGTGTTGAGGCTTCAACTATTTGCTTGAAAATTAGTTTTTTGTTGTTTAATTTTCTTAACTAAAAATTTGATGATACTATTTTTGGTTGAAAAAGTATCTTTTTTAGTCGAAAATTATACAATTTGGTTTAAAATTCATCTTTCATGATTCCAGATTCATTTATTTGGTTGAAGATTTAATTTTTTTGGTAAAAAAAATTTTTTTCTGCAATAAAAATGGTTCAAAATTCGTCTTTTCGCAGAAAATTCATCTTTTATGGTTGAAAAGTCAACTTTTGGGTTTGAAAACTCAGCTGTCTTCTAAAAAATTATTCTTTTTTTGTTTGAAAATTCAAATAGTTTGAAAAAGTACTTTTTTCTCGGCTGAAACTCAATTATGCGAAAATTCAATTGTTCTGTTAAAAATTTGTACTTTTGAATTAAAAATTTTGAATAAAAGTTCAAATATTTTGTTGAAAATTCGTCTTTCTTTTGTCTAGATTCATCGATTTGGTTGAAGATTCAACTATTTTGTTAAAAATTCGTGTCTTTGTTTTGTTTAATTAACTGTTTAGAAATTCGTATTTTATTGGAAAATTTGTCGTTTGTTAGAAAATCCATCTTTTATAGTCGAAAAGTCATCTTTCTTGGTTGAAAATAAACTTTATTGTTGAAATTTTAACTTTTGTGATTGAAAAGTCAACTCTCTAATAAAAATTTATATTTTTTTTGTTTGAAAATTTAACTATTTTGATAAAGACATATTTTCTGGTCGAAAATTCAACTGCCTTCTTTAAAGTTCGAAATTTTCAATTGAAAATTTAATGAAAATGTTAACTATTTTGTTGAAAATGCATCTTTCTTGACTCTAGATTCATCGATTTGGTTGAAGATTCAACTATTTTGTTGAATTTGTTTTTTTGTTTGTTTAATTAAGTGGTTAGAAATTCGTCTTTTAGTGGAAAATTTTTCTTATGGTGGAATATTCATCTTTTATGGTCGAAAAGTCATCTTTCTTGGTTGAAAATGAAAGTTTTTGTTGAAAAATCCACTTTTGTGATTGAAAAGTCTCTTGTAAAAAATTAATCTTTTTTTGCTCAGGAATTTAACCATTTTTATAAAGATGTCTTTTCTGGTTGGAAATTAAATTTTCTTGTTAAAAATTTCTACTTTTTAATTGAAAATTTTGATTAAATGTTGAAATCTTTTGTTAAAAATTCATCCCTCTTGATTTCAGATTCATCAATTTGGTTGAAGTTTCAACTATTTTATTAAAAATTCGTTTTTCTGTTTCGTTTAATTAACTGGTTGGACAATCATCTTTTAGTAGAAAATTTGTCCTTTCGTAGAAAATTCATCTTTTATGGTGAACAAGTCATCTTCCTTGGTTGAAAATGAACTTTTTTATTGGAAATTTTTGTGATTGAAAAGTCTCTCTTGTAAAAAATTTATCCTTTTTGTTTAAAAATGTAACTATTTTGATGAAAAGATCTTTTTTGTTCAAAAATTCAACTGTTTTGTTGAAAGTTCGTACATTTTTATTGAAAATTCAATAAAAATGTGAACTATTTTGTCGAAAATTCATTATAGTTCGAATCGAAATTTAAAAAACTTAAATTGTTTCATATTTAATTCAGTATGGTCTTTACATTAATTTAATTTAAAAGTAACCAAAAATTGATAATGTAGTTTGTGGACGGCCATTTAGGATCTTGAAACTAAGTCGTTAAAAGTTATTGATTTCAAATAGAAGAATTCACGTGACAAAAAACCTAATAAACATAGTGGCATAATGAATGAATAATCGTACATTATTATGTACATAATAATTGGATTAGAAGAAACAATTGCTTCAAAATCCGTATTTGATTATGAATTTTTTTCTGATTCATAAGATTTTTCGTTACAGTTCTTCTTATGAACTATTTCCGCTTTACATACAATACTTAATTTTCCATCTTTGTAACGCGAAATATTCTCCCTTGCCCTGCTCTCTTTTTTTTTCCTTTTTTTTAAATAGGGGACAAACCAATGAGAATGCAGATATCGGAAACCTGGATCCACTCAGTTAAAAAGCACTAAAAAATGCATCAAGAATTACGAGCGGAAATATAAATTTGGTGGTTTTACCTGCAATTATGCCTCATTCAGGTAAGCGAGGTCCAGTGAAGAGTGTGACTGTGGTCGGGAGGCTGGAAAAATGACGAGTACCAGGAAAACGCGTGGAAAAAATTTCGCACCTTGCCAACCCCCTGGTGAGAGATTGACTGGCGGCATCCGGTCAAAAACACACACACAGGCTCAAATAGAAAAGATTCGAACTAAGGTGAACTAAAGTCACCGGTTCACCCATCCAAGTCAGGGTTGTTATGATTTTTCTTGGAACTTTAATGGTTTCCTTTTTCTACGACCGCATAACACCATCCAAATCTCATTGGTTTCACTAAAAAATTTCCAATTTTAAACACCAGCGTGTAATGGATACGTGCGCTTCAAAAGAGAGCGACAATCTTTTTCGAGTCATGAATCTCTAAACTGACCTGTTATTTTTCCATTCAATTTTTCTACAGATCATAAAATTTGATACAATGTATGCTGCCATTGTATCTGGGGGATTTTTTGAAACCAGATTCTTAAGAACAGTTTGAAGTTGAACATTATACTTAGTATAATGATTTTTTGTTTTTAAGAGCTTCCACGTTCGGTGATGAAATGGATTTTAAAGAAGGTTATTCAAATACTTCATGTTAGATATTTCCAGTAATAATTTCAATAATAGAAAGGATCAAATTTGTTCTGATTGAAATTTTCGGCTTTGGAGATCTTATATGTAAACCATCAATTTGAAGTTTTATGATTTTAAATTATCAACATTTTTAACTTGACTTTTAATTTTCAAATGTGAAAACTTAGAAATATTGAAGAAAGTAGGTGATGTTGAATCATTCTTATGTTCAACGTCTGGGAATATAGTAGATGAAAGTGGTGACAAAAGTCGAAACGACTACTTCCAGATAAAAATACTATAATTTCTTGTGTCAATCTCAAAACGGAATTAAAACGTATGACGTTTTGACACGTAAGCCAGTTTCCTCATAAGATTAAAATTGACCTAAAATATAAATAAAAATAAATAATGATAATTAAATAAGTTTAACAAAACAAAAGTAGCTCTGAAAGACTAAAAATTTGCTCACCATTAGAATCAAGTTAAAAGGTTCAAACTGAGTTAAAAAGCAAAGATGAGTAGGGATTGTTGTGGCTACTCGTTGATATGTAAAAATTGTAAAAATAAATTTTTCAATGAAAAAAAATTCTGTGACATAATTTTGATTTTTGTTTTGAAAATATTAAAATATTGGCTACTGAAAAAAATACTTATCAACGACGTATTATTGAGTCCATTTTTATAAACGAATTTCACAATATTTCTTTTAACTTACATACTGAAATTCTGAACATTAATCAAATTTATCAAAGTATTTAAAAATAATGTCACATTTTTATTTGTGGTTTTCATATATGTGAAAACTCGTAACCTCCATTGTAATTTTATGGAGGAAGTTTTCTTAGTCATCACGTTGTAAGTTATAGGGTGATCTCTATATAATAAAATTAAAATCAACAGAAGCAAAAAAGTAGATTTCTCATTTTATCGATCGCCGATAATTATTTCGATTTATTTATTTTCAGTATTACTTTCAATGTAAGTTGTTATTAAAGATATTATATATTTGGTTGTTATGCCTGACTTTCTCAACACATGCCGTAAAATAAAATGTATAACAGTCTCAGTTCGTGGAGCCACCACAGTGACATATTATAAAGTACAATCTCTCTTAATACTCAAAATTGAAAAATATAAAGTAAAAATTAATTGAATTTTTCAATGAAAATTGTAGATTAATGCTTAAATGAGTACCTAAATTCAGCTTTCACAGTTATATCTAAATATTATGTTTAAATTTTTTTGAAAATTAGTATCAAAAGTTATAAATAATTCAAATGTTCAGAATTGAAATTTCATGCTTAAAAAAATTAAATTGAAAAATTAGTTGATTGTTTCAATAAAAATAATGGTTTCATGCTTTTTATGTTGTAAACAGTTTAATTGATTATTTGTCGATTAAGTTTGTTAAAAACTTTGAATTGAATAAAGATTGAATATAAATTGTTTTTCAATTATGTAACATAAATTGATTATTTACTTGAAGGTTATGTGATTGAATATGGGATATTATTTTCATAATAAAAGTTTATCTTTTCGTTAAAATACCTCTATTGCAATCATACAATTTTCTCAAATGCATGTGACGTTGTGAAATGACCCTATCTGAATTCAATTTTCAAAATGATATGTACATATATTTTAGTTTTTCGTTTGTTAATCAGTTCAAAAGTTTATTAATAAATTAAATGTATAGAAATGAAATTTCAAGTTTAAAGGCGAATGTAATGTAAACATTATTTGAATGTTTTAATGAAAATAATTGTGTAATGCTTTTTATGTTATGAACTGATTAATTAATTATTATCAGATTCTACTGTATCTTACATTTTCTGGAATTAGTTTAGAAAGTTATTAACAAATCAAATTTTCAGAAATGAAAGTTCAAACTTAAAAAGAAATCTATAATGTAAAAATTATTTGAATGTTTTAATGAAAGTTATAGTTTAATAATTCTTATTTTTTTAACTGATTGATTGATTTTTAGCTGAATAATTTTTGTCACAATAATAAATTACATAAAGATTGATTTTCATTTGTTTCAATCAGGTATATAAATTGATTATTTACTTTGAGGTTATCTAATTAAATATTACCTATAATTTGTATAATAAAAGTTTATTTACATTCAAGATACCTATATTGCAAGTACGTGATTTCTGTCAATTTTTGTGATATTCTGAAATAATTATTATCTGAATTTAATTTTCAAAATCATATGTAAATATGTTTTAATTTTTTCTCAAATTATTGCAAAGGGTTACTAATGAATCAAATTTTCAGAAATGAAAGTGAAAATTTAAAAAAGAAGAAAAGTAAAAATTATTTGAATGCCTGCATGAAAATGATAGTTTAATGCTTTTTATGCTGTGAACAGATTAATTAGTTATTAGCTGACTAATTTTTTTCACAATATTGAATTGAAAAATGATTAAATTTTAATTTGTTCAAATTAAGTACATAAATTAATTATTTACTTCAAGATGATGCAATTGAATATTGGCTATAGTTTTTATAATAAAACATTATTTATGTTCAAAATACCTCTGTCCCAATTTTATCATTTTTGTAAATTATTTTGATGTTATGAAATAAGTATCTGAAGTCTGCTTTTAATATTATATGTACATGTATTTTACTTTTCTATGGAATTAGTTTAAAAGGTTATTAATCATTCAAATTTTCCGAAAAATTTAAAGGAAAAATTATTCGAATGTTACAATGAAAATAACTGTTATTGCTTTTTATGTTGTGAAATCATTGACGAATATGTACATATATTTCAATTTTTTCTGGAATTAGTTTCGAAGGTCATTAATAAATGAAATGTATAGAAATGCAATTTCAAACGAAAAAAATATAGTTATAATGTAACAATTATTTGAATGTATGAATGAAAACAATTGTTTAATGATTTTTATGTTGTGAACTGATTAATTAATTATAAACTGATTCTATTAAAACTTAAATTTTCTGGAATTAGTTTGAAAGGTTATTAATAAATTGAATTTTCGGAACTGAAAGTTCAAAATTAAAAAAAAAATAATTAAAGTAAAAATTAGTTTAATGTTCTGATAAAAATTGTAGTTGAATGCTTCTTATTTTGCGATCTGATTAATTAATTATTATTAGCTGATTAATTTCTTTCACCATGTAAAATGTCATAAAAATTGAATTTTCATTTTTCTCTATTAAGTAACATAAACTGATTAATTATTTGAAGGTTATGTAATTGGATATGAGCTATAATTTGTATAACAGAAGTTGCTTCATATTGAGAATACCCCTATTCCAGTTACATAATTTTTAAAATGTTTTCAATCTTGTGAAATAAGCATCTAAATTAAATTTTTTAAATTATATGCACATTCGTTACCATTTTTGTTGAAATTAGTTCAAAACATTATTATTAAATCAAAATTTCAAAAAAGTATTAATTAAAAATTATTTGAATGCTTTAATGAAGAAAATTACTTAACGCTTTTTAGGTTATCAACTGATTATTTAGTGATTAGCTGATTAAATTGTTTCATAATATTAAATTACATAAGGATTGAATTTTAACTGTTTTCGATTGAGTAACATACATTTATTAATTGAATATAGGCTATGATCTGTATAATAAAAGTTTATTCTCTGCTTAAAATACCTTCATTACAATTATATAATTTCTTCAAATGTTTCCGATATTGTAAAATGATTATGTCAATTTAATTTTCAAAATTATATGGACATATGTTTGAATTGTTTCTGGAATCAGTATAAAAGGTTATTATTATTTCAAATTTTCATAAATGCAATTTAAAATTTTAAAAAATATATAAATAGAAAATTATTTGAATATTTCAATGAAAGTTATGTTAAACATTATTTCATTATTGATTATTTTTATTATCATTATACATATTATTATTCATTTATTATATTGAAACTCAAATTTTCTGCAATCATATAAAAAGCTTATTAATAAATAAAATATTCATAAATGAACGTTAACATTTTTAAATAATATATAAAGTGCAAATTATTTGTATGTTTCAATGAAAATAATGGTTGGATGTTTCGATATTGTGAGCAGTTTAATTAATCATTAGTCGATTAATTTTGTTCACAATTTTGAACTAAATGAAGATTAATTAAAAATTTTTTTCAATTGAGTAAAATAAATGGAGTATTCACTTTCAGGTTATCTTTTAAAATGTCCGTGATGTTGTAAACAAGTATCTCAATTGAATTTTTCAAATTATATTGCGATTCTTTTTAAAATTCAAGGGCTTACTGAATTTTTAACGCTTAGGGGTACTTTAAAGGCCGTGCCCTACCTCTAAACATTTTTTTTTAAATCTCCAAAAATTAGGACAATTTTTTTCACAAAAAGACACAAAATGAGGGGGTGAGACTTTAAAAAATCAGAAATATAATTTTTTGGACGGCCCTAATATATAATTTTTACTTATTATAAATAAATTATATATAAATATATATTTTTTAGAGAGGAAATTTCTAGTTGAATTAATAAAAGAGTATATTATAAGGCTAATTATTAATGTTTAAATATTATTTTTACTATTATTAATTAAATAATATCAATAAATGTTTAGAATTTGTAACAATTACAATTGTTCATCAAATTAATTAGTTACATTAGCAAAATAAACAATAGGAAAATATGAATACAATTCAAACTGTTTCCAAAAAACTCAGCTTTATATTCAATTTTCCTAATATTAAATTACATGTTTTCATGAATTTTTTTTATTACTAATTACAGCTGTTCTTACTGTTACTGTAAACTATGTTCTTTTATATTTATAAAAAGTATCAAGTTTGAAACGAATTTTAGTATTTTTGCTATACATAACAATGCAAAAACGGGCTAACCTGCTCGGAGCGCCATCTGTTGAATTTATTTGAACTACGATACCCCTCCGGGTGCTAAGAGAACAGAAAGAGTGGGATGCATAGGGCTGGTTTGTGATCACTAGCCTAGCGGCTTCAACCAGACTCGGTCAACTCCCGTGCAGAGAAATGGCGAAATTCAGCGCCATCTGCGATGAGCCAGAGAACTACGGACGCGTGCATGTGTCGGTCTTTATATATGTATATGCCGCTTTCTTACATGAATTGAATACTAAAATAATTCAACAAAAAAAGAAGGATAAAGACCAAATAAAGCAAATTAGAATAACAAAATAGGAAATCAAAGATAATTATCATTCTATTTCGCATTTCACGTTTCTCATTCACTTCATTTTGCCTGACCTGAAGTTTTTCTGAATTAAGACCAAAAAAGTATGATCACAAAAAATTATCTAGTTCCGCGAAATAAAATGTCGATGTTTACAATCTCAAAGTAACAGGAACCTAAAATTGGAACAGGCTCGTTTGCGGATGACAATAAAAAGAGCAATTCTGTGTTTAAACAAAAAATAAAAACTTGCTCCCGAGATATTGAGTTTCGATTTTTCCATTTTTCGATTCACGTGTATTTTGACAGCACAGCCAAGCCACAACAAACAATTTCCCGCGCACGTGCTGTCACCCCCTGGGGTGCTATTCTCGAGACCACTCAAATATTTTTAGCATGCTCAAATCTTAGAGCGGTTGTTTGGTGCACTAAAATTCTTGACCGCTCTAAACGAAAATGGTATACCATTTATAATGCGACGTTGCCGATATCAATTTTCGAGTGGGATCGGGGGATTGACCAATGAAATACTGAGTACAGAAGTAAGTGGTACTGTTTACGTTCATCGTTGACGTTCGTAGACGCTGCAAAAGGCCATCACAGGCCCAGGTGTGGGAGTCCGATGCCTTAAGTCGAACGGACTTCTCTTTCTACCATGAGAGATAGACAAATAGGTGTGATCGAAGTTGAAACGATGGTTTCCAAACCTCTGTTTCTATCATATGAGGTAGACACGTGTTTTGTGATGTATTTGATTTTGAGGTTAGTTAATGTTTCAGATTCACAACTTTCACTTGTCAATACTTCGTATGTATTTCGTTTTGACGTTATTTGTACAATTATGCATCACTTTTCGTCTGCTTTTAGTATGCTATTTCTCGTTTAGAGTGGTATAGACCCATTCCATGCAAAGTGGTCTAAAATTTTAGCATGCCAATCGGAATAAGTACACTAAAATCTCTCGAGAATACCGATTTCGGCAAACCATTCTAAAATCACCAATTTTAGCATACTAAAATATTAGACTGGTTTCGAGAATAGCACCCCTGGCGTTGAAAATGCGCGCCATCTGCGATGGGCCAGAGAACTAATATCAAACCCCTCGATGCCTCTCAGTCCCCGCGCCTATGTCCTAAAAATTCGCCATTTATCTGCACGGGAGTTGACCGAGCCTGGCTTCAACGGCAGGAAGCCACCTAATTTCAAAATGCCAAAATGTTTATTCGGGTTTATTCAGTTTATTCCGTAATAGGGTTAGGATTCATGGGCGAGTGTGTGTTGATTTAATCTAGTTTTCTAAAGTTTTCAAGTATAATCATGGAGGAAGTTGACAATATTATTATTCATTCTCTGCGTCAAATAGGCTGGTGAGTATTTTGCTAGTATTCGATAAAGAGATTTTGGAACCCAAAGATATCCTTTCTTAAAATTCGTCAAACGTTCAGGTTATTTTGCGCTGTCAAAAAAGTGGGTGGTTCTTGTGTCGATCTTTCATGTTTGTTGTTTAAGCTTAATCGCGAATTATCTTGTCGGAATTTAGAGAAAAGAGAGCAACTAACCTCTTTAAATAATGCAATTCGAGCAGCATGTTTTTATAAGACGTTAAGTCTTAGCATCGTTGGTTTTTTTCTTCAAATTTACTATTTTCCTATTTCTGTTTATATGATTTTGAAATTCTTTTGTTTCTACTTGTATATTTACAAACAAATTACAATGTTTTGGCTATTGACTGAAGAGCTAACATCCACTTAAATAACCTTAAAGAGTCTTTTATAACCTCAAAATTGTGTTCCGTTAGAAAATGAGAATATTCCTCTAAAATATTTTTCGGACATTTTTATTTGAATTATATATGTAAGTTCTAGTAAGTTCCTCTTTTTTAGTAATTAGAAAAAATAAGAGATTTGTCAATGCAGTGTTTCAATTTTTTTTTAAACTTTAACTTTTGCGTTCCAGAGATTAAAAAATATTATTGAAGATCTCAAGAACAAGGTATTCAAATGTTTATTTGAAAAGAAAATAAATCTCATTTTAAGAGACGAAACAAAAACCAATATGAAATTTAATTTAAAATATAAAGTTATATGCAAAAATAGAAGGAAACGAAAGAAAGGAATCATTAGGATACAAAATGCAGGTTTTTGTAGGAGGATCATGCCTCAACAAATTTTCAATACTAAAAGTATATTGTATAGCATTTTTTGGACACTGCATACAAATAATTAATTCACATAATCTTAAATTATCATTGGATAGCCACGACTCATCTGAATATTTACAAAATTGTGCCTAATAGGATCCATACTTCTCAGGAAAAACTAATAAGCGGACTCCACGTTGTTAACTCTATTGTCACTTTTTGCTACACTTTAATTCAGAATTTTTAATTTGTACCCTCGTTAAAAGGTTAAAAAGTTCTTGTCAAATTAATCCCGTTTGAATTTGGCATAAAGTACAAACATGGCTGTCAATATAGCGGTCCAGAACTCTGTATAATTGAGTACCTTGCTAAACAGATATCAAATAGTATTTGAAAGTATGAATATTAAAAAAAAACATAAACTTACAAAAGTCAAATTGCAATAAAATGACAGAAGAGGGCTTAAATAGATGTAAGTTGAAAAAAAACAAAAAATTTAAAACATACTCAAGAAAGTCAATTTCTGTAACATAATTGCACAAAAGGTGTTTAAATAATATCGAATTCGGTTATCCTGCACTGGTGCACTCCAGAGCACTCCGACCTAGAGTTCCTCTAGGGCAGGGCTCACCAAAAGGCAGTCAGTGACTGCAAATACTGACAGTGTCAGTCGCGAGTCTAGGTCGAACAGGCCCTCATAAATCTTGTCATTCGACTGGTCCCTAATCCTTCACGGTAAATTACAGTTTAAAATGAAATGTATTGTGAATTCAAGTAGAAAAAAATCAAACCCTTCGGTGTGACAATGAGCCGCATCGAACCGTGACCGCAACCCTTTTCAGGATTCCTGGAAACCGAAGAAAAAAATGACAGGGAGAGTTGTGTCACCGCTTACACCGTTTCTGATTGGTGCAGCGGAATCGGATGTTTTGAAATTGGCGCGACTTCCAAGGCAGATTCAATGTTCAGACACTGATTGAATAGTAAGTAATAGTTTCTTACACGTTACAGTCAAAATGTACCCGCAATCGTGAAAAAGTAAGGTACATTTCCGACTTTTATTACATTATTTATTGAAAATAAAAATCTTACCTCACAAACACCTGATTTCGAATGAGGTATCCAATCATCTCGATTAATACTCTCCATCCATGATAGGGTCATCCAATAATTTTTTTTATTCTTGCATACTTGCATATGCTCTAAAATCACTAATAATACTACCATAGTGCAAAAAAACTTTTTTTCGAATTTATATTTGAAAAAGAAAAATTTGTACATATTTGAAATTCCTATATCTCTCGCGCCCATTCCGCCATCTTGATGGATCACCAGGCCCTACGTAACAGATTTCAGGTTTGGTCACTTGAAGACAGACGCACAGTTTCGAGTATTATAACACTATTTAAAATCACGCGTGGATTAATTGAGTGCCCAGAATTTCTGCAACTCCTAATTTTTCATGCTCCGAAATACTTTTTTTGTAGCCCCGTCATTGGTTCTCAGAACTGTTGGGCTTACCGATTTTCAAATAAATAAATATGTATCAAAATTATATAATTATTCAATAAAAAGCAGCATAAGATACCAATTTGAGAAAAAACTGGACATCACTGGGTCAATTTTTAATTTTTTGAGAGTAAACAATAAGTAATTGTTAAAAGAATCACATATTGTTTTTAAAAAAATTTACTACTTCAAACAATGACAAACTATCACATTTCAATCAGAAAATATGATTTTTTTTTATATTTTTTGGGAATAAATAATAGTTTAAATAAGTTGCATTTGGTTAAACAATTAAAAATGGTTTCACAAGTCATGGGAAATATTCAAATTGTCTACTAGTAATTATTTGTATGAAAAAGACGACGAAAATTGCTAAAAAGTAACAATAATACGTAAAAATGAATTTTTATATTTTGGGGTCATATTTGGTGCGCTGTGGGGGCGGGGGCAAGGGTGCGTTCAAAAGAAAAGTTATTAGTATGGTTTCACTTCATAGGTACTCCTCTTCAATGCCTAAGAAATTTGGCACGTTTCGATCATCGTATGAGTTCAATTGTACAAAAATCAAAAATTTCCCCATGTTAATTAAATTTTTGTCTCCGAAAATGGAAACTTGGGGGGGGGGCATGTCCTGTAGCTCGAAAAGCGCTTTTTGGACCACCCTAAGGTACACTATGTAAATAAAACGATTTTCGAGATAGATTTTTAACCTAACCGACGCGCGGCAATGCTCGGAGTTTGTCAGCTGCATACTTCTCCTCCACGCATTCGAGCGTGAACACGCTTAAAGTGAGGGTTTATCGCTTCTTGGAATTATACTCCCCCAGAGCCCCGAAAACGGCAATGCTCGGAGTTTCGACTGTATCTATGGTAAAGTAGTAAATTTTTAGCTATTCCTTTTTCACAATTTTGCAAACAAAATGATGTCGTACATGAATGTGTTTGGTTCTTGAATGGAATATTTGATTTTCGGACAATTTCTTTGCTCCAAAGTTTTGTCGTATAATTTGACTTCTGCAAGGTCGTTAAATCCTTATTCCTCAAGAAATCTTTGAAGATAAACAGCTTTCTTAGCTCTTTCTGATAAAGCCATTCGGTTGAAAATTCATTTCTTTAGTTGAAAATTTAACTATTAGTCTTCAATTCCTTTAAAAATTCATATATTTTGTTACACATTACTCATTTTTTATTAAAAATAAATCATTTATGATAAAAACTAATTTCTTTGATTAAAGATCAATTTCTTCAACCGAGAATTTACCTATTTCATTTTTTTGTCAGAAAATACATCCTTTGGGTAGAAAATTCAGCTATTGCGTTCAAAATGCATTTTTTGGTTAGAGAATCATTATCTTACTTCAATTTAATTTAATTATTTAATATTTCAACTATTTTTTTTCAAAGCTCCATTTCTTTGGTTAAAAGTTAATTATTTTTTGTTTAAAATTGATCTTTTTGCGTAAGTTTTGGTTTTTAAAAGAATTTTTTGAATTCAAATTACCCAATCGGCATTGAGGAAAAATGACAAATATGCTTTCGAGATTTTCGTGACACGCCGGTTTTTTAAAGAAGGATTGAGAAAAAGAACGATTATTTCAGCCTTCAGATGCCCACACTTGGCATTTGTTTATATAATTTGTTTATAAAATTCATTCAAAATATTGGGTGACCATTTAACATCACTTAACATAACTGACGACATAATTTAAGAAAAGTTAAGATAAAAAACGATTTCACTTAGGCTTCAAAGGTCCACACTGGGAATTTGTTTATATAATTATTTATAAAATGAATGAAAAATATAGGATCATAAATTTTTATGATCGTTTATCATTTTTATAAAAAATCAAGTTATTTTAATGTAAAAATGTACTTCGCACATAAAGAATTCATAATGTAGAGTATTTGTTCATTTAGCTTGTTTATAACAATCAACTTCGTACATATATATTTTTTTTTCTTGCTTTAGACTACCCCGTGCATTAATTTCATCGATGCATGAACATAAAACTTTAAAGAAACATAAAATTTGTAATCGAACCACATAAATCTCTTCAAAGATGGAGGCTATCAGGCTACCGTTGCCAAAGGTACGGGCGATGGGCTACTGATACAAAGTTAAAAGTTTGTCATGAGGTCAACCGCAGGATTTCTGCGTGAGCGGGTGCCATTCTATAAAATTACACCCGCTCCCGGCAAAATCGCGGTAAAATTTCAGCTGTCACCACGTCTCAAGACCTTGATATATGTGGTTACAGTCTGCGACAGACTCAAAACAATGATCCGGCAAAAGTCTCATGCACCCAAAGGACACGAAGCGACACAAGGAGGACCGTTTTCTTTATTTTTTTTTTTGCAAGTGTCTTAGCATTTCGTCAACACGTAGGGATGCTTTTCAGGCTATTATCCAGTGAAAGCTTGGCACCTCCAAGAACACCGATGATCAGGACGATTAGCTCAACAGAATATTTCGGGTATAACAGTCGAAACTCCCTTATAAGGAAGTTTTTAAACTCCCTTTCTTTCTTTTATTTCTCCTTGGCTATGACGTTTCTGTCAGCATGTGCCGAAAATTCGATAACGAACATGGTTCGCTTCTCGAAGTCAAGGAGAACTATGTCAGGCCTCGAGGGCGCTACAGAAACAATTGTCGAGAATATGAAGTTCCAGTATATGCGGCACTTCTCATTTTCGACAATGAAATCTATTTCCCTAGGAGCGTTTGGCTAATGCCGTAAGAGTGACAGAGATGGTAATAAAGCACTCTTAGTTTTGCATTGTTTCTTGGGATGTACGTTCTTCCTGCATGAGTTTGACAACTAGATGGTACGCTCTGCAGCTATCACCGGAAATGTCTTGGCTTAAAATGTGGCGACAATATGCTAGAGTGGACGTGACACCGTCTTGACACGCCAAAATGAAAATCTCCGTGTCCGATTTCAATCCTGGTGATGTGAAGAAAGCAAACGTTAGCTCGTACAACATCAACTGATCCTTCACATTTCTGTAGAAGAGACTGTGCATCCTTCTGTCGAGGAGCTGTTCGCGGAAGTTTTTCTCTTGTGCGTTCTTCATCCAGGCGTTCAGGAGTGAGTACTCTACATGGATAATGTTTGATGCATTTTGCACACCCATTGATTTTGATGTCAAGGCCAAGCGGTTCAGCAGCCTCCTCCGCTGGTTTTTATAGAAACGCTCATTTGCTCACTTCTTCGTATTTCCTGGCAATTTTAAGAAGAGTGTCTTGTGCATTTGTGATTATATGTGCTATACCCAGAAGAATCGTGTTGTGAAGACATTGAAGATTCAGTATTTCGCGACGACCTTGAAGGCGTGAGATGTAAAGTCGCGGAATCGACGATTTAAGGTACTTGCTTTTATTCATGTGCATTACCTTTCGTGAGCCTATATCGAGGGGTCTGAGCTCGTCTTTCGTCCATAAAACTACTCCAGATGAATAGAGTACTACTGCCGTACAAGTTAAAAAGACACTTATGTCTGTTCAGCTTGGAACGGTGAAAATCAACGAGAAATGTTTTGTCTCGAAAAAGTATTCTAGAATTAATTTTCTATAAATGTTTAGACATCATTCATACAAAATAATGAATATTTTTCTCATTCTTTAAAAAACAATTACATTTTTCGTTATTTTTTATAACAAAATCGACATGCGGTTTTTCATAGAGAAAAATACATGCGAAATAAGCCGCAAGTCGATTACTTGTAAAATAGCATTAGACTTTATTGTGTTGAAGACGGAGAGTTTATAAACTTACCAAATTTTTACTATCAATATTACGTAGTGAAGTATTCAAAGTCACGAGGCCAAATAACTTCCCTTCATGAAACACAGACTCAACAGAACATAGCCAGATTTTTTAAATAGTTCCATCCCACTTTTTAGAGAGAGAGAAACACATCTAACTAAGACCCTCCCCCCCGTTAGCTCTCTACTTACCAGGACAAGTGGCTCAGTTTTCGAGGAAGCCCATCGAAATAACCTAAACATCGTAAAACGCACATGCTATAAGATTTTTTACAGATCTAAAAGAAAACCCAAACTATAATTTGTTTGTCAGAATTCTCGTTTGTGTAGGTAGATGCAGTTTCGTCAAAACTGTGACATAAGTGTCTTTTTAGCTTTTAATGAATATTGTGGGTTAAATAGAAACGAAACAAGCTTTTAAGATGAACAAGATGTTTATTCAAAGATTACATGTGAACAACTGCTCTTACAAAAACGAGTCAACTAAGACCCCGTCGCGTCGGGACAGCGCTTGAGAACTCTACAAAAATTTGACATATGTGTAAGATCAACTCGCATAATGCTTTCACACATCAAAAAACTTTGTCTTGTTTATCATTCCAAGGCGATCGCGGAAATAAGAAAAACTGGTTTTCGGCAACGCTTTGGTGCAAACATCCGCACACTGTTCGTTCGATGATACAAATTTTACGATCAATTCTTTTCTTTCGAACTTCTCGCGAATGAAATGCAATTTCACATCAATATGTTTTCTTCGCTTGTGAAACTCTGGATTTTTCACGCACTGAATCGCGCTTTAGTTGTCGATAAACAGCGGTGTTGCTCAACGTGCTCACAAGATAAATCTGTTAAAATTTGACGCAACCAAATAGCCTCCCGTGCGGCCAATGCCGCCGCCACATACACAGACTCGGTAGTACTTAGTGTGAGAGTTTTATGTCTCTGACAGCACCAAGTGACAACCCCATCACACAAAAAAAAATTAGAACCAGATGTCGAACGTTATGTGACGACATCCCCACTAAATTCGAATCAGTAAAACCCGTCAAAGTAAAATTATCACTTGCTGCAGCGTAAACAATACCAAGATCGAGCGAGCCGTCCAGGTAATTAAAAATTCTTCTAACGGCTATCCAATGACTCACGCCGTGGTGTTCAAGATATTTTCTATCTTTCCTCACGGCGTAAAAAATATCGGGGTGTGAAACCACAGCGAGAAACATTAAAAACTCGACCGCCTCGCGATGGGGTACAATTTCGATTTGTTTTTCACCAGAATCTTTACACAAATTCTGGTTTGGGCCCGCGGGCACGCATACGGGATTCGCACTTTCCATTCTGAATTTTCTCACAATTTTTGTTGCAGAAGAACTCTGGTGAATGAAAATGTTGTTGGTTCCTGTCGCGCTCGAATTCAATCCCGACAAAATAAGCCGAATCACCGAGCTTTATTTCCAACGACTCGCTTAAAGCGTCTGTCACAGTCTTTAGCGATTCTTGCGACCTCGAGCTAGCCAGTCCGCCGTCCACAAAAAGCACAACTAAGACTTCTAAGTTGTTGAAAAAACCGTGAAAAACGCACTTTTCACTCGCGCTCTGCTCGAGCCCTACTTTTTCAAAAGCGCCTGTGAACTTCGCATTCCAACAGTGGACGGCTTGTTTTGAGCTATACCATGCTTTTAGTAAATGACACACTTCATTTTCACTATCAACACCGCGAATTCCTTGTGGCACTTCCGTGAAGATATCATCCTGAAGTTCACCGTAGAGGAAAGCGGTCTTAATGTCGAACCACAATAATTCGAGGTCCAGATCTGTGACGAGAGCGAGAAAAAGACTGAGAGAATTATATCGAATCACGACGGAAAAAGTCTCCATGTAGTCTACACTCTTGACCTGACGAAATCCACGAGCACAAAGCCGGACCTTGTATCACACTGCATTTCCCTCGTCGTCTCGGAGAATTTTAAAAACCCACTTACAATCGGTCAATTTCATCTCAGGGGTTTGAGAAACAAATTCCAACGTATGATTCAAGTGATGCGATTCCAGCTCCTTCACAATAGCATTCTTCCATTCACTGAAATTAGGCCCATTGACCGCGTCGTTGTATGACATCAGTAGAAACTGAGCAAAATTTGCCTGGAATCGCTCTGGCATTTTTAGACAACTCCTGTCGCGCAGCCGGTAAGGACCGGGAGTGCCCTTTGACTTTCCACTTCTTGAGTTCGATTTCAACTTTTTGCCCTTCGCTAGCATCGGCTCCGCTTCGTTCGGATCACGGTCGAGGCCGGGTGGTCGCGCTCGAGCTGCCGAGCAAGAAGGGTCGTTCATGTAGTCGTCCGCGTCGCTCTCGTCGTCTTGAAATCCCTCCTGGGTGTCGATCTACGTCTCTGCTTTATCTTCGTTGTTCACAAATACGGTTGTCTCCTCACCGTTTGTATCTCCACCGCTTGAGAAAATGAACTCGTCATAAAAAATTTTTTATGGCAATGTATTCACACATGCATTTTCGTTGAAAACAATATCTCTTAACACATATATCTTTTTGGTGATAGGGTCGTAAACTCTGTATTTGCTCGAGTTACCCTGATAACCGACCATGACTACAATTGATAGTCCGCGAATTGATCTCCACGAAGCTCGTCATACATTTCAGCCAGACCTTTGGGCTTGAGAGAAAACTGGGTGTTGATGTTTCTCGTGGTTCTGAAGCATTGCTCTTCCTCTATTGAATGCCTCCCGTGGTGGGTCTGAGTGTCGCCTCTCTATCTCTATTGCAGGCTTGTTCTGGCTGCAAAAGAGTAGGCGCTCCTCTTATATAACCCATTTTCCGGAGTTCCTCGGCACGCTTTCGAAGACGTTCACTTGAAAGTATTGAGATTCCGCAGGTCCATCGCATTGACTCTGTCCTGATTAGTTCCTCCAACTCTAGGGTAGTCGGCATTGTTGTCCAACCCATTGCGCGTTCGATTGTTTTGAACCGCACTTACTACAAGTATGTTTGGTGTTATCATTGTTTTTCTCTCGCGTAGCTAGGAACAGAGGTTCGTCCATCCTTCTAGAGTCCCGCATGCAAGCATAAGGCTGCAAACTCTGAAAGGTCGCCCGGTACCCCAGATTCACCGTGTGAGACAGCTCATCCAAGTGCCATTCAGCTTCCGACACGGTTGTTACGCTTTCGCTTGGGGGTTAATTCCTTCGGGACCATGCCTGCACAATTGTCCGCGACTGCTTATTGATTATTTTTATCACATTCAGCAGAAACCCTTGGTACAGGGACCCCCTATCCGCTAACCGAGAAAGCGTCCAGACCTAGGATTTGACCCTAATTCAGGTACAAAAGGGTTCCTTTTCGCATCCTAAGATGATGTCGTTTCCACCTTAGTCTGCCCTGAGAGTGCTTCATTGCCACTTTTGTCACTCTTACGATGTTGACTTCGAACCTGCCCTACCGAACGCTCCGAGGGAGATAGAGTCAATTGCCCAAAATGAAAAGTCCTAAATATTTTGGAACTACGATTTTCGGACCGCATTCTCCATTGCACACTCGAGGCCTGATATATTTCTCCAAGAATTTGAGAAATGAACTATATTCGTTATCGAATTCTCGGCTGCAGCCGACTACAACATCATTGTCAAGGAGAAGGAAGGAGAGGAGAGGTATCCATACCCTAAAAGGGAGCTGCAACGACTGTATGCAAAATATTCGGTTAAAGTCATCATGCTTCTGATCGGTGCCCTCACGGGTGTGAAACTGTCACTGGTTCCTGACCTTAAAGCCATACCAGCTTGCCAAAAATATGCCAAGGCGCTTGCGAGATGGATGCAGGAGGCTGTTATCTTCGGGACGTTTCGTGTCCTCAAGACACACGAGGGTTTCGCTGGCCTGTCGCTGTGATTTTGTCGTGCCCCGTGGCCACCACTCTCACGGTCGTGAGACGTGGCCATAGGTGAAACTTACGGCGGATCTACTGGGAGCCCGTGTCATTTTTAGATGGCAGTTCCTCCCAGTGGGACCCAGCGGTGGTTGTTAAACTGTTTTTTTTTTCAAATTGTAAGTTTTGCGGGCAATACGCGACGGCCGGGAATTTCGCGTGTTGCCCGTTCAACACGCGAAGTGCTCAATGCCGTTGATCAAAACCCGAAATGAGAGGAGATTTCGGACCTTTCCCAAGCTCTGTTGGTCAATACGCGAACTGCCCAACACTCATATGTCAAAGCTGCACCTTCGACATTATTCAGCATGGAAAAATCAATATATATCCTTATTATATTTATTCACAGATGTATTCCCCCCATCCATGTAAAACTGTTTAGGAAAATGTCTCACTCAAGTTAGATTCAGTTGAATTTTTTGAAACCGACTCCAGTGAAGAAGTTAAGATTGAATAGAGTTTTATTTTTACATAAAATCTTTCACAAAATTAGTAAATTCGTGAATTTTCTAATTACAAAAATTTTACATTTTCAACAAGAAAATATTTTAATTTAATATTTTGTATCTGTTAGAATAATATATTATTTTATATCGTGCATACTGTATATATTTAAATTTGAAAAAAGCTCTTCAAAATTTCAAACCGTGGACGTATACCTGTAAAATAAACGAACTGTCTACCGTTACGAAATTTGCCGTGAGACTAACATTTTCCAGCTCGCTCAGGGCTAACGTCACGGAAAATTACGTAATACTAGCTTTAGCGCTATACTTGACCCGTTAGTATTACGCAAGATTCCGAAATACTAATCATTACCTAAAATAAAACATTATTTTAACCGATAAAGATATTAAATATCTTTTTTTTTATTGGAAACATTCGGAATTTTCCTAGTGAAATTGAGATAATTTTAGAACAATTTAGTTACCATTTCGTAATTTTCAGTTAAAATTATGGAATTTTCTGATACATTGTCTGAAAGTTCTGGAACTTGTAACCAAAAAATATTACGTTTGGAGTCACGAAAGTTTTATATAGTTAAATTCAACAAATTATTCCATTATTTTACATGCTTCATATAAAGAGCAAAAGAAAGAAAACTCGTGTACCATGTACGTACATTTAAAATTTAGTAACATTAATATTATGTCAATACCAAAATGATTTTCTGCAGCTCGAAAAAAAAAACGAATGGATAACATTATAATTAAATACTACGAATGGAGATAATTAAGTATATATTAAGCTTGTACAATAAATATAACAGAAAACAAACTGAAAGAAAGAAAGAAATTTTATTGTAATAAAACGTATAATAAAATATTTTAAGCACTAAATGTTTCTATACAATTTTATTTTGCACGTACATTTGATGCTTCAAATAATCTATTCTACGTTTAATTAGAATAAAATATATTTACTTCTGTTATTATTTTTTCCGTTATATGTATTTTACAGCCTTCATTTAAGCTCCTTTATCTCGAATCGTGGTACATAATTATAATTTTATTCACTTATTTTCTACAGTATGCAGAAAATCTAGACTTCGATAATGCCTTTTTTACGTCAAAGTGAAGAGGATTTCATCCTATTATAAACTTCCATTTTGTACATTTAACCTTAGATATATATTTATCTTATATTTTTTATATATTAATTTTAATTGAACATTAATTTAACCCTTTTATCTATGAACTGCATAATATTATTTGCGTAATATTATGCACATAATATTAATATTACTCATTTTTTAACTTACGTACATGGTACACGACTTTTATTCCTATTGCTCTTTTGATGAAGTATGTATGAAAAATCATGTAGGACCTTCATAATCATTTTTATATTATAATTGACATCAATTTTGTAATTATGAAGTCAATTAGTCATCTTTATAATTTTACACTACTTTTTCATCGACACAAAAGTAAGCTTCTACATACATTCCAATTTGTAGCCTTTAAAAGTTCCCATAAGTGTCTTACAATTTTAATCCATCCAGATTTTCAAGATATTACCATTGTTATATTGTACGCTTGTGAAAACTTAAAACATTCATTGTACCTTTCAAAAGAAAAATAATAGATACTTTAATCCATGTATTTAGACATACTTTACAGTGCAACGGTTCACAACACTGAACCACCCTCTTTCTATCTGTCTCTACTTAACACGCTTACAGTAACATGCCATGGCGCTATACTCTTCTCTTTCTTAACTTAATTTCTTTCATCATATTGTATACATTTACAACACGCGGATCACACGCCTTCTCCAATGTCACCGCGCATGACTAAATACGAAGAAACACGTGTCGTATTATCGGACTCGAACTACGATTCGATTCGATTGCTATTTCCAACAGTAATCACAAAAAGGCCACCTTGACATGCGCATGCTTCGACTGAATGACGCTTATTGGCTCTAGTTCGCGTCCTAATTGGGAATTCAAATACAGGCGCATACTACAGCCAATTAACTATATTACAGTCAAAACATGCGCATATAGAGACGACTTAGTTAGCATCACTGATTTCAAATGCAGTACCACACACAGACACACACTAGTGTTGAGCGGAGAGATCGATAATCGTTATTCCTTCCATTGCATTCTAACTCACTAATGCTGAGCGGAACATCGCGTCGGGCCTACAGTAAGCAAGCGTTACTCTCGTAAATCGTTATAATCGAAAACGACAATATCGTTTAGAGATTTCTTAATAAGGACATCAGTGGTACGGGCACCTTGCAACAAAGTGTGATCGATGGTCCTAATAGGACCATCAGTGGGACTTCGATACCGTGTCAAAACTCGAAAATCTAACATACCTCTTTTTCTGACGTGTGTAGACAGAAAGAGAGTTTCGTTCGATTTTAGACTTCGAAACAGCATCGGAGTCCCATTGCAGGAACTGTTGGTTGTGCGGCGACGAGGGACACACGGTGCGAATTTATCTGTGCGTCTGTATATTTATAGTTTGTCAGCAAGATAACTTTCCAAAGAATCTACAGATTGGATTAGCGTTTGGTATACTCTTTTATTGTCCTTAAAGGAAGGTCAAGTTCGTTAGCCAGATATTTTTGATGAAAATTAAAAAAATTAGAGCATTTACAAAATTTTTTAGACCACTTTTTTTAGAATTTGAAATTTCTATGTTTGGCTGTTTGTAGTACTTGAAAATAAAAAAATTTATTCTCATGAATTTTTTCGATAAAAAACAAATTATCAGAGTTAGAGCATTTAAAATATTCAGAAAAACAAACGAAAATAAACATTTTAAGCCAAACAACGCACGATATAAAAAAAGTCAAGAGGAGAAAAACATTGCTTTTGGAACACCCTATAAGATTGTCATATCTTTTTGAATTTTCTTGAAAAATGGAAAACTCAAATTTTTGGATAAACGACACAAGCTACGAAACAAAAAATTAATAAAAGCTGCTCATCCAAAAAAGAACTACAAATTTTTCATCAATAATTTTTTGATAGGATGCGTAGTTTTTTTTTAATCGTGAAAAATAATATTAGACATAAAAAAATTAAATTTTTGGGAAAACGGCACAGGATACGAAAAAAATTATTGAGCAAAAGTTTTTCATCCAAAAAGGATCTACAAATTTGTTAGTGATAATTTTTAGGTGGAACGAGTAAATTTTCTTTTAATTGTAAAAAAAAAGATTAAAAATAAAAAAAATAAACTTTTGCAAAAACAACACAAAAGACGAAAATAAAAATGAAAAGGCAAAAGTCGCTCAACCAAAAAAGATCTACAAATTTGATTAAAACCACTTTGCGCTGGCATGCGTATTCTTAGTTCAAATTGTGAAAAATAACATTGAAAATAAACAAATTGAATTTATGGAACAACGACACAAGTTGCAATTAAATATTTAATAACAATTTTTTTTTTTTTATAATGTGCGCACTTTTTTCAATCATAAAAACAAGACAATGGAAGTACGTATGTTTCAATACCAATGCATATTATGAATTTTAATAATATAAATTTATTGAAATGATACATTTTTCAGGGTAGCTGAGGATAAAATTGAATGCCAAATAAGAAACAAATATCAGATTAATCACTATAAATAAAATTTGTACTTTATATGGCAATATCTGAATAAGCAATTCGAGGCTGAAGTACACAAATAAATGTAATATAAATTTGATATGAACATGTTGAACATAATGTAGAAAAGTTCAGTTTTTGGCAAAAATCGAGTTCGGAGCACGAGATAAGTGATGAGAATGTGTTCGTTGAAGCCGAAGAAGCTTTAACAAAGGAGAATTCACAATCACCAAATTATAGTTGTCGATGCTTTGACCTTCAATTTTCAATGTATGTGCACAAATGTGGGGGAAATGCAAATACCGAGCGTGTAGCGCGAGGTAAATACATTATCGAGTGCGAAGCGCGAGATAAATATATTATTGAGCGCAAAGCGCGCGAATCAACAGTCGCGCTCAAGTTGGCGAGCCGCGCGCGCAGCACGCGATGAGAAGGTGCCTGCGCAGCGGGCAGATTTAAATAGGAGTTTCATAAATTGAAAAAAATGAATATGCATTAAAAAATATTGGATATGCTTTATAGATTCAACTCTAAATTTAATATTCTTATGCACTTGAATTTTCTATGTATATTCTACGTCAGCGCTGGTTTATAAGTAAATTCTTCAGAAAAAAAACGTCAATCGTCAAGGATTTCTGACAGTTTCAAGAAGAAAAATTGATAGTTCACAATTCAAATGCCCGCACCAATTATTTATATTTATTTGTTATGCTTTCAGCTGTGCTGCTAGAGCTTATTTCAGAGCTTATATTTACAATAGTTTTTCATTAACGTATAACTTTTTTGGAAAAGTATGTGAAAAATAGACTGAATTAGGAGGAACAGAAATACAAAGAGAAAAAAACTACATCCTGTGGAAATAGAGATATTTTTCTTTTAAGTTTTCTGTAAAAGCAAAAAAGTGGCTTGAATAAATTAGATGAATCTAAATTAAAATCTCATAACTGCACATAAATTTATTTAAATGGTCATAAATTTAAAAATCAATATCAAAATTTGATTAATTAGACTTGGAGTATGTCTTTAATATTTTTTAAATTTAATCTGAATTAATATAAAAAGTATAGGTACACCCGAATTTCAATTTGAGCACGGTTTTGTTCTGATGTTCGACTTAAATTAGGCGTCTCCGAACGTAATCATCAGAGCCATGTCGTAATGTTGCGCAACTTGACGCGGTTATCTAGCTAGGCCGTTAGGTTACTGCGCTTTATCGCTATTCTACTGTTTCGTCATATATGAGTGACTGCTGCGCATCCCCCCGCGGCTCCTCTCATCCGAAACTGCGGCGCAGCGTACTTCTTGGAACGCGTAAATCGAATTTGCTAAAATTAAAATTCGAGTGTATTAAACTTACAGCTGGTTTATAATAATCAATGTATGTACATTGCGTAAATTTATATACTTTAATTATTTAATAAATGTGTGTATTAAATTTAAGGCAAATGTATGTCAAGTCATTTGCTTAGTGCATCTAATATGTAGAGAAGTATTAGCTCGAATCGTGCGATCAAATAAGACTTCTTGGAGTCCTTTTATGCGTAAATAAGTACGAGCTTAAATGTTTTGGAAAAAATATCAGTAAGATAGATGTATCAACTTGAATAAAGAAAAGGGTTACTGATTCCATAATAATTAATTTAATCTTGCTCGATCAAATAAGACTTATTGTAGTCCTTTCATGCGTAAGTAAGGTTAAACAAAATATCGCGTGAAATAATGTTCAGTTATGATGCTTTAAAAGATGTTCTTAAACATCTTGCTTGTATAACTTGAAAATACAAAATGTAGAATGAACAATTTATATAATCTTTTATGCTATTGAAATAACTCCTCAAATTATATAAATCGTTTAAGGGCGAACAAAATTATTTTTTTCACCTAAAAGTCCATTTAAAAAATTATGCCCGCGGCGCGGGCACATTCTCATCACGCAATGTACCCGCTGATACGATCTTGCACTTCGCACTCGTTTTCGTACGTTTAATGCGTGCATTTCAAACACACTTGTTCAAATATCATAAATATTGTAACTTAAATCTAAAACTGTGATTTAAACCCTTGAGGAAATACAATCATAAATTGGAACTTGTTTTGTTGTAGAATTACCATGTTTGAAATTTTAAGAAAGTGAATTCTATTACTTGAGGACTTCGAAAGTGAAAACAGAAAATACACAAGCTTCAAATCTTAAATTTAAATCTATTCACTGCATTTATAAAACTTTACAACTTCATCCCTCTTAGTGTGCAAATACTAGAAAAATGCACGTTTCCGCGATAAAGCCTTGTTTGTGTTAAACTATTTAGGTATTTCTAATATCCGAACCAACGCATCTGTACTAATAGGTAGGGCTTTAAATCCTTCCGAAAGGCAATTATTTTCAGGGACTCTGGTCAAATATAAATAAACCTTCCTCCAAGTCTGTTACCTGTGTTTCCCAAAATCTACGTCACAAAAAGTGTGTATCCAAATTTTCTACAATCGTTTGTGAGAGCCAATCATAGCGCTTGGTCTACCCCTACTGTATTGTGCATCCCTACTTTGATCTATGATTTTTTTATCTTCGCTCTCCACTTTCAGCGACAAACTTAAAATATTATTATCGATCCATCCTCTAAGGAGCGAACAGGTTCTCAATCTCTAGCAATTTTATACACCGTGCGATAACTGTCTGTTTTATTCTTGTTATATTTTTGATTAATTTCATGTTTACTGTGAAAATATATGAGTTAAAATATAATCTGAGTGTTAACAAATCATTTCTCCAGTGCAATAATAAACAATAAACTTTTCAGCATTTGCTATAAACATTTTTGGTCCTTCGAACGTGGATATTTTATCGCTTCAGTGACAATCAGTGACAATCAAAGAGACAATATAAATTCTGAGTGATAAAATATTGTGTCGGTGGCCTCGCAGCAACATATTTCGGAACCAAGCAGCAATTCAGGACGTTACGACAGATCCAGATTCGAGTAACGCAGTTATCGCAGCAGAGACAGAAGCTTTTCGATTCTTTAATGAGAAAGAATTCACAACTTTACAAGTACGAGTTCCTGGACGAAAACAGACTTTCGACCAGACGATTATTCAACAAGAATCTCGAGGCAGCACCCTGGGAGCGCAGCAGTACAATTCCTGTATAGACGATTCAGAGAAAAGCAGATCAATATACACAGCACTAACCAGTGGTCCAGCTCATCAGAGTTTTGTGTCAAAATTTCTATGGTTGATGTGTACGTATTGTTTGCGAGTGTTCAATTTAAGTTACAATGGCTAGCGTTGAAGAGATTAAAGCCCGGATTAAAAAATGAAATCTAAAGCTTCTCTTCTCAAGGTGCCAAAATATCCAGTAGATATAGATGTTTCTGGGTTGAATTCAGCATCCACTGAAGTAAAATCTTCAGTCGTTGCAACAATTAAATCGCGATTAAATAACTACGAAAAATCATTAAATTTTCTTCTTGTTGATCAGGTAACCAAAAAACTACCTGCAATACCGTTAGATAGAAGTTCATTTCAGATTCCCTCCAATATATACCTAGAAGATCCTGGATTTTATAAACGCAGAGAAATACATGCACTTTTAGGGTTGGGTAGTTTCTGACATAATTTATCCCAAGATATCTCAACGTAGAGAAGTAGTTACTCATCTTTCTCAGAAAGAAGTCAATTCGACCTCGGATGAACTCTAAAAATTTTGGGAGATCGAGCAAATTCCCTTTACAAAACAATTATCTAAGAAAGAAAAAGACTGAGAAGATCACTTTGAACTTCACACAACACGAAGCAAGACTGATCGCTATATAGTATCTCTCCCCTTTAACGTCAAGAAAAATGACATTGGCGATTCCTATCAAATGTCTTTGCGACGTTTTCAATCTCTTGAAAATAAATTTGCGAAAAATCCTGCGTTAAAAGAAAAATATTCCGAGTTGATTCAGGAATATAGGAGTCTGAATCACATGTCTGAAGCTCAAGACAATGTTCCCACTCACAGCGGTTTCTTCTTACCTCACCACTGTGTTTTTAAGGACAATAGTTTAACGACAAAAATCAGAGTAGTTTTCGATGGCTCTGCCAAAAGTTTAAATGGTATTTCGTTAAACGCTTCTGTCATGGTCGGCCTGAATATACAGGACGATCTTTTCACAATTTATACGCGTTTTCGATCATTTACCTTCGCTCCAACAGCTGACATCGAGAAGATGTACCGTCAGGTTGACGTCACTCCCAAAGAGTCAGCTTATCAAAGAAATCTCTGGCGAAAAAGTTTAGTCGAACTTATAAAAATTTATGCATTAAAAACAGTAACTTACGGTACCGCTTTCGCACCCTTTCTCGCAACGCGAATTCTATCCCAATTAGCGAAAGATGAGGGTCACTCTTATGCTCTCGCCGCTCAAGTTCTTACTCGCGATTTTTACGTGGATGATGTAATAACAGGCGTTGCTAGCTTCAAGGATGCATCAGATCTCCCCAAAGAACTCGTCGAGCTCGTCCGTAAGGCTGGGTGAACTTTGCGGAAATGGGCCTCAAATGAACCACGATTAACTTGCGATTTTAGAGAAGAATCAAAAACTTAACTGCTATCTTTTGATTCTTGAAACACAATAAAAAATCTAGGACTCTGCTGGAATTCCAGAGAGGACACGATCCTGTATGCCGTAAAATAGATTGATTAGAATGATAAAATAACTAAGAGACTCGTTCTCTCTGAAATCGCAAAAATATTCGACCCTTTAGGATTATTGGGCCCCATTACTCTTCATGGGAGAATTTTGATGCAAATTCTTTAGAAAATGCACGCCACATGGGACGACCCTCCTCCTAAAGAAATTCAATTTGAATGGCTTGAATTTAAGGACCAACTACCACCCTTGAATGAAATCAGATTCAATCGATGTGTAGTTGTTCGCGACGCAATTATTATTCAAATGCACAGGTTTTGTGATGCCAGCGAGAAAGGTTATGGAGCCTGCATTTACTTGCGGTCCACTGATAAGGAGGGACAGCACCATTCAATGTCTCTGGTGTGCTCAAAATCTCGAGTCGCCCCGGTAGAGACAATCACATTACCTCGATTAGAATTATGCGCTGCTGTTTTGCTCTCACGTCTCTATGAGGTTACCGTTTCGGCATTAGAACATTTAAAATTTATTAAAACTATTTTTTGGTCGGATTCAGCAGTCGCTCTCCATTGGATTTATACACCTCCACACACTTTAAAAACCTTCGTATCTAATCGGAAAACAAAAATCCAAGGAATTACACAAAACGTCGCAAATCTCACGTGGACACACGTACGCACGAAAGACAATCCTGCCGATTTATGTTTTCGGGGTCAATTACCAGACAATTTTATTTTCGATATCGATTTTTGGCAGCAAGGTCCTTACTGGCTTATCCAGAAGGAATTAATTATTGTAATTATTTTTTATTAATTTCATGTTTACTGTGAACATATATGAGTTGAAATTTAATCTGAGTGTTAACAAATTATTTCTCCAGTGCAATAATGAACAATGAAATTTTCAGCATTTACTATAAAGAAAACTGAAATAGTTTTAATTTTGTTTTTAAGGAAGGTTCTCACAGCACCTGCGGCTTTGATGATTGCATTCTCATTGCGAAACTCGCGCTTCGCTCTCGATAATTAGGTTATAGAGATGGTTCTCATTAAAAAATAAAATGATTTAGACAAAATGGAACATCATATAGAAAGTATGTATATTTTTCAAGATAACGTTAATAGAAAAATACAATCTTTTTTTTTTGAATTTACTAAATGAAGATATTAAGCCGTAGGCTTTGATTCCGTTCTTTCAAACTTCAGTTCTAAGACAACTCCACTATGATTAATTATTCTAAAAAATTTTCAATTTGTGTCTAATTGAAAAATTGCATCACGATAATTTGTGAATCTTGTTAAAATCTACTAAACATAACGAGTTAAACTTGCAGATTTCTTGAAAAAAAAATTGCATATTTTTGAAAATGACCTAACTTTTTTTAATTTTCGCCTAATTGAGAAATTTTATAGAAATAGTTTCGAAATATGTTTTATATTCAGTGAAATTTGGATTCATATTTCCTAATCTACCAGAACAATAATTTTTTCTATTTTTCAAAAATGTTCAAAATTTTAAAAAGTATATAACTTTTCTAATTTTGATCACAATCAAAAATGCCAATGTGATAATTTGCAAGTTCTTTTTCATGACTCGATTGGACAATTCCTTTAAAAGTTGGCGTTGCTACAACATTCAGGTAACCACACACACAAACATACAGACATGCAGACATACATACATACATACATTGACAAAATGTTATGACTTTTGGACTCTCTGAGTGCTGAAACGTAAAGATCCGTTAAAAGTTAGAGATCGAAAATTTGGACGATTGCATTACACTCTCATGAATGAGAATGTAAAAATACAACTTATGGGATACAACTTATGAAAGTTTTGATAAATTGTAAGAGACTTGGATTACTCTAAAAACTGAATTTATTTTTCTTTCGAACTAGATACTTTTACTCTTATTCTTTCACACTAAATTTCTTATTTGAAAATAATTAAAATTCATTTTTTACGTATTCAATAAACCTCGGTGAAAAAGATATTAACCGCAAAGTTGAATCCTCTGGAAATTCCGCGAGGACACATTCCAAGTCATTCACGCAGATACCGGATGTAAACACTGAGTATTCTTATCCTTGTGATTTTTCGTAATGAATAATGAATTCGTAATTAATAACATTTTGAAACTTGACAGAAACATATGGCATGAACTAAAAACAAAATTACAAGTGAAAGAGAAAATTGGGAAGTGGAAAGTGAAAAATAGGACATTTAGAATATTTTTGTCTAATCTTTTTCATGCCTAATGTAAATAGTGTTCTATTTTTCTGACCAGAGCTGGTTTTTAGTTGAACTGTTCCTATTTTGTTTAATAATCGAAAACGAAAGTACAACAGCAGTGACGGTAAGTATTATCTGTATCTTGGTTCCGCTGAGTGTTTGAATGGAAGATGGTATGGAGGCATGCGTTCTGCAGTCCACTCTATTTTAGAGCAGTAGAAATGTGTCCACAAGATGTGCACAATGTTACAAATAGAATAAACCCTTTTTCTCTACACTTTCTTCTAATACCTTAACACGCGCCTTGTCTGATTTACCTCAAGATTATTAAGCCATTAAACACCGCGATAGCTTCAGTAAATTCCTGAATAAAGACAATGAAGAAAAATGCTTGCAAAAACAAGATTTTAAAATATTTTGCAATTTAAAAATCTCTACTGCATTTCATAAAAATTTTTAAAACATACGAGAATTTTCTTAATTTTTTTCTAACATATCCTTAGCTTTGCAACGACCTGAAAGTAGGGGAAAGATGCCCTCAGTTATTCTGTGTGCACAGGGAGTCAAAAGGAATATCTACAAAATTATTACATAAAATACGTCATAATCAATAAAGATCTATGACTCTATTGTATTGACGAATTTTAGAAAAGTTATACTTGTATGCTTCTCGTATTCAGGTTTAAAGAAAAAAAAGAAGACAATGATTTGATAAGTCGCAATGACAGGTTATTTAACTACCAACTTTGAAATAATACTTGAGACAAACAAGCTAGTACAACAATTTCAAGCTTCTGTACTTACAATCTCTCGGCATTGGGCTTATTCAATTTGAGGCAACAAGTTTTTTTAATTTGTGGTACAAATATTTTCGGCTCTATAATTATGAATGATATTCAAGGAATGATTACACCTAGTTGCACATATAGTTACACAGGTTCACAGAGACTCAAAGATCACTACTCTAAACTTTTTGATGAAAAACTTATTTTACAGATAGTTCTAACTATCTGACAGGTTAAACTTTATTTCCGCGCGTCAAGCTTTTCAGGTAAATTAAAAAATTAGCATCTACATGAGTTTAGAGTTTTCTGACTCCCTATGTGCACCTTTTTTCTACAGATTTCTGAGAATTAAGTCTAAATATAGCATTTTTCTTCGTATTTCATGTAACAGCTCTGAAAAAAATTATTTACAACAATTGGTAAAACATCATTTCATCTTGAAACTTTTCACATAATGTCCAATAAATTCATATAGATCCGCATATAATTTCGATAAATTTCCATTTGTCAAAATTCATTTAATCAATTAATTAATTTTTTATCCTATCGAATTTCTAAATATAATTTTTCCGATAGTGCACCAAGAATAAATGGATGTATGGATTTATTTGGATGTTAAAACAATGTGACATACTTTGATTTTCGAACTAAATTTGATTTGGTTTTCGTTTAGATTTTCAAATAGAATTTTACTTGAGGCGCACCGAGTCCGTAATGTGGTTGCGATTTATTTAGATTTCGGAATACTGTAACCTACTTGGATTTCCAAATACAGGCTCAAATGGATTCTGTTTCGATTTCCAAATAGAATTTTACCAATAATGCACTAAGCCCGTGTTGCTGTTTTGATCTATTTGAATGTTCAAACCCTGTGACCCACTTGGATATCCCAACTAAATTTGATTTGTTTTCTGTTAGGATTTCCAATTAGAATTGTACCCAAGGGCCGCTAGGTTCGTAATTTTAGTTGCGATCTATTTAGATTTCAGAATACTGTAACCTACATGAATTTCCAGACACAGGCTCAAATAGATTCTATGTGAATTTCCAAATAGAATATTTTTGACTGTGCACAAAGTCTGAATGTTTGCATGGACCTGTTTCGATGTTCCAACACTGTAATCTACGTGGATTTCCAACCACGCTCGGAATTTGATTGTGTTTTGATTCCCGAATGGAATTCTTCTGATAGTGCACCGATCGGTTATTACATCTATGAGGCACTTATAAATGGTTTAGAGAGAGAGAGAGAGAGAGAGAGAGAGAGGATATTGGTCGAAATTCAGATGGATTCTGAGCATCTGGTTTTTAGGTAACACACACGCAGTACTTCCTAACCTAACGCCTCACATTATATCTGGATGTTCGATGATTTTTTAAGTACCTTATCAACGCAGGATGCAGACTCGTCAGGTACTTGTAATAGCAATTGTGCATCATGTCCGGATTCGGGGATTTCCAGTTACTTCCTTCTTCAAATTCTCTGAAACGTTTGAATCTATAATGTTAGCAGACTCCATTACACTAAGATCGCGATAGAACCTTCTTGCATCTACCTGAACATTGCGATTTTTTATGTCTTTTTGTACTATTCTTATTAAATGGACGCAGTCCAGTATTAAAAGCATCAAGTATCTGCCGCTGTGCTGGAAGTCTGCATTCTCATCCAATATTGCTGCTGTTATTGCCTCAATGTTTCGAGGGTGGATGATTTTGATCACATGGTTTATCAGCTAGCTGTTTCTGCTTCCCTTCTTATATTGAGTCAATCGACATAATTTGCTTCTAACTTTGTTTAAATCTATATCCAACCTGACTTTCAATGGCGAATATTGTGCTCCTTCTGGGACTGTCACAGCTGCACGGTACACAAGAGTTTGCGACTGTGATGCTGTCAGTTATACGTTTAACTGCTGTAACGTTGCCTTCGGCTTTTTACAAAAAATTAATTAATTTCAATTAAAATTATCAATGACCACTTAGATATGACGTTAGCAGAGTGTCACAATATTGACATATGTCTGGGAACAGCTGGGATTGAATGATTGGAGCTGATTATGCCCTCGGACTAATCAGTCAAAATGGAATCAATTAAATTTATAATATTCAATCAAAAACATTAGCTGATTTTAAGAATATTATTAAGATTATTACGTATGGATGAGAGTTCCGTACGTTCTACATAGTTAGGGTGATGACATCTAGGTTTCCGAACAGTCGGTGTAAACAATTCAGTACGAAGCTCGCGGACAGCCATATTAGTCTCAACGAGTCAGGTACTGTTGTCTGCTATTTCCATCAGTATACTAAGGCCCGGCCGGAGGCTTTGGCACCATCTCTCTGATTCCTATATTAAGTGAATCTAATGTCGATTACTAGTCGGTCTTCTGCTTATGATGTAACATCCGTTAGGGTTTGTAAGAATGGAAGTAGCCACATTTACCTTAAGGTGTTCGCACAAGAAAATACGTTTGCAGTGTGCTGCAAACGGCTCACGCACGAGCCGTCCGTGCACACACACACACACACACAAAGCGCCAACCAATCGCATGAAATCTGATGCGCTACATTTGCATTTAAAAATAAGCTTTATTGTTCATACAAATTTACACGAGGAGATCTTAGCTTCTACCTATAAATATATGATGTTCGATTAATTATATTTGAATTGATCATTTCATTTGTCTCGCAAAAAACGGATATGGTGTTTTATATAAACAAAAATTTGAAAGAAGTTTATCAGTCCTGGAGATTTCCTTAAACCCTAGATAATAAAAATTAAAGCTTAGGACTATTAACAACTTAAATCTAGGGTAGATGTTGAGACACTCCCAGCAGTATTTGATAGGGCATGTTATAAGTAAGCCTGAGGGCATTTCAGCTTCGTTAGGATATACAATAAATTCGTCTTTGAGATCCTGCGTTTTCTGACTCTGTTTGGTATAGAAGTTTTTTGTTATGTCATATACATGATTTCTTCACATTTTTTAAATTATATTTTACATGTAAATCTTTAACCCTATCTCTTGGTTTAGCGTTGGTAATCATTTGCAAACATTCTTTTTGGATTTGCTCTAGCGCTTCAAGGTAGGAACTGTATGTTCCACACCATATTGGAGAAGCATATGTCATTGTTGGCCTAATAATTGCCTTATAGAGGTTTAATTTATTATTTATAGAGAGGTTACTTTGCCTTACTATTAAGCAGTTCAGGGTCCCTATCATTGCGAGTGTTTTCTTTTCGATTTTGTTGATTTGTTCTTTATATTTGAGTTTGGAGCTAAATACTAGTCCAAGATAATCACCGCTGCTCTACGGTACAGTTATGTTGTTGTTCATGTAAATATCTGGAATGAGTTCCTTTCTGTTTTTATTTCTAAATATGACGAGTTTAAGGTTTTCCGCATTTATTTTGAGTTTCCATGTATCAAAATACTCTAGAAGTATGTCTAAGTACATCTGTAATTTTTCTATTACAAGTCTAATTTACCAAGAGGCTACATAGAGTGCTGCGTCGTCCGTGAACATAGATAAGTTTACGACTTCGGTTCTCGGGATCCCATTAGTATAGAATATGAAAAGTACCGGACCCTTCCGTGGGTCTATTTTTGAGATATTTTTGCATAATTTTCATGATGTAAGTTAGAAATTTTAAGTTTGAAAGTGTATATATGAGTCCTCATGCCAGACTGTATCAGAAGCTTTTTCAATATCTAGCATCACTAGCGCAGTAGATTTATTTGAATTTGTATTTGTGCTAATACAATTTGTTACTCTAAAAAGCCGCTGCACAATACTTTTATTTTCAAGTAATTCGAATTGCTCGGGAATTAAATATTTGTTAATAGCTTCTACTTTCTTAATTCGAAACAAGATAACTTTTTTTTAAGTTTCACTCAGAGTAGACAATAAGCTTATAGGTCTATAGCTCTGTGGGAATAATTTATTTTTACCAGCCTTATTTACAGACAGCACATTTGCCTTTTTCCAGAATGTGGGAAAGTATGATATATAAAAAGAAACATTAAAAACATACGTCAACTGTACAAAAGCTTTTTTGGGCAGGTTTTTTAATACTATATTTTGTATTTTCTCTAACCCCGGTGCTTTTTTAGATCTGAATCTAGGAACTGCTTTCTTCATTTCTATCGGAGAAACAAGGTCGATGTCCTCTTTCTTAACTATTTGCTCTCTAATTTTATTATATTTTCTGTAGGCAATCTCGTCAGTCTCATCATTGCCCATGTTTTCAGTAGGGTAGTGGACTTTTTCAAAATTATCTGCAATCTGCTCAACTCTATCCTCATTGCTAATGGCCCCGCGGTTCAGGCCATGCAGGATAGGGAAAGTATTAGAATTTCTTTTAGTAAAGCATTTGGCCATTTTCCAAAGCGAGTTATCATGGACAGTCAAGTTTTCCAGTTTATTGGACCAGTTTTCATTGTTGTATTTCCCAGTTTTTCTACTGATGACGTTACTGAGTTTATTTTCAATTTTCTTAATTTCTTTACTTTTTGTGGTTTGCGATACTTTCCTCACACTATGTCTCAATTTTATTAATTCTTTGACATCATCAGGCAGATATTTTTGATTAGGTTGAAATTGATTTTTTGGTATAGATTTTTCTATGGCAGAGTGTATGGAACTGACGAGATCAGCCACAACGCTATCAACTTCATTCTTAGACGTGATATCTCTACTCAATGTTAGGTTTATATTTATGTGACTCTTAAATTTATCCCAATTTGCTCTTTTATAATTACGACAACTTCTTCGCTCTAGCACTACGGATTTTATATTTGCTAGTGAAATAAGGACTGGTAGATTATCAGAGTATAGATCGTCTATCACATCTACCCTGAGGTTCCAAATAATATTTTTAGTAATTTCTATGTCAACAGTGCTTGGGAGTCCGTCATTGTATGGGTAGAGTGTATACGCATCAGGAAAAATCAAATTATATACATTTTTAAGAGCATAATTAAAGACAGTTTTGCCGCTTTCATTATTAGTCCTGCAATTCCAGTTTGCACTCTTAGCGTGCAATTCTCCATATGCTAAAACTTTGCTTACCAAATAGTCCATTTGCATTCCAACGGGAAATAGTTAAAGCAGAAATATCACACCTAGTAGCTGCCATTTGAGACCTCATAAAAGACATGTAATTGTGACATACTATCTTTACAATTCTCTAATTTAGTATTAGGAACTTCACCGAGTCTCAACATCTTACCCAGTTCCACCAGTTGTCTCAGTTTGCCGAATTCTTCCATGAGATTTCGAAAGTCTGTCAGGTTTTCGTTTCGTTGTTGCTGAGATTCTTCTGCTAGCCCCCAGCTTCTTCTCGTAGTGGGCCCCGTCGTAGAAAGAGAGAGTGGATTTTTCGTCTTCATGGCTGGGAAGTCCTGCAGCATATTGGGATGAAAGCCCTGTCTGGTCCTTGGATGATCCTCGTTGGTGAGTTTTTTATAAACATTCTTGTTTTTTGCCTTTTTCTCTTGAACCTTCACTATATGCTTAAGATAGGTAGGACATTTTGAGTAGTTTGCAGGGTGTTCTCATCCACAGTTGACACACTTAGGAACAGCGCCAGTTTCTTTTCCACAGCGATGAGTTTGATGGTTTTTGTCGCACTTAACACATTTTGGCTTCTTGTGGCACATGCGGGATCCGTGGCCAAATGCTTTATTTCCAAAGGCGATCATGTAAAATGGGTGTTTTTTTGGGTTAGTCACTAATTTGTTTTTCCTTAGAATGGAAATATTTTCACACAGGATACCCTGTTGTTTGAGGTCTTCAGAGATTTCCGCTAACGGGATGCTAGGGAGCCCTTTAGCAATGATGCGCTTCGGTTGAAGCCACTTTGGAGTGTAGAACAAACAGGCCATCTTTTCAGTTTGAAGTTTCTTTCGCAGGGCTGCGAAGTCGTCTACCGATTTGCAGTGGATGGTGAGCCTATCGGGAGAGTATACGATTTTTGCCTTTTATATAGTCGATGTATCGACTATGGTCTTTAAACATTTTGAATAGTTTGTTATGTTGTCGGTGATAATAATAGGTGGTATTTTGATGCTAACTTCCTCTTTATCTCGTGCACTATCAGAACTTTCTGTTTCTTCACCTTTTATATTCTCGTCATCTTCACTTAAGGAATTCAGTACTCCGAAGCTGTTGTATGTTGGTATAGGTTTTTGGGCACCAGTCCAGGTGCTAGAATCAAGACCAGTCTTCCTCTTCTTCGAATTTATGTCTCCATCTCCAGGATCACCAGGAGTTTTTACATCCATGTCGAGATCTGCGTAATAATACAGTCATCCAATGACCACAAATTCACTAATCCGAATAACTTTTGCTATGATGCTTTTACTTAAATTCAAATCACCTAAAAACTATTTATGATGAAGCTTTCTTGAAAATATATTTGGCATTGAGCTATATTTCAGAAAACTAGTATTTTAAGTTACCTATGTTGTGCTCTAAACTCTCTGCTGTACTAGACACGATTTACATTGAAATCATCATTTTCTTTATCGTCATACATTTCTTCATGATCACTGTAGTTTTCAAATGACATTCAAGAAATTGATGAATATGCGGAATAAGGAAACGATATATCAGAAGATGCCTTGCGCTTCAATCCAACACTATAACTCCATTACGACCCTTTTATTTTTGTGCAATTAAAAATTGGCTTGTTTTTTCTACTTAATCCGTGAAAGAGCGTCACCGTGAGCTATGTCGAACAGGTTATCCAAATTATCGCGGAAGTTCGTTCTTTTTCCTTAGAAAGCACTTGAATTGCACTTGCTTTTCTTGTTAAGGTCTTTCCAGGTTTTATTTAGTTTAATCAATTTTTTAACACAACGATGTTTTTCTCAAACATGAATTTTTGCCTTATCCGAGAATCCTATTGCTTGATCGGCAACATATCTAGACATCGACGTCAATTATTTACAATACGTGGATGTTTCATTGCTTGTTCAACATTGTTTAGCACAAACTATACTTACGTGGCACTTTTGTATATTGTTTTTCCTAAAGACAGATGGTACTGAACCATGCTTACAACATCTTCATTTAAGGGTAGCTTGTTTCCTAGAAGATTCTCTCTTGAGGATATTTTATTTTTATCAGGATCGCTCATTTTTATGGTTAACTTGATAGATTTCTCGAAATACTGTCAGCTGGGAAATAAGTACTAATCGCATATTCAATAAACATTTAACTTCAGACACGATTCACAATTTGATCACTTCTCAAATGAAAGTTAAAATTGAAAACGATATATTTCTTGTGATTGGAAGAAAAACGCTATAATTTAATTTAATTTCGCCAGTTCAGCATGTTCTTGAAGTTAAGAGAGATCCTCTTTTTATTATAAGGGTAACTTTCTGTGAAAAAATAAATTGTCGTTTTACGTACCAAGAAATCCAATGAATAATGCATCAATTCTTCAAAATTAACAATAATTAATCATTTTAACCATTTTGGGAAACTTTAAGGCCCCAGGACCACGGTTTAAAATTATTTTAAAAGGAACAGAAAGATATGCATTTATTGTTTCACCAAATACAAGAAGTTTAGGGGGTGCGTCATCGAGAAAAAGAACATTGCGTTTTTCTAGGGCACCCTACTGTGTATGTGTGTGTGTTTATATTTGTGTGTGTGTGTGTATTGTATTTTTTTTACGATAGCTATACATTGTATTGTCAGGTCAACGAACTTGTATCCTCCGTGGAGCGAGATGACGGTTAGAAATACTAGTATAGTTGCTACGACTATACTAGTACAGTTGTGAGGATCATTTGGTAGTGTTGGTCCAAGAACTATACTTTCTAGTTGTGAGGACGAAAATATAGTTCTCGCAGCTATATCGTTTTTTTCGTGTGAAAGGAGACTTAAGAAGGTGATATGGACAGAAGAGTTAAAAAGAGGTTCGAACAAAATATGGAAGGAGTTAAATTTGGTGAAATGGGGGCAGAAGGAGAATGGAAAGAACTCTGCTTGAGGATGAAAGAATTTCGAACGGTCGAAGAATGTATTGTACAACATAAAATCAGAGGGAGATGTATGGAAATTTATTAATAAGTTCAGGAAGAGGAGAGAAAGAACAGGCAGTAAAATAGGGTATTGAAGAAGTAAAATATAGTATTGAAGAAATAGATTTGCAAATTGAAAAGTTAAAGAAAGGAGAAGCAGCAGGGAAAGATGAAATAGTGAATGAAGCTTGTATATTTGGAGGTAAAGCAGTAAAGGAAAGGTTGAAAGGAATTATCAAGAAGGTTTGGAAAGGGTAGGGTTTTTCGGAAAGTCGAAAAATTGCGTTACGTAATTTATGGATGGCCCCTTACGCAAGAAAGGAAAAAAATATAAGTTAGAAAACTATAGGAGAATTACTCTACTAAATACTGCATATAAGCTTTTACGCGATGGTGTTGACAGAGAGGTTGAACAAAGATGTGGAGAGAAAATGGATTCTTTCAGACACGCAGGCTGGTTTTCGTAAGAGCAAGCGTACAACAGATAATATTTATGTATTGCAACATGTAGTAGACAAAGGGTTGTCGAACAAGAAAGTAAAAATTTGAGCCTTTCTTATAGATCTGAAGGGAGCTTTTTCGTCAGTGGACAGAGAAACGCTGTGGAATGCTTTAGAAAAAAGAAGGGTAGATAAAGGTCCGGTAGACAGGATAAAGGAGGTGTATGCTGAATAGAGAGACAGAATAAGAATGGGCATGAAGAAGAGGGAGGCATTCTGGGCAGATAGGGGACTGCGGCAAGGCTGCCCACAAATGCCGATGCGATTCGCAGTTTTAATTTTGTATTTACAGGAAGAATTATTAGATGATGTGGAGGGGGAGCGGTAGTAGGCGAAAAGAGATTAAGAACGCTAGCATATTCTGGCGATATTGTGCTATTAGCAAAGAAGGAAGAAGCAATGAAGGAAATGATGAGAAGGCTTGGAAGTGACTAAGAGGGTAAGAAGCTAATTCTAAATGCGGGAAGGTCCGAAATTTTAGAATGCAGAAAAGGGGAAACGAAAGATAATGAATGCGCATGGAAGTGAAAGGGTGAACAAGTATAGGAAGTGAAGGAGTTCATGTACCTTAGTTTTCTTTCTAAGAAAAATGGAAGTAAGGGCGCTCATGTAAGGAAGAGACTGAAAGACGCGTCCGTGGTTATGAAGCAAGTTTGGGGTATTTGTGAAAAAGTGTTGAAGGATGACTTTAGAACAAGATTCATGATGTTTGAATCACTAGTGGCAAGCTCATTGTCCTATGGTGTGGAGATATGAGTAGGGAGATAGTATAAAGTGGTCGAAGAGTACACGAGAAATATCTGAGGTGGTTCTTGGGGTAGGGAATATGTACGCCAGGATACTAAATTTAATTTGAAGAGAAAGTTAATTTGAAGAGAAAATGAGAGAAAGTGAGAATAGAGTTTTGATGGAAGAATGTGTGATAGCGAAGAAAAATGGCAAGGGAGATGGGCAAGGGGGTGGAAAGGCAGATATACCTAAGAAGGAATGGGCTGGCAGTTTGGGAAGTCAAGAGAAGGCATGAAAGGGTACAAAAAGGTCAGTTGGTTCTGGAAGAGAGGGACAAGGAAATGGAGTTACAGGTGAGATATAACAGGATAATGAAATCAGAGTATAATATGTAATGTGTAATCGGAGCTCTTTTTCGAAGATGGATGAAGGATCATATAAGCTTAAGAGTGGAAGAATAAGCGAAGGCAAAAACATGTAAAAGGTGGGAGAAGGGCAAGTGTATAGTTTCTGAGGTTGAGTAAAGCATTGAGTGTGTAGAGAAAGGGAACATAGATTGTGAGAATGTAAAAAAAATGTGATTAGATGTTAGAATATAAGGAAAAGTTATATGTTAATTAGGTTTAGGAAAATGTACTAACAAAGAAAAGTGTATAGGAAACATGTAATCAATTCTAGGCCGAAAGACTAAATTTGATCAAATGCATAGTACATAATTAATTCTTAAAACAAAGCTCACCTTCATATAACGTAAAATTGAATTTTTTACAGTGATAATAACTGTATTGATAATCTTTTCCTTGCCTCTCGTCGTTTATGGACCTGTCAGTCATCAGACTTCTTGGCACTCTTTGTCCTACTTTTGCGGGAATTTCGTTATTTGTTGCTCGTCACGTTAAATCTATATAATTTAGTAAAAGTTACCCCAAAAATTTTCTCCGTGTATAAAGCAAGAATGTCTAACTCGAGTCCCTACCCTGGTCACAGCAGCTGGATCACTATATTTGACTTTGCACATCCTTAAAAAAGTTATTTTTCAGGTATTTGTGAAGGAAAATGTTTATAACAGTCGGTTTATGTACAAATTTTAGAAAATCATGAATTTAAGACGCAGTGTACGTTTCCTATGCTATGGAAAATCAAAATGTGATGCTACCATGCTTTTCAAGTGTTTTAACTTATACCTCAGAAATTGCTCAACCCACTGTTTCCCATCCAATCCAAATGCTGCTCATAAGAAAATTATTCATAATAATTATAATATAGAGATGACATAGATATGTTTGAAGCTTCCTATTTTTGCGCAAATACTTACAAAATGCGACGTACGGTATTTAGCATAATCTCAGAAGTTTGTTTAAAATTTTCTGATTTCCTAATGGATTCAGATAGTTCAAGTTTTGGAAGATAGTACGCTCCCATAAATTGTACTCATCTGTAAAGTTTAAAACGAATTGATGTACTGTTTTTTAAAATAACTGAAAATACAAAATGTCTACAACGACCTAGTGATTCGCTCTTTTCTACACTTTTGAAAATTTTACCAAATCGTTAAATCATTCAGACTTATTCGAACTTTCATGAAATTAATCTTTTAATAGTTGTGAATTCACAAAATATGTTTGAGAAAAATTTGCAATTTTTTAAAGTTAATATATACAGTAGTAAGATATTAATGGTACCCTCTCCTTCAGAATCTTGTTAAGGTATTGTTTTTTTTAATCAAGATGTTGTAAATTGTTATTACAACCTGTTTGTCTTGTTCAAATACAAAAATATTGGCTATGACTCGAGACTCAAAGACGATTTTAGGCTATTTCAACCAAATAAAGTTATTTCAAAGGAAAGAGATTAGTACTCCCTTATGCAAAACCACGCACGTTATGGAGACATAAGGAGTAAGAAAACTGGAGAGAATTGTTCTCGTTGTAAGAAATGATGAGAAAACAAATAGAAAAGATACGCACCTGAGGGCAGCTTTATCGCAAGCATCTGGGGTATCAACGGCGGGCAGGGATTCAATCGTGAGATCGACATTGTCAAGGGCCTCATCGAGTTCATCTGATTGGCCTCGCAGGAAGGATTCGGGATTGTCTGCGAGTGTAGAACTATCAAAACTCCCTTTAATGCTGGTTCTAGTCTTCCCAGAACTGCGGCGTACTATCGTCAGCGTTCCTTGCTCTACAATTAGAAGAACATTTAATTACCCATTTGTGTTTTTATATATCATTTGTTTTTATTTTCCCGGTTACACTAGCACAACAAAGTTTTTATGCTGAAGTTGATTGCTTCAAGCAAATTGAAGGGAATTCGAGAAAATTTTTATAGATTAAAGACAAATCAAGTAAAATTTATCAAATTCTAGTAAATTCAATAAAATTCGAGTACAATGATTCGTTTTCCATAAGCATAAAATGTAAAGTTATCGACTTAACAGAAAAAGATGCACAAAGAAAATAACGTACAAACCCAACCAGCCCTAGAAACTGCTAAACTTGTTTCGTACTTTTCGGTAAGGGATATTCTGAAATCGCTTCGACGTGCTCTCGGCTCGGTTGAATCACATAACTACAAATGAGGTAAACCAAGTACTTGATTACTGAAACTCTGAAAGTATATTTGTCTAAACGTAGTTTTAATTCGTGTTTAGCAATCAATTTTAGAACCTCCTTTAAAACCGACCAATTTTCATCAAGACTCTTAGTCGCAATTGGGAAGTCGTGTAAATATAAAATCAGTTTACCCTCTTTAATTAAATCTTGGAAAATGCGATGTAAATCCTTCGGAAATAAGACGGCGCATTTGCAAATTCAAATGGCATTCGTAAATATTCATATTGTCCCTCCAGAGTACTAAACGCTATATACTTAATCAAATTCTCGGACATTCTGATATGGTGGAAACCATATTTTAGGTCAAGTTTTGTAAACCAAACCTCACCATGGAGTCGATCTGAAAGATCATCTACCATATGCGTGGCAGAGAGAAATGCTCATGTATGGTTATTTCGGACAATGCAGGGAAGCAATACATAAACTAAGTTCTCAATTTTTTTCTTAGTTGAAACTATTGGACTGCTATAATTGGATTGGCTCGATCTGATGTACCCTCGATCCAAAAGTCCCTTAATAATTTCTCGCAGTTCGAAAAGTTCGACCCATAACAATCTACGTGGTTTAAAATAAAAAGGCTCCTTGGAGGTTAGATGTATTTCCATCTCGAAAGAAATTGGACTAGACATTTCCAGTTTCTAGAGATACTCTTCTAGTAAAATTTTCAACATGTTTTTATGGTCGTACGTAAATTTGGATCCAATTTGACTCACTGAAAAATCAATTAATTTATAAGGTTCTTGCTCTACAAGTTTAATGAACATTATATCATTCTCCGGATCTTCGTATTCAACAGTTACCATTTTACGTCTTATCAAAGTTGATCCTGGGGTATTTAGAAAATCGCCCCCCAAAATCTCACCATAGCTCATTATCGTATCTGGTACAATCGCAAATTTAACCGAAAATATTCTACCATTTAAAGGCTGCAACCTAACATCCACTTTGACATAGGCCACTATATCTAAAGGCGAACAGTTTATTCACGCATATAATACTCGCTGTTCAGATTCGCTAAAAAAATGGCAGTTTTGGAAATCTTGATGATCCAAAAGTGCCCAAAAATTGTATTTTCTGTTACACCTACTTAAAAATTTCAAAATTTTCAACATATTACTGAAGACCAATTGTTTAGTTTTGAGAGAAACTGAGGGTTCTCGCTTGACAAAAGATTTCTACAAAACCTGATGGATTTATGCGGATGTTATTATTAGTGAAATTTTTATCCTTGTGGTACTTCAATACATCGAAAATTCCAAGAAACCAATGACGTTCACCTGAACTCAAGCGAGTAAACTGTGATATCTGTAAAAGAAAGATACCGGCATAGTGACATTGTAAGCGCCCCTTACCGGCTTTTAATTAGTTTTAGCTTTTCGGAACGTGTAAGAAAATAAAACACAAAAATGAGTAAACAAAGTAATAATAACTTATATGCAAAAAAAAATGAATAGTCATCCATCCTCCTCCCTGTGAAATATACAAATAAACTAAAACGGATTGGCCAACAGAGAAATTTTCGGCTTTAAGCTAATTGCATGGCCTTCGAAATAGGAAGCAAATCCATGCGGAAAAAGAGATATACAAGTTCAATTTAACATTGACGATTTTCTCAAGTTTTGAAAAAAATCGATGTGTATGATTATATCCGTTCTTCAATAAAGTAAATCAATTATAATTGCTTCCACAGAATTAAAAAGCTAACAAAGAATACAAGAAATATTAACAGAGGTCTGCGCTGATGTCAGTTGGATCGGCGGCGGCATTTAGGCTAAATTTGATCGGCGACTGGGGGCACGCTGGCGTGACGCCATTCTTAATTTTTGGCGGCGGCGTGGAGGCGTTAATGTCGGCGCATGTTTGTAAAAAAATTATTTCATATATTTTGTTTGTTTATAGATAGGAAAAGGATAAAGCAGAGAATTTATTCATAGAATTTGATAAATATTTATTATTTATTCATATAAAACTCTTAAGGAAAGGAACACTTAGAAGAAATCTTAAGTGATAAAATCGCTTAGGAATGAAATAGGAACTCCGATTTAATTCAAACACATTGTCTCGTCCTTTAGATGATAGAATGTAGTGACATCAATTGCTCGATTCATCACCGCATTTGAAATTTCACAAAAACGAAATTCGCTTCTATCAAGTGGCATTTATCTTCAACATGAGATTGCGTATGACTTGCTTTATCATGTATGCTATGCGATCCAATTGACACGTAAGAAAATTTTGGGGCATGTTTTTCAATCGAAAATCTTCGTGTTTTCTTTCCTGAAATAGGAAAACTCAAAATGGCATCAACCTACAGGGAGTCCAGACGCGAGAGAAGTCATTGCAGACAAAAGAAAGAAAAGTTAAGAAGAAAAACAGCTTGGAGCTGGTATTAATGCAATTGGTCAAGCCTTAATAATGGCATTAGATGTGGAAGCTACGAACGATATCGCAAAGTTTTAATCAAAGATTATTTCAAATCTGGGAGATGCAGGACGATTGCTGACGAATTTACATCGTGAAATTTCACTAACAAGGCGCTCGTTCATTAATCATGCGTTAACATTTTTTTAGCAAAAACTGTTGCTGACGAAAGTGAAGTCGATCTACTTTTGTACGGAAAAGGTTTTTCTGTACATCATAAGAGTGCCTTATCAATGGAAAAAGTATCCAAAGACCTTTCGAAACCACCGTCGTCTGCTTATCGGAAATTCTCTACCAGGAACAATCAGCAGTATTTCAACCCGGCCACTTCTCATCGTGGAAACGTTCATACCGGTAATTTAAACTCGAAAGCCCCCCCCCCCCCCCAGGACAAAATTATCCTACAATACGTTAAAGGGTATAAAATCTTATTTTTTCGTAAAGTAACGCAAAATTCAACACCTGCTGAGCCTAACCTATCATCGTCGGAACGTTTTCCTTGCGTAAAGGCAATAGAGATATTGCTAAAAAAAGGCGCAGTTAAACAGTGTGCGCCATGTGAAGATCAATTTATTTCTTCGTATTTCCTGAGAGACAAATCAAACGGTGAAAAAAGATTTATTTTTAATCTTAAAAAATTAAATGAATTTATTGAAACTAAGCACTTTAAGCTAGAGAATAGGAAAATTGCTATTCGATTTTCAGGAGAAAATGAATATATGGGAAAAATAGATCTACAGGATGCTTTTTTTCTAGTTCTCATTAATACCAACAGTACAGAATATCTTAGGATTCAAGTACAGGGTACACTATATAAATTTTCTTGTTTACCGTTTGGTCTTTGTACGGAGCCATACGTTTATACAAAATTATTGAAGCCTGTAGCTCAGAAATTGAGATCTTGAGGGTATAAGTCTGTAATATATTTAGATGACTTTCTCCTTATAGGAAAGTCAAAAAATGAGTGTTGGATCAACATAAAAAAAAACAGATGAGCTGCTACGATCTCTAGGATTTATTATGAATGAAAGTAAATGTAAGCTGATCCCCTCTTGAATTTGCAATTTTTCAAGTCTTGCATTAAACTCAGAAGTGTTTTGTGTCAGTTTACCAGAACAAGAGCGTAATTAGATTTTAGAACTAGCACTATATAAACGAAAAAGAACGAATCGTAAAATAAGAGAAAGGGCACAATTCTTCGGCATTCTTATCGCAGCCAGCCCTGCTATCAAATATAGTTCATTGTATATTGAATCTCTGGAAATATGCAAATATATGCATTCGTAAAAATCAAGTGGGAATTATGAAGCAGAACCATATTTATTGGAAGAGGTTTATATTGATCTTGATTGAAGGATTCAGAAACTGCCAGCAGGAGTCAATCCAATTAGATATCAAAATTATGACTCAACTGTATTTACAGATACGCCATTGACGGGTTAGGTTGTATTTTGCAAAGGGTGAAGCTCGCATGGTTGGTGGAGCGAAGAAGAAAAGCTTGAACATATTAATTATTCAGAACTAAAAGCGGTTTACTATGGTTTACTACGTTTGGCTACAAATTTGCGATCTTGTGAAATATTGTTACGAATTGATAATGCTACGGCTATAAGTTACATTAATAAAATGGGGAGTATTCAATTTCCGAAGCTGCCCAAATTAAGTAGAATAATATGGCAATGATGTGAGAGTAGAAACTTGTGGATTTTTGCATCGTATATAAAGTCGTGCGATAATTACGAAACTGATAGAGAGTCAGGAATAATATTCGACGAAAATGAGTGGGAACTTGGCAATCATGCTTTCCAAAAAATCGAATCTAAGTTTGGCTCGTTTGACATTGATCTAGTTGCTACAAATATTAACACAAAATGTCTAAAATTCTTCTCATGGTTTTCAGATCCTAACGCAGTAGCGGTAGATGCTTTTACGACATGCTGATCAGGACTATATTTTCATGCTTATCCTCCCGTTTCACTATTTTTACGTACATATAAAACACCTGATAAGTACTATCCTCCCAAAATCTAAGCAGATAGATGTGAGAAATATTGAAGAAAAGTGGTATCGATACTTCTGTGTATACAGCACACAGTACTAGACACGCATTAAGTTCCGCAGCTAAACGCAATGGTGTTAGCGTAGAAACAATTAGGAAAGCTGCACGATGAACCGAAAAGTCAAGAGTCTGCGCATGATTTTTTAATCGACCTTTGAACGAAGATTTTGACTTTGTTTCCAATGTTATCGGATGAGAATTGAACGATGGTTCACTTGAGAGTTACATAATTATGTTACGTATATTCAGTATAAATGTATGCTATTTCCTGGTTCATATTGCAAGTAAAATGGCATCCAGCTTTAAACAACTATATTCTTTGATCTTGAGGACGAGACAACGTGGTATAATTGAACGATTAAACGAACTTACCTGTAAGTGAATTTCGATCGTAATTATACTAGTTGTTTCGTCCGAAAAGATCAAACCCACTCACCGCTAATATACATATTAACCCCAACATTAACATAGCAAAGCGTTTCTTTATGTACGGATACATTTTTTAGGCTTTAAAAATTAACGAGATTAGTCATACGTAATTTAGTTTATAATTAATGCAGTTAGTCATACTTTCGGACGAGACATCTTGTATAATTACGATCGAACTTCACATACAGGTAAGTTAGTTTAATCGTTCAATTTTTAAATGTATTTTTGATTTTTTGGTCTTTTCACACAAATCAACTTCATAAATTCCCCAGTTATATTCTGCTGCCCATAATAAAATTCAATAACCCACAAAAAACCAAGCCTACCACTTTTATCTGAAAGAATTGCAAGTGCTTTTCGGCAAACCCCTATGAAAAATTAAAAATTTTAAATAATCACACAATTCGCCTTCATAAATCCAAAAGTAATATTTCCAACTCCATAATAATATTCAAGAACTCCCAATATCCACCCCTAAAATTGTTGACAAAAAAATTCTAAAGTTGCTTCATGCAAAACACTAGAAAAAATTAATTTAAAATAATCACACAATTCACATTTATGAAACTCCAAGTTATATTTTTACTTCCATTATTACATTCAACAACTCTCAATATCACCCCTAACATTTTTAGCGAAAAAATTCCAAAGTTGCTACATGCAAAACACTGAAACAAATTTTCAAATTTAAAATAATCACTCAATTGACCTTTGAAAAACTCCAAGTTATATTTCTAACCCCATAATTATATTCAAAAACTCCCAATATTACCCCTCACATTTCAAAAAAGAAATTCCGTAGTAGCTTCATGCAAAACACTCAACAAACTTTTTAAATTTAAAATTATCACACAAGTCACCTTGAGAAAACCCCGAGTTATATTCCCAACTTCATGATGATATTCAACTACCTCCGAAAACGACCCCTACCACTTTTACCTGAACATATCCCAAGCGCCTCCCTGCAAAACAGTGAAAAAATCAAAAGATTAAAAATTATCACACAAGTGACCTTCATAGAACCAAAATTTATATTCCCAGACCCATAAAATAATATTCTCGCCGCCGGCGGCAATGAAAAATCGGCGGCGGCGTCGGCGTAGCAAACTGTCACATTATTTCACTATTTCAATATCGCAAATTAATTAAACTACACAATATAGGAGATTAGTGAAAATTTAACCTACCTACGACATAATATTTATTGCGTTACATTATTATTATTATTATTATTATTATTATATCATTCAGCCGTTTCCCTTTCGGGGTAGGCGTGAAGTGCTCGGTTGGAAAGTAGTGATGTGTAGATGGGAATATAGGTATAGGGTAGATAGGTATATATGTTTAAGGTATAGATATTTCAGATTGATCTAGAATTCTCGTGTTACTTATTTAAATAACACGTTCATTCCACAACACTGCTCCGACCCAGGCTGCTGATCAATCTCTCTAGCGATCACCCCACGTGGAGAGTCTCACAAAATTGTTATCGAGTAACCTCAATAATTGACCAATAGGAATGCTTCCTGTATTGATACTTTATAAAAGCATTACTAGTAATGCTAATGTTTTTCGATGATTGTTTAAGTTCTTTTATAATGTTAATTATATGAGAGGTAACAGCAAATTTCAATATTTTCTTAAAATTTAAATAAAATCTAATATAATAAGCATTTTACCTCATGATTACTTATTTCATATATTTTACTTGAATATTTCTATCACCAGAAAAAATATTAAAATTTTTCCAACCTTTTTGTTTCAACTTTAAGCATGTTGCACGATGCAAACAAAAATGTTCACAATAATAGTGATAACTTTGTGCAATTTTATAGAAATTTACCTTTCAAATTATTCCAAGTACATTGATAAATGTTTATTGTATTAGATTTTATTTAAATTTTAAGTAAACATTCAATTTTCACTACTTTTGCAATATTTTTTTAAGAAATTGAGAAAACGACTTTATCGTGGCTCATTTTATAGAAAAAATCGGTGGCTTTTAACATTTTTAAAAGAAAAAATCAATTTAACTCTCATGTAATTACCAGTAAAAGATCTCAATAAGCAACCATCAATAAACAGGTGATGTCATACTCGTGATCAGCAATGTAGATTGAGGATAAGTTTAGCACGTATAAGTACATAATTGTTTTGGCCTATCCAAGGTGGCCGTAGGTAGGTTATGGAATTTCTCTCAGATTTTTCAATTTTAATTTGAAATTTTTTTATTCTATTTATAAAAGATTCTATGTTAAAAATGTTACAAGATTAAGATTTTGGTCTTTCAATATTAATGGTCAGGGAGAATGAAAAATTGATCAAGGAAAAGTTCGGGAATTTTAAAAATGAATTTTGTGGTCACCCTGATATAATATTCTTCTTATTAATTTACTTAGCTGTTATTTCTATTTCTTTTTTTGCAGTTGGTTTCACGTGACGATTATATTTTTAGTTAAAAATTTAGTTATTCGGTTCAAAATTCAACTGTTATATTAAAATTTTTTTTTTTTTATGAAAATTAAACAATTTTGGTAGAAAGTTTTGGGTTGAAAGTTGAAAGGTTTAGGTTGAAATGTCAACTTATTTGTTGAAAATTGGTCTTTTTAATTTGCAAATGCAAGTACTTGAGTAACAGTTAAACTACTTTGTTGAAAATGTATTTTTTTGATTGAAGGTTTTTCTCTTTAGTTGCACATTTAACTATTTTGTTGAAAATTATTTTGTTTTTAAATTAATTTTTTCAGCTTAAAATTTAACTTTTCCATTTTTGGCGGAAAAATTGTGTTTTTTTCCACAATTCAACTGTTTTACAGAAAATTGATCGTTTGGCTTAAAAATCTGACAATTTGAATGACATTTTTTTTCTTTCTTGACTGAAAAATCTCTGGTTGAAAATTCGATTTTTTTTTTGTAATTAATTTTTTTACTGACAAGGATCTATCAATATAAGTTACGGTCTTTGAGCAAAATCACCGATACCATGGCTTAGGCCGACCATAGACTAGCTCCATTTCATGTTCCATTTTGGCGTATATGTGGAAAATTTGTTTGTAATTGCAATTAGAATATTCCCAGAATATTCCATACAATTCCATTTTGGCAGAAATGTCAATTTCATTCTCTGTTCATTCTCCATGCTTGAAAATGTGTATTTTGGCAGGTTTTTTTTTGCACGAGAAAACCTAATCTAATGTTTACTTTGACAGAAAATCTTCTTTTGACACACTTTTCAAACAAAAATTTGTTAGAACCATTCACTATAAATGTCATGTTTCAGTTTTTCGTTTTTTCATTCCAGACTCATTTTTGTGTATTGTAAAATACAATATTAAAGATCATAGAACATTATTTTCGAATGATTTGTTGACTGATTGTTTTATGATCTTTAGTATTGTATTTTACAATCAAAAAATAAATCTTGAATGAGAAAACAAAAAGCTAAAATCTGACCTTTATAGTGAATGATTGATTCTCGCAATTTTTTGTTTGGAAAGTGTGTCAAAACTAGATTTTCTCTCAAAGTAAACATTAGTATTAGATTAGGTTTTCTTGTGCAAAAAAAAAACCTGCCAATACACATTTTCAAGCATGGAGAATGAACAGAGAATGAAATTGACATTTCGGCCAAAATGGAATTGTATGAAATATTCTGGGAATATTCGAATCGAAATTACAAAAAACTTTTCCGCATATTCGTCAAAATGGAACGTGCAATAGAGCTAGCCTATGGTAGGCCCTAAGCCATTGTATGGGTGGTTTTGCTCAAAAACTTTAACCTATATTGATGGATCCTTGTGAGATTAAACTTTCCTATTTTGGGTTAAAAATGGATCTTTTTAGTTGAAAATTGGTCTTTTTTGGTAGAAAATCATCATCATCATCAAGTTCGTCATTTGGTTAAAATTTAAACTATTTAAACAAATTTTAATTATTTTGTTGAAAAGTCTACTCTGTTTGCTTTTTTTTACCTATTAAATTGTTCGTTGAGAATTCATCTTTTTGTTGCAAATTCAACTTTTCAGGTTGAAAATTTGACTGTCCTTTAAAAATTCACCTTCTTGGTTTAAAAGTTGAACTATTTGGTGGGAAATGCAACTGTTTGTGGTTAAAGTTTAATTCATTTTAATTAAAAAAGTCGACCATTTGGTTGAAAATTTGTCTCTTTTGCTTAAAAGTTCAACTATTTGATTATAAATGCAACTGTTTGTTTGAAAATTAATTTTTGTTGTTGTTAAAAATTCAACTGTTTGATTGAAAATTCATCTTTGTATGTAGAAAATTCAAATATGTTGTTAAAAATTCATCTGTTTTGTTGAAAATATAATTATTTTATTCAAAATTGAAGTATTTGTTAGAAAGTAATTTTTGTTGGTCGAAAGTTCGTCCTTTGGACTGAAAATTCATCTTTATGGTAGAAAAGTTGTCTTTTTTGTTGGGATTAAAGAAAAAAGGGAATTTTGAAAATGAAGGTTTTCGACCACCCTTAAATTCCCATTTCTATACGTTAGTTTGTGACAAGTTACAAAAAGACACCTGTAAATCGGGCAGGGAAAAACGAGGAATTTCTAATTGCCTGATTAACAGACCCTGATTATTACAAACTTTCAGAAAATGACTAAAATCAGCAACACAATTATAATTTTAAATTCAGATGAATGAAATAATCTGAATCGCGTGAAGCTGTGAATCTATCTGAAAATCAAGGAAGTAAGTTGGGTGCGATTAATCAGCAATAAATAACCGCAGTTAAACGTTTTTCCTCCCTAATCCTCTTTGTATTTGAGTAAACTGGAACTCGATTCAAAGAGTGATCTTTTCTCACGATTAAAGTCGAACTCGACCCAAGACAAAATACGTTGAACTCGCCCACCTCTCTACCAGAAACCGACCATTGTCGAGGTGCTTTCCACGTAGCTAATGCTTACATTTTCATTATACCTATTCGCGAATCGATTCGCGATTCCGAGTCCGCTGCTCGCGGTACCGTTGGAATCGTGCTGTGCTGCGGAATTAATCCTACGATCGAATCGTCGACCGCAGCCAACATCAGTGTATCTGCAGATCGTGCAGGTTGTGCCTTTACGGACTGCAGGTCAGGGCCATGGAGTGAACTCTCTCGTGCGAGAGTGCCTCATACCTATACCACCATCCAGTAGCCTTTTCTTTCTGAAAAAATACTCAAGCAAAGAAAAAATTGTAATGAATTCAGGGATCACAGTCACTCCACTATTCTCCTTTTTTCCCTATCCCTCCTCAAAATCCTCTATAACCATTAGAGTGGGTCGAAAAAACAAAATTATGAACATTGAAATTGGAACTAGGGTAAGTCCACCGGTATCCGACCTCCTAAATGACCTAAATGCTCCTAAAAGTCGTGCCCCACCTTAGAATCGTTGTCCAACCACTGGTACATTTACCCTATATGGAAAAGTAGTGTATGAGGAGCCTGAAAAAGTATAATTAGTTGAGTGCCGATTGATGAAAACCTTCAACTCGAGCATTAGCAAAATGTGTTTTAAAAAATTCTTAGTTTTGATATTTTCGTGTATGAGCATTTTTTTAATGTTTTTGGAGGTCTTAAACGTCTCTCCAATTTTTTTCAGAATTATGATTAATGTTCTCTAGACGATAAATTTATGTTTAAGATATCCCTGTTTTAAAAAACAAGGTTAAAATATACAAGAATGACGTAAAAATAAATTGGAAACAAGTTTTCTAAGTCAGGGAAATTTAATTTAAAAAAACATAAAACTCAAATTTTCCAAAATTTAATGTGGACACATGAAAAAAATTCTTTCGCCTTTCCTGAAGATTTACATATTGTTTTTTGAAAAGAGGGGCCCAATTAATATAAATTGTCGCCTAAACAACATTAATCAAACAGCTTTAAAAAAAATTGTAGAGACGTATCAGACCTCAAAAAATATTTTTAAATATTGACGATGATAATTTTGTTTTTCCGACCCACCCTTATAATCATCCATATATTTGAAAATTGTATTCATTGTCTCTTCTTTCTTTTGAAACTGCGATTAATTTTTCAAGCATTATAAGAAACTCGCGGCCATTGACAAAAGCACAATAATTGTCGACGACTTGCGCAAAAAATAGAAAATCTGACACGATTAATTCGACAGTGTCGTCAAAGAGAACAAATATATATCTCACACTTTATTTATATACTTTTGTTCTTATAACATTTAATGTATAAATCATTTTTTGTTACATATTTTCCTATCTAAGAAAAGTGGTGGAACGATAGGTCTAGAAAATTTCGCAATCACTGTTTTTGAAAATCTGATTGGCTTTTCATTAATTGAAGTTGTTTTATATCTCAAATTTGAAATCTTGAAAATAAATCTAAGAAAAATCATAGAAAACCTTATGCGAATTAAGAAATATTTGTGTTTTTTAAATATTCTTGCTCGGTTAAATTACAACTTTCAAATTTCTATTAAATTATTGAAAATATTATACATGTTTTCTGTTGGTGGTTTTCGCTGGAAATTAGTATTAAACAAAAATTAATACAAAATCAGATAGTTTCAAAGAAGACCTAAACGTTCTAAAAATATTAGGTTCTTTTAGTTTTTTTTTTTTCATCGTTAATTAGCATTTTTAAACAAAAATCATCAGAATTACCAATTTTTTATAATTTTAGATTATGTTTAACGTTTTACGCCAAAAACTAGTATTTCAAAACAAAAATAATTATAGTTAGAACAAGATTTGCAATTTTTTCAACAGTGTCAGATTATGTTAACGGAATCTTACATGAAAGCGGTTATTTTAAATAAAAATCATTAGATTTTAAAGAACATAAAAAATGTGTGTACAATTGTAAGTTAACCGGGTGCTTTCCACCGGAAATATCGATATAGATTTCAAATAAAATTTAGACTTTTTGGATAATTTAAGGTTACGTTAACGTTTTCCACCGGAAATCGGTTATTTTAAAGAAAAATTATTAAATTTCAAAGAAGATTTTTTGTTATGTTATGTTAGTGTTTTTCCTCGAAAATTGGAATTTTTGATTAAAAAAATTATTGATTGTTCAGATTACCATTATTCTTCAGATTGTCATTCAGAGTCAATAAATTCACTATTTTTGTACAATTTTAATTATTAATTTTTTTTTCATTTTATACAAAAAATCAGTACTTTTAATAAAAAAAAGAATTGAATGTCGAAGGCAATAACAAATTTTTGAAAAATTTTAGGATATGCTCGCGTTTTGAAAAGAGGATTTATAATCTTAAACAATTTTTTGTTACGTCATGATAGTGTTTTTCGTCTTAAATTGATATTGTTAATAAAAAGTCATTAGATTTCCAAAAATCTGTACAATATTTTAACAATAACAGGATATGTTAGTGTTTTTTCGTCAGAAAAAAGTATTTTTGAACAAAAATCAGCGTGTCTAGCGACCTTGAAAACTTGAAATTCTTCTGGAATTTTTTTAAAAACTTAAACCTGGAAATTTCCTTGAATTTTTCACGCGAACCTTAAATTTTTCATGTGAACCTTGAATTTTGTTTTACTTATAAAATAGTCATTTTATTGAAATGCGAAGTGTAATTTAAATCTTTTAGTTCGTTATAAAAGAATCATCTCGTTTTAAAAAAATCTTTTAACTGAAAAGTTTTTTATTTATCGAGATACGATTTATCTTTTGTCTATTACCGAATAAATAAAGAGATTTCAAAGCACTTTTTGTAGGCTGTACCAATTATTTTATAGATTGCAATGAATATACTTTTATATTGCGAATAATTCTATACGTTTTTAATTTCTTCTCCGCTAATATAGAATGTTAAAATATACATTTTTTGTGTTATTTCACTTACAAATTATAAAAATTATCAGTTGAAAGTTTCGATGTTAATTCCATTTCAGAATTAGAATGAGTTATGGCCGTACAACGGATTTTTCGACGGGTTGACGCTCTATTTTGAGTGTATACTAGATTTCAGAAGGTTACAAAATATTTGTACAGATTTCAAAAGATTTAAAGGATTGCAATTATTTCAAAAAGGATACAGTGTACCAGATTTCAAAGATTTCAAAACATTTCGGAAGGTTGCAAAAAATTTTAGAAGGTTTGACAAAGATTTCAAATAATTCATGTGCTTGAAGTGCTGAACGTTCAAATAAACGAATTTTTCTACTGATGACTTTGTAAACTATAAAAATGGCTAAAATGTTTGTTCAATTATATTGGAAATAATATATTTGCTGAAACAAAATTATCATGCATATTTTAATTTGTAGTTGGAACAATATTTATGGATAAAATAGAATTGGAAAAAAATATTTCGTTCATTTGAACGTTCAGAACTTCAGGTACATAAAGATTTCAAGGATTTCAAAGATTTAAAAAAGGCGTGTACGTTAGATTTGAAAAATTGCACAAAAATGTCTTAAATATTTCAAAAATTTCATAAAGGTTTCAAGGATTTCAAAAATTTGAAAAAGGCGTGTACACCAGATTTCGAAGATTTCAAACGATTTCAAAGTTTTTTAGAGAATTTCAAAAGATTTCACAAAGATTTCAAATATTTTCATGATTTCAAATTAATGCAAAATATTTCACAGATATCTCAAAGATTTCTGAAAGATTTTAAAAGAATACAACAATTTCAAAGATTTCAAAAAGGGTACAGTACACTAGATTTCAAAGATTTCAAAACATTTCAAAGATTTTAAACTATTACAACCTTTTATAGAAGATTTCACAGAGATTAAAAATATTCCAGTGATTTCAAAAGAATACAAAATATTTCACAAATATTTCAAAGAATTTACAAGGATTTCATAAGATTTCAAGAATTTTAAAGATTTCAACAAGCGTGCAGTACACCAGATTTAAAAGATTTCTAAACATTTGAATGACTTTAAACGATTTCAATTTTTTTAAGATTTCGCAAAGATTTCGTGATTTCAAACGAATACAAAAGATTTCAGAAAAAAATCATAAGGATTTCAAGAATTTTAAAGATTTTAAATTATTTCAATTTTTTTAGAAGATTTCAAAAGATTTCAAATATTCCCGTGATTTCAGTCGAATAAAAAATATTGTACAAATATTCGAAAGAATTTATAGAGATTTCAAAAGATTTTAAGAATTTCAAAAATTTCAAAAAGGGTACAACACACCAGATTTGAAAGGTTGCAAAAAATGTGAAAGATTTTAAACGATTTCAAATTTTTTTACGAGATTTCACAAAGATTGAGAATATTCCAGTGATTTCAAAATAATACAAAAGATTTCAATAATTTTAAAGATTTCAACAAGGGTGCAGTACACCAGATTTCCAAGATTTCAAAACATTTCGAAGATTTTAATCGATTTCAAAATTTGTTTAAAAGATTTCACAAAGATTCCAAATATTCCAGTGATTTCAAACAAATACAAAATATTTCAGAAATATTTCAAAGATGCATAAGGATTTCAAAAGATTTCAAGAATTTCAAAAGGTTTCAAGAATTTCAAAGATTTCAACAAGGGTACAGTACACCAGGTTTTAAAAGATTTCAAAACATTTTAAAGATTAAGGAAATATTTCATAGATTTCATAAAGATTTCAAAAATTTTCACAAAAATTTCAAGGATTTTAAAAATTGTACCAAAATTTTAAATGATTCCAAAAGATTTCTCAAACATTTCACAGAAATTTTCAATTTTCACAAAGATTTTAAATACTTCAAAAGATTTCAATGAATTTACAAAGATTTAAAAAGATTTCAAGAACTTCGAAGACTTTTACAAACATGTTAAAATATTCTCCAAGATTTCACAAAGACGACTTACGTTCGCAAAAAATTAGGAAATTTGCTTCCATAAGGTTCTGCTTTCATTAGAAATCGTAGGCCAATAAAAAATGAAATCTCTCTTTTTTTACATTCATAACAATTGGTTATTTCATTATTTAATGTATGAACAGGTGACCTGGAAAAACTTGATTTCTTGACCTTGAAGACCTGGAAAAGACCTTGAATTTAGTTCCTAAGAATCGCTGGACACCATAAAAGATGCAACGTTTTGTTCTATACAAAAAATATTATTTATTCTGAAATTAAGATATCACATTTCATCAATTATCAACAATATTGTCCTGTTTGTTTTCTAGTTTGATACAATTTGTGGTGTCTTATAAAAGTGTTACATTTATTGATTTTTGTTCATCACGCTGTTATTTTCCAAAGAAAAAGTCCCCTTTTTTTTAAAGAAAAATTCCCTTATTTTCCCTGCAATTGATTGTAGAACCACTGTGATCCCTCTGGATTTTCAGAAATGGTCAAAAATCAAATTTTGGTCAATTTTTATTTAGTTACATCAAAAATGTTAAATACTATTCTGAATTAATTGCAAGAACTCTTTCTTTCAAAAGGAAATGAACCTTCTTCCTCTTTATTGATTGAAGAATATCTTATCGTTTGACTCGAAAATAAAAATGATGGTATGCAAATCTTTGGATTGGCATTCAGCCACTCTAAAGTCAGATTAGTTGGCAGAGCATGTGAATAAAAAGTATCTTTTCATTAGATGGATGTTACGTCGATATGGACAGAGAGTTCGATGCATGTGCAAGCATCAAGTGACGAGCAAAAAGTTGTACAAAAAGACGACTTTTCCAATGCCAGATGGCAAACGCAAATATTTTATTAAAATGCTTTAATAGCAAAATTAATTCTCTAACGGATTTGATGCCCTTTTTGTTGAATTCCATAAGCAACCTTAACTTTGATTATTTTTATAAATTTTCTATACTTGATCGTCTGGTGATTGATTGACGTGTTTCAGGTTCATAGATTTAGGCCAGATGAATCATCGATTCAATTTTTCATACCACAGAATCTCATTTGTTTCGAATAAATCATTCGATGCAGTCCAAGCCGGAAATATTTTCTAAAAGTGTGCCACTTTCGAATTTGTACAAACGAATTCATAAGTACACTAAAAATATTGAAAATTTAAAAGAATTTTGGTGTCTGCGTGATCAAATTGTAAGTAATTTAAAGAAACCGAAGTTCTGTGATTTAAAATACAGTATAAGAAGTGGAAAAATATGTATTGTTTATAAACCTACCAGCGATGGAATTAAAAAATAAATCTCGATTGATTGATTGATTGATTAGAGAAGAGAATAAGTGAATGAAGACTTGCATTAAATGAAATATGTGATGAGAATCTGAAGAGATTTGCTCGTAAGAAAACTGGTTCTTTTTATCGACTGGGGAGATCATAACAGACTTGTTACAAGTGAGTCAATGACCGATCTTTGTCGAATTCATCATATGAGTACAAATCGCACTTATGGACTTTGCTGTCTAGCATATTCATATTGAATGTAAATAAGCAAAGGCACGTGTATAGAATACATCACGATGAGTAAGTAGCTTATGGCATCTTTTTGAGACGTGCTTCTTTTTCCCTATTTATTCTTTTTTTTGTTTGCTTCCATTAGCTATTTAGCAACCGCCGCGAACCAGGCTTTTCAATTCAGGACGATTCGGATCAACGCAAAAGTATGCGAACCGAAAGCCACAGTTCTGATTTTCTAATTTTAGGATCTGATCTGATTCAATTTCGGAACGACTGCTTATATCGGTCGCAGCAGGCTGCAATCGATTGAGAATTTTCCACCTCTAAATTTAAATTTGCAAACTTAATCTTGAAAGCTCCAGATTTCTACTAGTTTATTCAGGATTGAAAGCTGATTCGAACTTAAAGAGATTTAGATTCATTTTAATTAAAAACAAAAAAAGAACATTTCTTCTAGTTTCATAAAGTACAAAATAAGTGAGGTCTTTTTCATACATTTTGTGCGGGGGCCCTTTGAAAATAATAGGTCCAAAAGTAACCAATTTGGAAAATTCCTAGGCTTAAAAAAGTGGTATAACGATATGTTTCGAAATGGAAATATGTCTCAAATTATCTAATAAAACATTGAAAATATACCTGTTTTATGTTCGCACTTTTCACTGGAAATTAGTATTTTTTAAAGGAATTTTAATATAAAATCATAAAGTTTCGAAGAAGACTTAAAATTTCTGAACAGTTTAAATTGTCTTAGCTTCTTCACCGGGTTATACAAAAAAAGAGGAATTTCCAACCACATATATGAATTTTTAACTTAATACATGAATTTTTAACCAAATTTATGAATTTTCAACAAAACAGTTACATTTTCAATGTAAAAAATCAATTTTCAACCTAAAATGGAATATTTAAATTTTCGGTTACAAACGTGCAATTTTGAACAAAACAAAAAACAACGAATTTTCATCAAAATAGTTTTTATTTTCAACCAAAGAGATCAATTTTCAACTAAAGTGACAAATCTTGAACTAAAAAAAATATTTTTCAATAGAGTAGTTCAACCAAGTAGTTGATTTTTCAATTAAAAAATATGAATTCTCAATAAAAATTTAATAGTTCATATTTCAAGTAAAAAATATTTTAATTTTAAATAGAAAACAATTGAATTTTGTCCAAAAAGGCGAATTTCCAGCAAAATAGTCCAACCCTCAAACAAAAAGGATTAATTTTTAACCACACTGTTACATTTTTAACCCAAAAATTGAATTTCTATACCAAAACAGATGCATTTTCAAACGAAAAAGACGAATTTTCAACCAAATCCATGAATTTTCAACTAAAAAGGATAATTTTCAAACGGAAAACATGAAACCGAAAAGAATGAATGTTCAACAAAGTAATTCAAATTTCAACTAAGTATTTCAATTGTTAACCAAAAAAGATTTTTATTTTAAGTAAAAACAGTTTAATTCTACGAAAGCGACGAATTTCCAACCAAATAGTTCAATCCTCATCATAAATTAATTAATTTTAAATTAAAAAAGAAAATGTTTCCACCAAAAATTGAATAGTTAAAGTTTTAGTTCAAAAATTTATTTTCAACTAAAGGAAAAAAACTTTTAACACAGTACATATATTTTCAATCAGAGATCAATTTTCTACTAAAATGATGAAAGTTCAACCAGAAAAATGAATTTTAAATATTTAGTTCAACTTTAAACCAAATAGTTGAATTCTCAACCAAAGCAGATTAAGTTTCAAACAGCAATGTTGCGTTTTTAACTAAAGAAGATGAAATTTCTAGCAAAAGCGATGAATTCTCAAGGACGACTGAAAATCCCAAAAAATAAACTTCCTAAAAATAAAATATACCCGACTCTCGGCGTAGGAACTCGCGGTTCGGGAACTCCTAGAATTGCTGTGGACTTTCGCCTCGGAAGGGTCGAAGTGCGCGAGTACTCAGTCGACTATATTGCGCAATAGTATGCATTCCAACTGAAAACGGTTCAGGCGGCCCTGACTGTTTGTTTCGATACTCACGACTTAGGAACAAGGTTTTTTGCAGGCAAATCCCGACATTGTTCGTAAACCGAGAGTCGGGTGTATTCCAAATATAAATACACTCAACTTCCGATATCAAGACGGTTTCGGGCATGGTTTGAAGTGGCCTTGATCCTAAATCGGGGGAATCCAACCGTTAACAGCCAGCACCGGTAAATCATTTCTGTTGGATTTGGACGCATGACGCAACCTAACCTAACCTAACACGCTGAGATTGCCGACCTCAAGCTGTTTGTCACTCTTGGCTGAGCACCGCCTCTGTTTCGACCCCGCGGCTCCTCTCATCACAAAATTCGGAGGTCATCAGTTCTAGGAATATCGCAAACAGGGATTCTTATATCGGGAGTTGAGTGTATTTCCGAAATTAGAAGTGGCCGCCAATTTGCAATTCCCGAATAATAAAATTCCCGACTTTAGAAAATATCCGACACTGTGAAATTGTTGACTATAGGGAAATTCACTAATTGTCAAATTTCCGAAACCAAACAATTAAGAAATTGTTAAATAATACAGTCTCTGGATTTAACATCAAGGTCAGTCCCAAAACCGGCGCTAAATCCAGATTCGATTGCACTGTTATTTGACGAACATATTTGTTATTTTACCATTCATTTTTCTGTTGTTCCGCTAAATGTAAACTTTGAACATTACGATATTAATTGCTGTATTCAAAAAAATTTAATTTGTGAGTCAAAGTGATGAATTTAGATATATAAATAATAATGGAACTTCTAATTAAAAAAATGACAATTTAAAACATTTAATCGTTGAACTTTCAATGTTTCGAACTTAAAATTGCTTAAAATAATATAATTTCGTACATTTACAAATTTATTGATTGATTCTTCAGTTCAGAACATTGAAAACGATGGCGTGGATCCATATTCTTCAACCAGAAACCTTTAAAATATTCAATTTATAGAAGTTTACAATTTAAAATTTAGCAGTTAACGGGATTTAATTTTAAATTGCTCACATGAAAAGTGACAGAAGTTTTCGTTTTATACTCGTACGTGTAAATTATTGAGCGTTTAAAAACGAAATTTTGTAAGCTTCAATTATAATAGTTTAAGATTCAAGAGTTCCATTTTGAGTGCTTTAATTTCCACTTCAGTTTTGATTATTTCATTAACCGTGAACAATTTTTGCGAACCGGGAAATGACCGGGCATTTTTTCCCTCGATTAAAACGGTTACCCTGATTTATTGATATCTGGATTTCCTTTCCTTTTGCTTTCTCAGAGTGTCAATCAATAAAACGAGGTTGATAATTCATGGAAGTGGATCTCAATTATTCCAATTTAATCGGCGGCTGTGGAGAACAAAACGAGTTGACGAAGCGACAGGAGCCGAACAAAGCTGGTGGTGGTACCCATAGAATAGAAACACTGGCCTGAACAACGGGGGTGTATGCGATTGGAAATTCAAATTGGCGTGCCACTCTGGTGCACGTGTTGAGCGTACGAGGCAGACACGTGTTCTTACCACGAGGGGTTTTATAGAACGTTTTAGTGGAAGTCTAAGCTTCAGAAACAGAATAACAGAGCCGTGTACTAATCGCCTTGGCATATGTAGGCACATATTCCACAACCCTATTTCAATCCTCGTTGCTTAAAGCACTCTGCAAACATAGTTTTTTTAGAGAATAGGCCTGGCCCTTAAAAAATGAAATAGCCCTAAACTGATTTGTGCTCTAATTCTCGACTAATGATCTGCTCTCTGCGTGAAATATATTTCCGCCTTGGGTTTTTACTCTAGGAGAGCTCCATGCGCAAATGAGATTACGAATTAACGGCCGTTGTCCCATGTATTTTATTCGCCGCCTTTTTATTTTTAAAATGAAATACCATGGTTGATTTTTTTTTGCAATGAAAGAAAATATATCAACCCACCGCTGTCTGGCTCGTGCAAGTTTTTTTTTTTTAAGAAAAAGTGGTTTGAAACCAAATTTTAAACAACAGCTTTTTTATTTGGTAAAATTTCAGCCCAATATTTTATTTAGTTTAAAATTATAGAGGCAAAGATACGTGAATGGTTAGCGACATTATCGGTAAGTCACTTCCCGTAATGTACGATTTGTAGGGTGGATAAGAAACACTTTAACTTTTAACTAACTGTCAAGAATAATTAGGGCTTCTACGCAGTCACTTTTAGTCACTTATTTGATATTTTATTTCATTTTAAGAGATTCCAAGGAATTTTCCAGAATTAGAGATATTTACGGTGTTTTAAAAATTTTGAAGGAATTTTAAATGGATTTAAATAATTTGAAGGTATTCCAAAGGATTTTAAAGATTTTAGGGTATTTTCAAAAGGTCTAAGGAATTTTTAAGATTTTCAAAAAGTTTGAAGGGATTTCAAAAGATTTCAGTGGATTTCGAAAGATTTCAAAGTATTTGAAATATTTTAGAGAATATTAAAATATTCCAAGGAATTTTTAAGGCATTTTCAAGGATTTGATTAATTTTATGGGGTTTTAAAGAATGTCCTTCGATTTGGAAGATAAACTTTACAAAGTATCAGGAAATATATTTCATATAATTTCACTGGACTTTATAATATTTTAATGGATTGCAAAGCATTTTTTCACATCATTTGAAGAGGTTTCAATTAATTTTATATATTTTACGGTATTTTTTAACATTTCCAGGGATTTCAAAAGATTCTGAAGGATTTAAAATATCTTAGGACTTAGTTATTTTAAACCAAGGGTTTTGAAATATTTGATTTTTTTTTTAATTCCAAGAAATTTTCAAGAGATTTAAACAATTTGAAGGGATTTCAAAGGATTTGAAATATTTTAGTTTTTTTGTTGTTGTAAATTCCAATAAATTTTTAAGGGATTTAAAAAAATGTACATGCAGTTGTAAAGAGTTTCATAGAATTTCGGAGGATATGGAACGATTTTGCAGGACGTATAAGGATTTAAGATATTTTAAAAGATTTCAAGATATTTTATAAGATTTCCGAGGATTTCAATGTTTTTAAGGGTTTTTCAAAGCCCTCAAGATATTTTAATACATTTTTCAGGATTTCATGAAATATCAGATTTCATAGAATTTCACGGGATTTTATAATAATTTAATGGATTTCAATCAATTTATTCACAAAAACAAAGGGATTTTGTTGTAGGGTTTCAAAGATTTGAAGAGATTTTCGAATACTTTTTGTAGTTAATTTGAATTCATTTGGAATTCACCCTGAGTTCTCATTAATTTATCCTGAATTATTTTAAGTTCTCTTGAATTGTTTGCAATTATATATTTTTTTGCATTCACTTGAATTCTTTTAAATTTACTCAATTCTTTTCAATTAAATGGATTTTTTAAAATCTCTGTTTGATTTTTGTTTAATTCATCCTGAAGCCTTTTAAACTCACCTTGAATTCTTACATTCTTTTGAATTTCCATAAATTATTCTAAACTCATTTCAAACTTACTGAATTCAATTAATTTTTTCATCTTTTTGAATGTTTTTCAATTCTCTTTAATTTTTGTTTATTTTACCTTGCTTTTTTATGAATGTTTATCATTGAATTCTTCTCGTTTTGCTTAAATTCCTATAAATTCACTTCAGTTTTACTGCAATCAGTGGAATTTAAAAAAACATTCCAAATAATTTGAATTATTTTGAAATTAAATTATTTTGAAGTGTTATGAATTTATCCCGAATTCGTTAAAATTCACCTGGAATTTTTATAATTTTCATCGATATGTTTCGAGTTCTTTCAAATTTAAAAGAACATCAGTCACATTATTGATACATATGAGTCCATTTTTACGTTAGAAATTAGTCACTTTTGTTAATTCGTCAGTTTAAAAGGTCAATTTTTCGCTTTTTTCAATTAAATTAGGTTGTGGCAGCCTGAGAATAATAAATTAAAAATTGTTTATTTCAATTTATAAAAGATTGTATATTAAAACTCACAATATTAGAGTTTTGATCTTTAAATTTTAATGGTCAGGGAAAAATAAAAATTAGGGAAAATCAGGGTATTTTGAAAATTTAAAAACATGTCGTGAGTTTTGTTTCTGGACTGAGAATTGTGATACTTAAAAGTTGGCTTTTTGAATTAATTTGTTATGGTTTGATTTTTATTTCAATTTTGTTACTTTGAGTTTGATAAGCAGTTGGTCAACATTTTCAGCTTTGTAAATTGAAAGGCTTTAAAAATGCGATGTTCACTCCAATTTTTATTCTTCCAACTAGTGTTACCAAATTGCAAGACTTTTAATAAAATTAAAGGCCGATCAAAAAATTGATTGAGATGTTGAATATATTGTCAATTCAGTGCAATTTTGCCACAAAAACTAAAGCAAAATTTATGTTTCAGGCTTGCTGAGAACCGATTGCTCCGAGGGTGCTCGAGACCGACTTGTGACGAATTTTGCTGGACGCATTACCCGGATGGGAATGATGGGATCAGCAATGTTTATCCAGAGTTCTATGGGAAACTTGGCACAAGGAAGCCCCTATGCATCCTCGTTGTAAATACACAGAAATCGGCTCGCGACGGTTTACACACCTCATCAACCAACAACAGCGACTAATAGTCGCAACTAAAAAAAAGGAGAGAAAAAAAAACGAGCACAGAAGAGTTGAAAAAGCAGACATGAATTATTCATGCGTCTCTTCCTCTGCAATTAAAACTGTGGTACTTGTTGAGAAGATCCAAGGCCTTTCGTCTTGAACCATTTATTTATTCAGGGCATTGTTTCCTCTTTGTGTCACTTTAACAAAGAGACAATCTTTTCAAAAGCCAGGAATTTTTCATAAATGCTTTCTGAAAATGTAGGAAGACTTTGAAAATGTTTAGCAATTGCGTCCTAAAACTTTTAAGGAATGGGTCTTGTAATTTGAAAAAAAATGGTTCTTGATCCCCGAGAAATGTCACGTAGTAAACAGCTGTTGTTTAGCATTCCACCTATAATAATATTCAGCTGCATTCTCGATTTCCATCGAGAGATAGTAATAATTACAAGTGCGAGACTGTCCTTTCGATCTCAAAATCCCTCTTTCACGGGACCACTGATACGAACCAACTAAAGATGCAATCGAATTTAAAAATAAAGTAAACAAATGTGTCAGAGTATGTACTTTTAATCTCTGATTCGAATGCAACTTTAATCGGTTCAACATTTAATGTGCCTGCCAATCGTCCTACGTAAATAAACCTGCCTTTGAACGAACGGATCAGGTTAATTAAAATCTCGTCGCTTGCTCTCCTCTACCCAATATTGTGATAGCTGCGTTTCTCGCTTTCGCGGTGGTAGTTTCTTAATCATAATCTTGAAAGAAAAACGCTAGGCACGGTCGTGATAATTATATTTTACTACGAGGACTTGATTTATAGGAATGTTGGATGCACGCTCTAGACTAGAAAATCAATTATTATTTTCTTGACTTGCTTTAGTTTTATAGATGCGATAGCTCACTATAATATTTCACTTTTGAACTTTTTTTTTCCATCGAAAATGTTGTTTTAATACTGCGAAATTTTACATAAACTTTAATCATTTATTTTACAAGGGTATACATATTCTAAACTATATAATAAATTCTAAAATCTAAAATAATTTACGATTCCTAGCGAGAGAAAGAAAATAGTGTCGACCTTTGTTAAGCAAAAAAGTATGGATGGACAATCAAAATTCGGATTGTACACTGATGTAAGAAGCAATGGGAGAAATTCTTCTGGTACTGCGACCGGTTATCTTTCGTTGTATATTTATTTATTTATCAGGTGTGCTGCCGCAAATCGCGATAGTCGTGTGCTGCCTGTGAAATGAATTATTTATTAAGCTGCCACTTGTATAGTTTCGAGTTTAGTTTAATCGTAAGTTTGCGAGGCTCCCGAGTGAAGATTTTTGTATATACCAATATTTCAGCCAAGAGACTGCCGAGAAAAAAAAATGCACTTGTTTTCTCATATCCACGTAATCGCACAGGAAATGCAGAAAAACTTATTCTGGGTATTTTCCGTTCTTCGCGAAGAGTAATAAAAATAAGACTAAACTATTTACGACTTTGTTAGTGATGCGACACTTGCGCATTTGTACATAATTAATCGAGAAATGGTACCATTAATGTATGTACTTTTCGATAAGCAGTGTTTTGCACAATTAAAATTGATTTGAAAAGCACAAAATTGACTTTTAAGTTGCACAGAGGAAATGTTTGAGTGCAATATCTGGAATGTGCAAGTCCAAGTGTTTAATCGACAATGATTTCAAGAGTCAAGACTCCACAATGTTGTATTGAATGAATGTACAGACTGCAAAAAGATTGTTAGCAATAGTATTCATATTCTGATAAATATTAAATTTTTCTTTGTGATTTTATCAAGTATGCATAACTAAGTAAGAGGACATAAATGTAACACACCAATTGAAAATAAAAACATCCTACTATTGTCCAGTAACTATATGTATTGTTTTCAATTCACACCAAAAAAATAACTATGATGTAGAACAAATCAACATACAAAAGGTCCAAATTTAAAACTAATTTCAAACACTTTTTTTATGTTCTTGTCGACTAAATGTGAGAAATGTACCTCTATTTACATTGAGAATAATGAATTGTAACTCAAGATATTTTTCTTTAATCACTAGCATCATTTTCAGCAGCTTCCTCAGCTCCTCCTCCACTTCCAGATCCACTTTCAGACCCAGAATTAGACTCGTCGGAATCCTGGATTGCCTTGCTTTTTACGTTCTTCTTTGGCCTCACGGCCTCAACATCTGAGCCGTCTTCATCGGAGGAATATATATTCGAAGCTACTGAAATTAATAATGTTGAGGTTGAATAAACTTTTACATATTAATAACCGCAATACAAGTTTTCAGGATAATAGGGATAAAATAAAAAAAGAGGAGGAACAACTCCTAAAAATGCGGTCCAGCGGAGATGGATTACTCCGCTTTATATCGGATTACCTCTATATAGAGAGTTACTCTGGGTTACCTGAGATTACGTCGGATTGCACAGGATTACACTGGATTACATAAAATTATGGTGGATTACTCCGTCTGAACTAGATTCACGCGAATTTTCAACAAGAAAGGACTACGTTTTAACAAAATTGTAGAATCTTCAACAAAATAGATTAACGTTTAACCTAATAGTTGAATTTTTAACCAAAAAGGTTAATTTTTTACCGAAAAATACACACGAGTTTTCAACAAAGTAGTTAAACTTCCAACTAAAGAAGATAAATTTTCAACCAAACAGTTCAATTTTCAACTAAAAAAAGCTATTTTCTCCCAAAAATGGAAAAGTTAAATTTTTAGTTAAAGAATCAACTTTCAACCAAAAAACAATGATTTTTCAAGAAAATTTTTAAATTTTCAACTAAAGAGATAAATTTTCAACTAAAATGAAGAATCTTCAACCAAAAAATGACTTTTTAACAAAATTGTTGAATTTTCTACAAAGTAGATCAATTTTTAACCAAAAGAGATGAATACCCAACAAAAAATATAATATTTAATATTTCAACAAAAAAAAAGATTTTAATTTTAAATAAAAAATAGTTGAAATCAACCAAAAACGACGAATTTGCAACCAGATAGTTGAATCCTCAAACAAAAGACAAAATTTCGAAAAAGAGATAATTTTCAACAAATAGTTATATTTTTAACCAAGAAGGTTAATTTTCTATCGAAAAAGACAAATTTTCAACTAAATAGTTTAATTTTCAACTAAAAAATATAAAGTGTTAAAAATGGAATAGTTACATTTCCAATTTAAAAAATTAATCTTTTACCAAAAAAAAAAAAATAATTTCAAACCAAAGATAAATTTTCAGCTAAAATGATGCATCTAGAAATAAAAAATGAATTTTTAACAAAGTAGTTCAACCAAGTAGTTAATATTTAAACTTTCAACCAAGAACATTAATTTTCTACCAAAAAAGACGTATTTTGAAAAAAAATACGAAAAAAGATTAATTTTCAACCATACAGTGGCATTTTTAACAAACAAAAAAATTTAATTTCTACCAAAACACATATAAATTTTCAAATAAAAAAAAAATTTCAGAGTAGATCAACTTTCAACTACGTAGTTGTATTTTCAACAAAAAAAAGATTTTAATTTTAAATAAAACAATAGTTGAAATCTACCAAAACGTCGATTTTTCAACAAAACAGTTAAATCTTCAACCTAAACAAATTAATGTTCAACCAAACAGTTGCATTTTTAACTAAAAAATATATATTTTCATCCAAAAATTGGATTTATTTTCTACAAAAAAAAATATATATATTCAACTAAATTGTTAAATTTTCAACCAAACAGATGAATTATTAATTAAAATGATGCACCATCAACTATCAAAATGAATTTTTAACAATTTAGTTCAACTTTAAATGATGTAGTTGAATCCTCAAGCAAAACAGACCAATTGTCAACCAAACGGTTGCATTTTTAACTAAAAAAAGAAAAATTTTGAATAAAAAATGGAAGTTGCATTTTCAATTTAAAAAATTAATATTTTACAAAAAAAAAAAGAACAATTTGCAATGAAAGAGATGAACTTTCAACTAAAATGATGCATTTACAAACTAAAAATTAATTTTTAACAAAGAAGTTCATTACCTGAATTACTCTGCATTACAAGCTAATCACTTGTATTACCAAAATTATTTAGAGTCACCTGTATTATAAATGGATTACCATGGCTTATAGGTGGATAAATCTGGATTACTAGTGGATCGACTACTTAGATTACCTTAATTACTTCCAATTATTTGGATTACAAGTGAATTACTCGGGCTTGCAAGTGGATTATTCCAAATTACTTGAATTACTGAAGATTACACTGGACTACTTAGATTACACCGGATTACCAGTTCGGATAACCGAGCGGTCCAGCGGATTATCAGAGTTGTTTCCCCTTCTAAGAAAACTTACTTTTAGTACTAGCCGCTCCACCTTTCTTGTACTGACTCTTAATCGCTGCGAGAGAAATGGCACCTTCATCATCTGAACCTTCATCGTGATACGAATCTGCTGCGTATCCAGCAGACGCGCGACCCGCACTTCTTTTCCCAGTCGGTGTCTTGGTGTTTTTGGTCTGAACCCGCATCGCCATCCGCAGTTTCTCTTCCTCTTTCTGCAAAATGATATATTTGAATTGACGGTACATTCCATTTATACTGAAGGCTTCCAAGAACATATTATATTGATAAATTACCTTGATCATCTCGTGTTTGTTTTGGTCCGGATTCGAACCGACGTGGGAAAGGACCTTGATTCCAGACGTCTTTTGAGATCTATCAGCCAAAGACATGGTCATCTTCCTGTGAGTAAAGGACTCTGTCGAGTGAGGCCTGAAAGTCAATTTGGTTCTAAAAACGGCCTGGCCTTGAAGACCAGTTCCCTGTCGAATGTAAAGATGATTGTGATCGCCCTGCAGAGGTTGCTTATAAACGTCAAAAATTTCGGATCCAAGGTGAAGAGACATGCTGCCATCTGACCACCGGACAAATCTGGCATTGCTTTCCTTGACCATTTTTCCACTCTCTGTGAAAACGTCCTTCCAGCGGATTGTATTCTCGACCTTTAGTTTCAATCTAGCTCGACCCTCTTCATCGAGAGTTTCCTCCTCGTCGATTTCATCTTCATAAGTTTCATGGTCGAAAGGTCTCGTTTCGACGGACAAGAAATTTGGCAGTTTTACAAAGTGAATCTCCTTACCGAGATCGGTGCTAATTTTGGGAATTTCGACGTCGATTCTCGTTTCGGGCGGAGGCTCTACTTCATCTTCCTTTTCCTTCTCTTCCTCCTAAAATGTAATTAATTTTAATCAAACGCGATGTAGAATATTAAAATAATAAAGGTTGGTGTTAATCGGGCCACAAAATTAGACAATTTAGCATCCAGGGAAAATCCCGGTTTGTGTCGGAAAACCGGAAACCAGGATTTTTATCTCAATTTTGCGATCTTAAAATCACTAAACTTGTATTGGTTCTATTTTTTATTTTAGAATTCCAGGGATGACAGTTTTTCCCTTATTCCCCTGCGTTTCCCCGTTTTTGAAAAATTGCCCCCTTTCCCCCTATTCTCGACAGACTTCCCGCTTTGTCTTTAAATATACTATATTTGAGAATACAATATTTGAATTATGTGGAAAATTTTGAACTGGAAAGTAGTCTCGAGTTTGATCGTAAAATTTTATTTTAATGTTCAAATCACCAATTCCAAATTAAACTATATAGGATTAAAATAAAACTTTGAAGCTAAAATTATTTTTCGGACGAAAAAGTACCATAATTTAATTATTAATGATGGTACTTTTAAGACAAAATCTTCTTCATTATGAGAACGATTTTAAACATATAAAAATGGTTTATTTAACAAATTGTATTGTTTGTCAGACTTTTTTATATCCCCCTCAGAATCCATTGAATAACTATTAATTTACCAATGGCGACCAGTTTTCAAAAGTTTTTGTATGGATTGAAATGTTTACTTATTAAATTTTATTTTTAATGTTTACAAAATTTGTTTCCCGTCAATTTGATACTGAAAAAGGTATTCACAAATCTTTTTTCGTTTTCAAATTGTTTCAGTTTAAACACATAATAATATATCTATCAATTTGATTAAATGTGTAGGCTTTATTTGAAATCGTTCAATTTTGATTACTTTTTTGAATTCCAAAACGCTTTAATTTAAATATACAATCTTCATTTCCATCCTCAAGTTGCATAATATTTTCTTTCATTCGATTACAGCAAATCAAGGATAAACTTTAGAAATGATTGCAACTTTTGTTTCTTCAGAACTTAATGGGGCTCCACAAACCGCAAGCTTCAAATGGACAAACTGATATTTTTGATAAAGTAAAATAGGTTGAAATTAGATTGAAAGAATGCAACTTACATCTTCGATTAATGGTTTTTGTGTACTAGGTCCCTCTCCGCCACTATCAGAACGACCACGGCTTCTACTTCTGCTCCTACTCCTACTTTTGCTGCGACTTCTGCTGCGACTTCGACTTTTGCTTTTTCTTTCTTGCACCGTTGGTTCTTCAGTTTTATCTTTTTCGTCATCAGTACTGATATCGCTCGCATCTCCAAAAAGTGCATCAGCCGTCGGCTCTGGACCTGTTTCTTTCTCGGGTTCAGGCTCTGAATCAGAATCAATCAGTGCCCTTTTCTTCTTGAGGACCGGGTCCATCTCTGCTTCGGATCTTTCGCTTTCTTTACGTTTGCGACTTGGACCCTCGACGTCGCTTCCGTCCTCAGACTTTTTATCTTGGCCATCTCCTAAAAATAAATCGGTTTTATTAAGAATTAATTTTTCAAAAAGTAACAAGTTTGAATTCTTGGAGGAAATTACTGCTAAAGTTAAAAAAAACTATACCTGCGATTTTCAAAGATTTCTCAGACTCGTTGTCACTTCTATCCTTTGGACTCGCAGATCTTCTGGACTTTGGACTGCCATGTGATTTTGCAGAACCGGCAGAACTAGATCGCCTACTTGTCCTCGAAGTCTGACTTCCTGATCTTTTACTCGCATGAGATGTCTGGCTTCCAGACCTCCTAGAGGTCCGACTGCCAGATCGAGAAGCTCGACTTCCAGATCTTTTGCTGGCACGAGAGGCTCGACTTTCAGACCTTTTGCTGGCACGAGAGGCTCTACTTTCGGATCTTTTGCTAGAACGAGACGCTCGACTTTCAGACCTTTTGCTGGTACGAGACGCTCTACTTTCGGATCTTTTGCTAGAACGAGACGCTCGACTTTCAGACCTTTTGCTGGTACGAGAGGCTCTACTTTCGGATCTTTTGCTAGAACGAGACGCTCTACTTCCAGACCTTTTGCTGGCACGAGAGGCTTGACTTCCAGATCTTTTGCTGGCACGAGAGGCTTGACTTCCAGATCTTTTGCTGGTACGAGAGGCTTGGCTTCCAGACCTTCTGCTGGTATGAGAGGTTTGACTTCCGGATCTTTTGCTAGAACGAGATGCTCGACTTCCAGATCTTCTGCTGGCACGAGAGGATTGGCTTTCTGATCTTTTGCTAGCACGAGATGCTCGACTTCTAGACCTTCTGCTTGTACGCGAGGCTCGACTTCCTGATCTGCTAGCGGGAGAAGTTTTACTTCCAGATCTTCTACTAGCGTGCGAAGTCTGGCTGCCGGATCTTTTGCTAGAACGAGATGCTCGACTTCCAGACCTTCTGCTAGCATGAGAGGTTTGGCTTCCGGATCTTTTGCTAGCACGAGAAGCTCGACTTCCAGATCTTCTGCTAGTACGCGAGGCTCGACTTCCTGATCTTTTGCTAGCGGGAGAAGTTTTACTTCCAGATCTTCTACTAGCGTGCGAAGTCTGACTTCCAGATCTTCTGCTAACACGAGATGCTCGACTTCTAGACCTCCTGCTGTCAGGGGAAGCCCTACTTCCGGATCGCCTACTAGCGTTTGAAGTCTGACTTCCCGATCTCCTACTTGCATGTGAAGTTTGACTTCCTGATCTTCGACTGGCGTGAGAAGTTTGACTACCTGATCGTCTGCTTGTGTGAGATGTTTGACTTCCAGATCTCCTACTTGTGCGAGATCTTCTGCTTGCTGGACTGCCAGACCTCCTGCTTTTTGGAGAAGCGGATTTGTTGCTTTGAGGGGATCCAGGAGCTGATCCGGAAGCATTGGAATGCGGGGATCCTGGAGTTTTCGATTTTTGACCAGGTGAGCGGGAATGGGATTTTCCAGACCTGCGGCTTGTGGGAGAGCCTGGACTTTCGGACCTGGCACTTTGAGCAGACCCAGAGCGAGATCTGCCAGTTTTTTGCGAAGCGGGACTTGCTGAACGCGCTGAATGTGGAGAACCACTTTGGGATCTGTGAGAACCGGATTTGTTTTCTGACCTGGCCGGCGATGCGCTGGCGGATTTCTGAGTTCTGGGGCTAGCTGGCGCACTGCCACTGGCGTTGGAGGTTGTAGAACGTGGTCTCTCATCTTCTGATTGCTCACTTCTTGCTCCACCTGGCGTGGGCGCTGCTGCATGAGATGCGGGACTGGCGCTACGACTTGAGGCTGAGGACGCTGATCCACTGTCTGAATCTGATCCTTGAAAATAATTAATTGCAATCAGTTATTATTGACGCAGATTCGAAAGACGGCAAATTAATTATAAATCAGGGTGTCTGCCAGACCGTGAAATGACCAGAAATTTGTTCACCGAGAAAATGAGTGACCAGGATTTTTCTCTGAAATGTACTAATATGACAATTAAAAGTGGTTTCATATATTTTATTACTCTAATTCTGAGTTAAAACAGGGAATTTGTGAAAAAGCATAATTCTTACTTGGAATACGAAATTTTCCAAAAGAATTATAATTTTCTCTTGGAGCAGTGAATTTTCTAAAAGAATTATAATTCTAAATTGCCGCATGGAATTTCGCTAAACAAATATGATTTTGAGATTAGCGCAGAGGATTTTCATAAAAAATTATATTACTTTGGGACAGGGAATTTTAGTAAAGAATTATAATTCTGAGCTTGGGAGAGGGAATTTTCTAAACAAATTACAATTCTGAGTTGAAACTGCAAATTTCCGTAAAGAATTTTAATTTCAATTTTAGGTTCACTTCAGAACAAGAAATTTCGTAAGAATTATAATTTTCACTTTAGGACAGGGAGGTTCCGCAAAAGAAGTAAAATTTGATTTAGAACGGGGAATTTTTAACATGGAACGGGAATTTTGGAAAAAAAATTTAATTCTGATTTAGAAGAAGAGAATTAAACAAATCTCTGTTCCAAATCAGATTTCGTCACATAACTTGAAACTTCCCTAACTATATTTCTAACTTCTAATATAAAATTTTGTAAATAAATATAATTCTGACTTGGAATTGTGACTTGGTATGTGGAATTTTTTAAGGGAATTATAATTATGAGTTTGGACGGGGAGTAAATAAATTAAATATGAAAAAAAATTTCCCTTAAGTGGTTGTTCAAAAAATTCGCAACGCTTTTAGGGGGAGGGGGTCACCTGGAGCGTTACGCTAATGTTAAAGTTACATACACATACTATAGGAAAAGCGTTAAAGGGGGGGGGGGGGCAAATTTTTAAAAAAAAGCGTTAAGTATTTTTTGAACATTATAATTTTGTGTTGGAACAGGTCATTATCGACATGGAACGGGAAATTTATGAAAATAATTTTTATTCTGACTTATAAAAAGGGAATTTACACAAACAATCCCTGTTCCAAGTCAGAATTTGTTTGAATTGAAAATTTTTTTGCGGATAAAAATTTGCCAGAATTTGAAACTTTTCTCCTCAAAATTATAGAAAAAAGGAGTTACTGTATTTGTAAATCATAAGATAAATATAATTCTGACTTGAAACAGGAAATTTTTTGAAATTAATGTAATTGTGACTTGGAACAGGGAATTTCCGTAAAGAATTATAATTTAGGTTTTAGGACAGTGAATTTTCATAAAGAATTATTATTTGACTTCGAAGAGATAATTTTTGATATGGGACGAAAGTTTTAGAAAATAATTTTATTTAGATGAAGGGAATTAAAAAATCCTTCCTCAAATTCAGAATTATAATTCTTTTACAAAGTCCCCTGTCCCAAATCAGAATTATGATTCAAATTATCTGACGTTCCAATTAGGAATTATATTATTATATTATTCTTTTCCAAAATTCCCTGTTCCAAATCATAAATCTTTTTAAATGTTTAGAAATCTCTTGAAATCATTAAAAATCATTTGAAATTATTCAAATCTTTTGAACTGAACGGGAAAAATTAAAAAAAAATTCGTTTGATAAAAGATCATAATTCTGCTATATCGGTATATTGTTCAATTAAATACATTCTGAATAGTCATGCCATTAAGGAAAATAAGGATTAAAAATCCTAAACTATATGTATTTAAATTTGAATAATTATTTTAAAATTGACGTTTTTAAAACCTTGGAAATCTGTATTTAAGCAATTGAAATTAAACAATTGTAAATGTAGAGCCATTAAAATTCAACGGATTATTATTAATACATTGAAAATGAATATTGTAAACTTTTAAACAATTTCAGAATAAAGCATTAAAAATAAATAATTCATTACTGAAGCATTTGATATTCAACTACTTTTGTAATAAAACGTTAAATATTGCAAAATCTGAACTTGGAAGCCTAGAAATCATAATTTTAAAAATTAAAAACCTTTGGCATTTGAAAACGGAGTAGTTTTAAAATTGAAAAGTAGTAATTTTCTGGTCTAGCGACCTGCCTGCTATTTTAATTTATAATTGCATATTCGTAATGGAGTTGCATTCTTAATTTTTAAGCACTCAAACGATCTTGTTTTCAGTAATTATCGTAATTATTTAAACAAGAGACTCCTTATTTTTTATTCAGTTAAAAATTCGAGAATCTTAACCTCAAAATTGTGCAATAATTTTGCACACAAAGATTTCATATTTCTGAGGAACACTTAAATGAATTTAAGCATTTTATGTAAGAAAGAAATTTCAAAACTATATAAAATCAGATCTTTCTACGCTTGAAACTAAAAAATGTACAGTTTTTCATTTGTAAAACAGTTGCCTCTTAAAGTGCTTTAAATGATCAATCCTACACCATCTCCAAAAGCTTCACAATATCAATAGAATTAAACTACGACATTTCGTTTTATAATTTTGTAAAGAATTGTTGTACTACTTTCATAAAACTTTAATATTATTTATCAAATTCGATTCCGGTAGAACGTCTGTCACGAGGCAAATATAAAAATTATAGTAAAAATACTCACCCGAATCTCCACTCGAATCTCGCAAATCTTGTAGTGAGGGAGGCATTTTACTTGAGCAGAGAATGCACTCTTAATTAATTGAATGTGATTATTGATACAAGTTTAAAAGTCACATACGATACCAAGTTTATAGTAAACAATCTGCCGAACTACTGAATACTTTGACAATTTAAAGAGGTTATGTTTCGCGGATCAGTGCGCAAGTGCAGGATGACGCCAGGGTCACGTGACTTTTTTGAAAAAATGAAAAAAGCCCCAAGTTTTGTAAAATGTTGAGTTACGTGTGTTTATAAACGATTTATTCAACTAATTTGATGTTTAATACATGAAAAGTAGGTCAAACTTTAAATTAGGACAATTTTATTCATTCTAAATCATTATAATTTCAGAATATATTGAGTAGTTACGTGAGTCAATGAAACGCTTCATGAAACAATGAAACGTTTCACAGGACCATGTTTCAGAAACGTTCGAAATAAGTTTCACAATATATTAAATTCAATTTCAAACGCTTTAAATTCCTACGATTGAAAAAAAATATTGTATATTGACGTTTAGTCGAATTTTCAACATCAATTTTCGAGCAAGATAATTAATTTTCTATCAAAAAGACGAATTTTCAACAAAATATTATAGTGTTTAATAAAACACTTACATTTTCAACCGCAGAAATGAATTTTCAACTAAGATTATGAATCTTCAACCAAAGTGACTAATCTTTAACCAGCAAATTATAATTTTTAACAAAGTAGTAGTTGATCTTTTTTAGCTAAGTAATTGAATTTTCAACCAAAAATACGAATTCTCAACGAAAAATGTAATAGTTCATATTTAAACGAAAAAATATTTTAATTTCAAATCGGAAATAGTTGGTACAAAAATACGAATTTTCAACAAATTGGTGAATCCTCGAACAAAACCGATTCATTTTCAAATCTTTAGATTTCAGTCAGTTAAAATTGTTTACCAGCATTAATCATGACTAAATTCTAGATATAAAACAATTATTTTGACTGATATAAATCTAACTGTGACTGATTTATCATTAAAAAATAGCAGGTTCATAGATATAATTCAGTCAAAATTTGATGTTAGTAAAAAATTTAACTGTTTCAAATTTATAATATATTATATAATTATATGTATATATATATTTATATTATTTATTCATTTTTGCATTGTTAACTAAAGGAAAAAATAAATTTCTACCAACAGAGATGAATTTTCAAGTCAACAAGACGAATATTAAAAAAAATAGTTGAATTTTACACCAAAAAAGATTAATCGGTAAAAAATAGCTTATTCGTAGCTAGAATTCAGTTACTTATTGATATTAATAAAAATGTTAACTGATTCAAGACGAATAGTCCAACCTAAAATATGAATTTTTAACAAAAATGTTAATTTTCAACTAAATAGTTGAATTTTTAACCAAATAGAAAAATCTTGTCCTAAAAAGATATTTTTTCTTTAAAAAAAAAACAACCAATTTTCAACAAAATACATAATTACATTTTCAACCAAAAAATAAACTTTCAATTAAAAAAAAGTCAATTTTAAAGCAAGAATTAACGAATTTTTAAACGAACCAGTTCAACTTTTAACCGTAAGCAGTTGAATTTTCAAACATATTAATCTTCAACAAAACATGTAATAGTTGATATTTCAAACAAAAAGATGAATTCTCAACGAAAAATGTAATAGTTGATATTTTATCCAAAATATATTTTTGTTTTAAATCAGAAATAGTTGAATCCTCAATCAAAACAGATAATTTTCCAGCGAAAAGTAGCATTTGAACCAAACAAGATGAAGTTTCTACCAAAAGAGATGAATTTTCAAAGAAAAAAGATTTGTTATTCAAGAAAGTAGATAAAAATGTCTACAAATTTTTTAACAAAATTGCTCGGTTTTCAACAAAACAATTAAGTTTTTAAACAAAAAAGATTAATTTTTGGCCAAAAATATGAAGATAAACTTTTCAACCAAAAAGAGTAAAGTTTCAGCGCAAAATAATTATATTTTATTATTGGATTCTATTAATTTAGTTCTCATTCAAGTGGAAAACAAGAAAAAAAAAAAGAAAAGGGGAAGGACCGAGGGAAGAACTGTAGACCGTGCCATAAATGCACACTTTTTGATTTCGGACCACACAGTTTTTAATCCGGACTACACAAAATACGTCGGACAATTCTTAGTTTATTTTGATATTTTTTAAAATACTCTTGACTGAATTCCAAAGAGAATTATCAGAGCCGATTTTTGAATTTTTTATTGCTATTCTTTGTTGAGAAAAGATAAAAAAGCGAAAAAATTGAAATTTTTACAACTCAAAATATTAACAAATATGTTGCAAAAGCCGATTTTGTTGACAGGAGATCACTGTTATTTAGCCAATTTGAATTACCTTCAGTGAAACAGAATGTATTTCTGTAAACAAATGGCCGAATAATGCATTTTTTTATATAATTTTCTTTAAAATATTAAGAAATATATTTGAAGGACAAACATTTGTGATGAATTATCACTATTAAATCAATTTAAAGTCTTTTTGGTGAAAGTTGAATGTATTTATGTAAATAAATAGCTGAGTAGTATATTTGTTTATAGTATTATCACATATATTTGAAGGACAAAGTTTTCTAATGGAACATCACTATCAAATAAATTTAAAGTTGTTTGAGTGAAGGCAGAATGTATTTTTGTGAGTAAGTGGCCGAATAGTGCATTTGTTTATAGAGTTTGTTTTATAAAGTTAATGAGTGTTATCAAACAATAAAGTTAACGAACTTTTCATTACTGTGAGAACAATTTCAAACTGTTCTGATGGAAATATGACTCATTGCTTGCCTTAAATGCCTGAATTTTACATTTGTTCATATAATTTGTTTATAAAATAACCAAAGTTTGATAAGTTACAATATTTTTTATTCTGAACCACTAATGGTGGAGTACAAAGTGAATTTGCTGAAAAGAATGTTTGGAATCGTAGAACCATCAATTTTGAATTTAGTTTACACAATTTGTTCATAAAAATTAATTTGAACATTTCAAGAAATTATATAATGTATTAGATTAGATGCTTCTACATTTATTTTAATGGATCCCGAGTTTATTTAGATTGTTTACGGGAAGATGAAAAATAAAGGTTTAAGAATATCAATTTTTTCACTTTATCTCTTAACACAGAATTGCGTCGTACAATAGACAAAATCAGGAATTTACTGTTCATAATCCTCTACAGGCTCTACTTCTGGACGGATTTTAAAGTTTCTTTTTCAGAAATTCTCAGAAAATAATTTTTAACGTTGTTAAACTCTTTGCTTTTCAAATTTAATTGTGCGTGTAACAATATAAACAAATATATTTATAACATTAGTAATTGAGATGATTTTTTATCTAAGAGAAAATTGCTTAAATAATGTCGCTGTTGATTAGAATTAATGCATATAAAGGTAAACTTCCCAGTAATTTATTTAATTTTAATACATTTATTTTCCATTTGCTACTATAAAATGATAAATAAAAAAAACAATATATTCAAATTATAACCAAATTTCATGATAACTGGGACTGTCACGATTACTGGGACATTTACCTTACTTCAGGAACATAAATAATTATTTGAATGTACGAGTTTTTTATATAAACAATTTGTTTATACAAATGCTTCAGTATATCAATTTGTTGTAGAAAACAATTATTTTGCCTTGAAATCGTTTGGCAGCATAGTATAAAAGCTAATGTTGGCATATATGAACATTTTATAAAAAGACAATTTATCATGAAAAAGATTTTAAACTTTCGATTGCTTAAATAATTGTTGTATAAACAATTTGTTTAAAAATGTGAATTACAACAACAAAAATAGCTCCATTCGATTTTACGGGATAAATCACATACAGTTCGAAAAATCACATACAAGTTTTATATAATCCCTATTTGTTATGCAGTGTAATTAAATGTTTAAGTGGGTGTCAGACGATGTAATTTGTTTATTTACGCTAGATAACAAATGGGGCTAAAGAAAATATTGTCTAAAAGTTGGACTCCATATAATTTTTCCTCTAGAAACGAACGTTGTTATTGGTTTTTTCGTAACTGACATTTTTATACAATTTTTTTACTATAATTTTATGAACAATCGACAATTAAAATTATTTTTCTTCTTATTTTTCTATTTTTCTTGAAAAAAAACAGCTTCAATTAAATTTTTCATCCCAATATTAACTTTTCTATTGAGTCAATTAGTCTGTCCATGAAACTAAATATGTTACAAAATTATTTATAATTTTCTATCATGTTTACAGATTTTTAAATTATGATCATTTTTCGTTACTAATACCATTCTAACAATAAATTACAATAATTTCCAGGCAAATTAATATTCTGAAGAATTTGTTTAAATAATTTACTTGTGCATTAAATTAAGTATTTATGTTTCTTAAGTATATGTGCATTAATTCTAATTAATGGTGAGTTCATTAGGTATTTTCTTTGAGATAAAAAATTATATTCCTAAAATTGTTAATTTTGTCACTATATTTGTTTATATAATGTTTCAGAAAAATATAAATTGATAAATTGAAGAGTTTGAGGGCCTTGAAAATTTAATTCTGAAAATTTCTAAAGAATAAACTTCAATATCCGTCAAGAATAGCGTCTGTAGAAGATTATGAACAGTAAATTCCTGGGTTTTACCACTGTGAAGGAAGTTGTCAAATCCGATTTTTGATCTGGATTTTCAATTTTGTTATAAATAAACAAATATGACAAAACATGGCCATTTTTTCAATTTGACGTTCCCGTTGCTCGTCAATAATAGGAAAATTGTTGCAATCGTCTTAATATTATAAACAAATTTATTAAATAAATGCATTAAGCAGGCGCTTGTCGAAGGAAAAATACGCTTCCTTTCTTGATATCGGTTCTTTTACTTGAGAACTTCATAATAATTCCAACAAAATTTATAATAAAATGATAAATTTTATAATTACTTTCAACAAATTTAATAAACAAATGAATTATTCAGGCATTTGCCGATGGATTAATTCGTTTTCTTCTATGCCAGTCCTTTTAATTGTGAACTTTATAATAATCTCAGAAACATTCATAATGAGTTGATAAATTTCATGATTTAAAAAAAATTAATAAACAAATGCGCTATTCAGGCATTTGTCGACGGAAAAATTCGTTTTCTTTCAATGACAATCGTTTTAATCAGGAACATAATGATAATTTAAACATTCATAATTAGTTGACAAAGTTTATTTTTTTCAAACAAATTTAATAAAAAAATGTATTATCCAAATGTCTTGCAACATGAATTGAAACAACGTAAGATTATTGAAAATTATAGAAAACATACTTTCACCAAGTAACTTGTTTATATAAATTTTTGTTTTGTATGTTTTGTTTTTATCATGATAAAATATCTTCAACTAATGTTATTCTGTGAAACGTAGGCAATTACAACATTTTTTCTATAATTAAAGAGTACCGGTAACATCAAATTGAAAAATTGCAATTTTTTCTCATATTTGTTCATTTATAAAAAATTGAGAAACTGGAATAAAAATCGGGTTTGACAACTCTCTGGAAAATGTTATGTATGATTCGGAATTTAATCGACATAACAATACTTTTTTTTCAATGTCAGCCTATTTAATTGTGAACTCCATGATGATATTAGCAACATTCATTATTATTTGATCAATTGTATTTTTTTTTTTTTTTGTTAACTTTAATAAACAAATGCTTCATTTTGGCAGTTGTCGACGGAATTTTTGTTTTCAAAGTCAGTCTTTTTAATTGGGAACTCAATGCTATAATTTCAGCAACATTCATGATTACTTGATAAATTGTATGTACAGGTCGAAAATGGCCAGAATAATGCATTTGTTCATTAAATTTGTTGAAGAAAAATTGTCAATTAATTATGAATGTTGTTGAAATTATCATAAAGTTTCCAATTAAAATGAGACTGACATTGAAAAAAAAAATTCTTCTGTCGACAAATGCCCGAATAACGCATTTGTAATTTGCATATTATTTGAAAAAAAAATCCCTAAACAACTGCTTGAATAATGCATTTGTTTATTGAATTTGTTTTAGGAAATTATAAATTTCATCAATTTATTATAAATATTTCTAAAATTATCATGAAGTTCTCAATGAAAAGGACCGATAACGAGGAAAAAAAACTAATTTTTCCGTCGAAAAATGCCTGAATAATGCGTTTGTTTATTAAATTTGTTATAAATATGAACAAGAATAATCTTAAGAGAAACTTTTTCCATAATAATATTGTTTCCATCCAAATTTTTTTGCAAAATAACTGAAAAAAACGTCAAATTGTTGAAAATTATAGAAAAAAAACTGTCAACAAATAATTTGTTTATAAACATTTTCTTTTGTTCATTATATCATGATAAAACATCTTTAACTAATGTTATTCTATGAAATGTAAGCAATTGCAAACATTTTTCTATTATTGACGACATGGCCCCCACATCCTGAAAGTCCCCCAGGCCACAAAATGTTGCCCCCCCCCCCAGCCTTCTTTTTTAACTCGAATAAGCGTAAATTTTGCATGTTTATTCCAGGGAAATATAAAAAGTTCAAGATTCATATTGTCCGGGTCCCCTGACTGCAGCCAAGCCAGCCACCCCTTTGTTGGGGCCATACAATAATATCATATAAATATTAATATATAATAATAAAGAATTCAATGTTTAAATTTACTGCTGAACAGCATTTTAAAAAGTTCAAATTTTCCCGCCTTAATACTTCGAACTTATGAAACTTTTCGTTTGGCCAAAGTTTCATGAAACTTTACCTACAACCTTAATAAAAACTGCTTTATCTGCAATCGATAGGGACGTTTTCGTTTTCTTGGACCTCTTGGATCAACTGATTTTGAAAATTCAAAAAGGACGAAAAGTTGAAACTTCAAAGCGTCTTCAAATGACAAAATGTAAACATAACCTGAAAAAGGTTGGACTGGTAACGCCGCGTGCGTCAACAGTGGGGGTGGGAATACGATGTATGTATGTATAGTATAAGTATAAGAGAGCATCAGGAAAGAGAAAGAAACAGCCACGCTACCAAGGACAGTTTGAAGGAGAGAGAAGATGAGGGTTAGAGCGTGGGTAAAAGGAAAGGAAAGGAATATAGGCACAGGAAGGAATTGTTAGGATAGGAGAGAGAATCTTTGGATCATGGAAGGAAGGACCGGTGGGAGTTGTGGCTGGGAAAGATAATCTCAGTAGTAGTTGTGAGCACTGAGAAGCTCCAAAGAAGTGCAGTCGCCGGTCGGTGGTGTTTTTCGAGCCAGTGACACCTGTTGCTTCGGGTGCAGTTAACACAAGCATGGCGGGATCGTCGGAGGTTAAAAGTCTCATGTGTCGCCACAAAGCGTCCCTTCTTCGCGAATTGAACGCTACAAATTTGTTAAATGTGTTGGTGAAACGTGGTGTGATTTCGGAAGTTGACAGAGATGCTGTTGCGGGCAGTGCTGATCGCTCCAGTGAAACCGACATTGACCTCTTCATCGACGTGATCGGCACCAAGGGTTTCGAAGCCTTCAGAGAATTCTGCTTCGCCCTGGAGGCCGAGTGTCCTCACGTATTGACAGATCTTCTTGTGGACCACCATGGTGTCAACGGTGAGTCAGTTTGTTTTGTTTACAGTCGGCCTTTGTTTTGTTGATACCGGTCAGGAAACGTGCTATCGCGAAGAGGAGTGAATTCAGTGAATCTCAAAGAAGTTTCGGGATTCGTTATTGACATTTCTAGGTCTGGGGAATTGAGTTTTAGTAATAATGAATACGGTGATTTCTGTATGGTTCGTTTATTGCGAATGCATTATTGCAGACTTTCGATCGAACCGATTCCATGCTCGAACGAGCAGACGGAAGGCAGATCGGTTTCAGTTGAAAAACGACAGCTAGTGTCCTGAATGCTTGAGCATGAAATGCGACAGAGTTTCGCATTATTTCGCAGTCTGTCGACCTTTAGGGTAAATGTTTTTTTATTTTGTACTTTTTCTTGGCGGCAATTTGCTTTGACCTTTTGCCGAGGGTTCCGCTCTCGGAATCCAAGAGGATCATTTTCTCAAGTTTAGAATAGAAGCTTCTTTGCGTAATAAATTATTCATATTAATATTCTTTAAGTTTGAATACACTAAATAAAAAACCATTTCTATTTGTTTATTTGGGATAAACCAAGAAAAGAAACAAGTTTGTGTATTAATGAGGTTTCGGAGCAACGGGGAGATTTTCCATGATTTTTTTTAAGTTTTCAAATTTTTTGTTAAGATGCGATATTCTAAGAAACCGGAAATTTAGATCGTATAGTTAAAGAACAGTAAATAGAGCAAATTTAATGAGTTTCTTTCTAATCGCCGTGAATGATTTAATGATTCAATTCACCTTTTCATTTTTTTTTCACCACAGATAGCGAAAGATATAATTAAAATAGCATTAGCATTAGTGGTTGAGAAAGGCAATTCTTGTTTCAGTGTTTCAGAGAAATTTTATACCAGTACTATTTTTCTTTGTAAAAGTAGCTAGCCGAGAATTCATTTAAAAAATGTGACCTTTTGGCTTTTAAATATAAAAGTATGAAAAGTTGTGGATTTTTCGAGTCGGGGGAACTTACAGGGAAAGACAGGAAAAAATTAGAAATTTTTTATCGTTGTTAAGTTTACTTGGCTGAATCAGAAATAATAGTTTAGTTCTAATATTTCATTGTTATAGTGATAGAACCATAATTCCTTGGAGTAATTACTTGAGATTATTTCAAACAAAGCAATTTTTTCATTCTTGCAATTTAATTGTCTATTATTTCATCAAATAAGAGTTCAAGAATTGAGATTTGTAAGTCAGTTCTTTGGTTGAAAGCGCTCTAAGCTTGGGCAGAAACAACGGATGTATCGTATTCTAAATTATAGCTCAAGTAGTAAATCATTCCCAGGGATTGCTCTCATTAACCCTTTCAGACTTTGCGGTTTTGCGAATGGAACATCTATAAATAATACAGAATTAGGTCCCCAAGTCCCAACGATCTTTTGGAATTTATTTATCAAAGTTAATTTCTATTTTCAATGCCAAATAATTTAATTTGTCATTTAATTTCATTTTTCATTTTCATTCATTTCATTTCATTTGCCATTTCATTTGCCAATCAATTTCATTTGCCTCTTGAAAATATGAGAAGGCCGTAAGTCAGGGAAAACCTGGAAATCTTCTAATATTATTGGTCAGGGAAAAATGAGGGAATTTTGAACGTGAAGCTTTGCGGCCACCCTGATATAATATTATTGTTCGTAATTTATTTGCCTTGTATTTCTATTTTTCTCTTGCAGTTGCAGTCGATTTGCAGTTGACGATTATATTTTCTGTTAAAAATGGTAGTATGTGGTTTAAAATTAACAATGTTGTTAAAACCTCATGTTTTTTGGTTGAAAATTCAACTATTTTTGTACAAAATCAACTTTATGTTGAAAATTCATGTTTTGGTGCTGAAATTTTAACTGAAATTTTTCTTGGTTGAAAAATCAATTTTTTTTGTTTGAAAATGCATCTTTTTGGTTTAAAAATTCATCTGTTTTAGTAGAAATTTCATCTTTTGTTGCTACTATTTGGGTTAAAAATTAAGGTCAAGTATTGAGCTCCGGCAAATTTTGCCGTATTTAAAGTTCCTAGTCCGGCAAATTTTTGTGTCAATGAGGAACTTTCTGTTCCGATAATATTTTTTGCTACTTTGGAAAAATAGTATAATCCTTTACTAATTTATCATAAAATGAGGAATATGAAGTTATAAATACACACAAAGTGTCATATAATCAAGAACATTGAACACTGAAGAATTGCTCATCGCATTTTTTGCTGTATTTTAATTTTGTAGTCCGGCATTTTTTGCCGGATTTAAATTTTCTAGTGCGGCAAATTTTGCCGGACTTGAATTTTCTATTCTCCTCATCTATCATATTTTGAAGCCTTTTCCAGCTTTCGCATTTCAACCTTTTTGAACAAACTTTATTTTTGACCTTCAAATTCACTAGTGTCATCCTTCAAATCCACAAGTGTCATTAACACGCATATTTATTTAAAGGGACACTTGGAAAAGGGGTTCGAGATGTGACAGATAACTCTTCTGTGACCAGATACTAACAAGTATTTTTTGAAGGGAGAGCTGGAAAAGGCTTCGAGATATGATAGATCACGCGGTGCATAAACGCGTTTTTATGCGACAGCGTAGAGTATCGTAATGTTGTACATTACGATACAGCGGACGATCACTCGTCACAATACACTCCGCTGTATCGTAATGTACAACATTACGATACTCTACGTTGTCGCATAAAAACTTGTAAATGCAGCGTCTTCACATAAAATAGTATATGCACCTCGGCGTATAATATACTATTGTTTGACGACGATGCATTGACAAGTTTTGTCGCGAAAGCGTAGAGTATCGCAATATTGTACATTACCATACAGCGGAGTGTAATGTGAAGAGTGATCTTCCGCCGTGTCGCAATGTACCATATTACGATACTCTACGCTGTCGCATAAAAACGCGTAAATGCACCGGAGTCACATAAAGTATATTTTTTATACGAATAAATCGATACGAAGATTGATTGCCCTATCATATTGTTAGTAATGATTTTCAAATTAAAAAAAGATGAAGGGATGTGTATGTGACAGAATATTGAGGAGCGTTTGAATGAGAATCTTTGAATCGAGCTTAAGCTTTAACAACTCCTTGACGTCAGCAGAAAATAAAAATAGACGATAAGTTTATTTTATGCATATGATGTTTTTTGAAATTTCATTATGCGCACTATTATCGTTTACACCTTGTGGTAATTAATTCCTTGAAATATTTCATTAAAATTGAAATAAAATAAAATAAAAATAAAATAAAAATTGATAAACAAGTGTAATGAAAATAATTGATACTTTCTGCCATTCTGGCTTTAAAATTAGGGCGAGAAAAGCATACTTTGTTGAGAAAATAGTGAACTTCATCAACAGAAATTTTTTAAATATGATTTATTTAAGGGTTTACAGAAATTTGATTACACCATTTTAAATATCGAAGAAGCAGTCATAGTCATTTTCCACTTTTCCTTTGAGTAGTAAGTTGCTCTTAAATTATCTCAGTAAAGTACTTATATCAAAGAACTAGTAGAGTTTAAACATTTTAGACAAATTCGTTTAAAAATTGTTGAATTGAAAAATTGGGAAATGGAACGCTAAAATATAAACAGTTTTAGTTTAAGAGACTTACAAAATTAAATTATTATATATTTAAAGATGAAGAAATCGAAATTTAAAGTATTCATAATTTTGGTTTCTAAAATATAGATTTTAAGCTCACACTTTCTTGAAAGCATCAATATAACTTTGATGGCTCTAGTTAAATTCTGTTGCTGAGCCATGAAAACTTTGGCATCAGCGTATTACAACAATGTCATGGTAGCCTTTAAGCAAGTTTAGTTTAGCACGATATTAAACTCCATGATACTCTAGGAGTCATTCAAGAAGCCTATTAACTTGTAAACTACATAATGTTCGTTTATGTCACACTTGAACCTTGACTTTATTAAAATTTATTAAAAGTCCTAAACACTCTTTTGAACGAATTCATGGAAGCTTTAAAATATAATCTCTTAGAAAGTGAATTTATTGTCTCGCTTGCCCTATTGGACCAAATAAATATATTAAATTTGAAACGAATTGATCTTTACATTGATAGAAATATAATATTTCAATAAGCTTCACCATAATTTTAGGATTTAATAAAGGTGATACAACCTTTATAAAATCTTGATAGAAAATAAATATTGTATCCTAATTATAAAATTTTATTAATATAAGCCACTTATCTCGCTCTGTCATCTGATACACTAAAACCGCACTTTTCTAAATCGGTTAACTACAGTTTTCTGTTAGATTCCGAGTTTGCAAGGCGTCTCAAAATCAAATTATTGCTGTTTATTTTAGGTTCCCAGGCCTCCATTTTCTCATAAAGCAACCACCATACAAAGACATGACATAAAAAATGACGTAGTATAATTGCAAACTGTGTGGGCTGAAAATTATCTGCGGAGAGATCGTAATGATTGCACATAAAGTTACGAATGATGTCACTCTACTCCACTTTTAATAAAACTTTGAAAGTATCTGGGAAGCTTAAAAATACACCTTACTTTCTTCATTAACTGACTGACCTATCACAGTGAGTCTTAATCTTTTTCAACCTGAAACTTCTTGCAGTAAACTTTTTTTTCACATGTATCAAATTATTGTTATTATTGGGGTTTGAGTCATGCCAACCCCCCGCCAAGTGACATTGATGGGGAGTAACATTAGCGGCGAGTCATATTCGCGGCATCTCTCATTCGAAAAAATTTTAATTCCGGGAAAAATTGGCAAAAGTGCGGCAAGTCACATTTGCGGAAAGTCACATTGCGGCATCTCACATTCGGAAAAATTTGAAGTACGGAAAGAATTAGCAACCGTGCGGCAAGTCACATGTACGGCAAGTCACATTGCTGCAACTCTCATTTCGAAAAATATGAAGTCCACTAAAAATGGGCAAAAATGGGGCCGGTCACATATGCGGCGAGTCACATTTTCGTTGAGTTACATTGCGGCATCTCTCATTTGGAAAAATTTGAAGTCCCTGTGATTAGTCACAGAAAGAATGTATAGGTTAGAACCCTACCCCTTTTCAACGTCTCGTGTGGACAGGAAGACACCGCTGTGATTGGTCACAGAGATAATTTAAGTCACACCTAAAATTTTTTCTAATTTTTTCTGGAATCCACATTTTTTGCGAATGAGATTGTGTATTTGAAGGTAGAAAAGTATGGACCCCTTTTTTGAAATAAGTTAAATTCAATTCCATTTTTACAAAAATGCACATTTATTTACCTAAAAAGCCTGTAGTATGCGGAGTTATTATATTAAAAAAGTATTTCGCAACATTTTTTTTATTTCCTGTTGGACGCCATAAAAAAGATAATCTAAAAAACAAAAGTAACAAATTAAAAATAATAAAAAAATTATTTTTTAATTTTTGTCTCTCGAATATTTTAACTTACCCTTCCAATTATTCATCAGAAAAATGATTTCCGTAAAAAAACGTGGAGTTCGACCACTTTTAGTTTGGTTGAGGCTCACCGTGCTATGCTTACCTTTACCTTAATAGTTCTTGTCATCATTACTGTCTTCAGTTTTCTCACATTTTCTTCTCGAAATAACTCGTGAATTATATTTAAACTAAAATCTGTTACACAACTTATTCTATACACATTTTTAATTGACTTGATAGTAAATTGTGTATTTAACAATCCTCTTAAGTCAGAGTACATTAAAGTAAACCACAGTAATTTTTTTATTTGCTACTGTACGTAGTATAAAACAATTACTATAAGTGTATAAGTCTGTGTAGTAAAAATAAGTAAATTAAATGGGAAGTAAAGTTGCTGACAGTGTGGTAATGAAAAACTGGGCGGAAAGAAGCTTTACGTGTGGGAATTAGTGTTTCGCATCTTCTTCGCGTAAGGGGGTGAAAATTACTCGAGCACGTGTTTCAAATAGAACAAAAGTAGCACCAGAGAGAACGTGACATTTTTAGACTTTTCGTAGATTATTTTCGCATTCGTTAAAATGGCAAATGCACGTGATTTTATTCCACCTCTTGATTGTTTTAAACGGGTATCCTTTAATTCCTTCGCAATTAGTGTATAGTGTATAGCTGTAAAACCTATATTGGAAAAGGAACATGTGTCAGATTTTACTTTTTTTTATTATTGTTAATCTATTTTATTTCGCTTCAAATACACAAGCGTTGAATCAATAATCCGAGTTCTTAGATCCAATATTGGCAGACCTTTCAATTACTATGCATCCTTCCATTTATTTTACTCTGTTGTAAAATAAATTTATTCGAACTTTGCACTAATGCTAAACTAAAATACAGTCAACTCACTTATGAATGGTAAAAAAATGATGATTTTTGTGTAGACTGCCAAAAAATAATTCAAATATTTAAGTAAGTCGGATTGGAAAATATGTTCTTTACGACAATACAAAAATTAGAGAATGACAGTAAATTTATATTTTGATCTGGAATTGTTTTAAATCTTAGTAGATAGACCTATGCAATGATTTAAAATACCACTGAAAGCTATATAAAATTATGTGAGGCTGAACGAATAAATGCGTGTTGATATGATTTCAAATGATGTTAAGATTTTTATTTGAAATTACATGGTATCAAGCAATTTTAGGCCTAATTTGTTCAATTATAATATCGTTTATTTGTTAAGATATGAAAATAACAATTTTTCAATTTTTATGGCTTAAATTTCACACTTTTTTTTAAGTTTCTTACTTTTGAATTGTGCCATTCGAGTACTTAAAAATTTCCAAATATACAATTTTCAATTTTTATTTCTTGCTTATTGTAATATCAAAGCATTTCATATTAATTTTTTTCTTTAATTTATGTATGAAAATCAAAAATTTGGAATTTAAAATGTTGTAATAAAATATACAAAATTACTTAATTATAAATCAAAGTCTTTTAATATTAGACCGATTATTAATTCAGAAAATCGAATAATTTTAGTCTGATATTTTGAAAAATTCGACAAATTCAAATTAGAATCATTTTAAATTGAACAAATTTGGGTCCAAACACTGTATACGCAATGTGTTGTTTTATCGTTCACAATTACAATCTTTCATAGCAATATGAAAGTTAAGTAAGTTGAACCATTTTAACTCGAGTCCTTTAAAGTTATAGGTTTTTTCGAATTGATTAATTTTGGTTTCACTTTTTATGAATAAGAGAATTTTAGAATAATAGCGGTAGCATTTAATTATTGAATTTCCAATGTTAAAGATTGGTAAATTTCAAATTTAAATTACTCAAACTTGTAAAACTACAAATAATCGAATCTCTTAATTTTTATTTGGCTAAGTTTAAAATTGTTCAATTTCAAATTCTACATAAAGTCGGCTTAAAAATATTGTATTGCACAAAGGTTAAATAAATTGGAATCTCCACTCCGATTTCAGAGTAATCTTTACCTACAAAAAATTGCCTTCACACGTGGTAAGATTTACCATTATGAAATATAAGTATGTTTGCATTTGGAGGTCTCGGAATAGAAAGTTCACTTCTGGTGGTTTTATGGTTTGGAATTGTACAGCTTTAAATGTTTTGCATTTGGTGATTGATGTATTTCATTTTTAAAGTTTTGAATTTGAATTCATTCCAAGTTCAAAAGCTTCTGCTTTGAAATTGTACAATCTTGAAATTATATTTGAACACGGAAGGTCGTTATATTAAATTTATTTAACTTAGAAGAATGTAAGTTTGAAATTCTAGCATGAAGAAATTTTACGCCAGCAAATAGTTTTCCAATAAAATGTTCTTCATACGAATAAGAAGTCGTATAAACTAAAATAAAACGAATCAAAAAAATTAAATTTCTTTTGACATTTTGAATTAGGGGTCGTCTATATATTACGTAATGATTTTTAGACGATTTTTTTACCCTTCCGCCCTGTGTAACGTTATCTTAACAATATACAATTACCCCCCCCCCCCTATTGTTACGTAACTTTCAATAATCTGATTTTTTATATATAAATGCTACGTTTTCTATATGTGCAAAAAATATTGCCAATTTCTTATGTGTACAGTTTTCGATAAGAAATAATAATACAAAATCATATTTTCGAAAAATCATTTTGGGGAAATTTAGAATTTTGTTTAACGTCAACAAAAATTTGGTTAATAGAACACTTATTTCAAATTTAAAAAATGTCTTCCACATACATATCTCTTCTCATTTTGTCTACAGATAGTTTACAACTTTTAGTGATGCTAATTTGGCTTTTTTTTACTTCTTTGAAGTGGCCTCAGAACTAAGTTATAAAAATTTTCACGTTTAACAAAAGTGTGAATAAGAATCACATTAACCTTATACGAAAGACGTAATTTTCATTGGTAATTCAAAAAATTCTAACTTGATAAAAAATTATTTTTTCTAACATATGATTTTATATTATTATTTTGTGCCTATACATAAAACATTCGCAATAATTTTTGAACCTGTAGAAATAATATATAACTGTTTAAAATTTAAAAACTTTCATCCCCTCTGTGCTGACCAAAAGCGATATATTTCAAAAAATAATTTTTTCCCCTCTTCCCTCTTATATTATTTCAGTTTTAAGAAAATTATAAGGTAAAAAAAAAAGTAATCTAACATTTCATGAAAACCTCCCCCTCCCAATTGTAACAGGACCATAACAGCTCCTATTGAACCCTCCCTTTCCGCTAAGAGTGTTAGGAAATATCTGAACGACCCCATAGGGTAAGTAATTGATTTCAATTGTACACAATTCGAACAAATTTTAAGGAAGTATTTTACTGGTATAAAATCTAGGAAGCTATTTTTATGAAGAGATATGTATTTCGCATGTCTATTGTGGAATGAGATCAGCCTATAGATTTCTTTGATGTGCAGTGACCTTTTTCGGTTTTGCAAACGGCTCGGAAATGGAAAATTCGGGTTACTTACATCTCCACGTAGGCCGTAACTTTTGGCGTTATTGGGATATGAATACAAATCACAAATCCGTGAATCGTTCATATTTCGCGGAGTATTCTTCTGAAACAAAGCCCTACTCATTGGAAAACTGGCACGCGCTGGTATTGTTTTCTGAGCCGTTTCCGTTGACCCCATTCCCATTCCCATTCCCATTGAAAATTATGTTGGATAAATCAAGTCGCCTCTCGATTGGATCCGGGTGAACGTGTCTCCATGCGTGTAGAAACTTACCTTGGCCAAAGCAGTTATACCCTGTAATTAATTGCGGAATATTTTTGCGGCATGGGATGATTAAAGAGGGCTGGAAATGCATCAGAAGTCGCATTTGTCCACAGAATGAAATGACGACGGCATTATTGCTAATGCGGACGTATTAAAATGATTTGTTGACTTGCTCGACATATACTAGATCTTTTCCTTGCAATTTCTGAATTGGGTTAATGTTTCTTCTGGGAAAACCTTAGGTAAAAATTTATAAATGACAATATTGTTGTTATAACTGGCATCACATTTCCGAGGGAGGATTTTGCTACAATGTAAATTGGAGGTTCAGAAAAAAATATAATTTGCAAAAATAAACCGTCTTCTGTACATGACTTCAGAATGATGTAGAAAATTAAAAAGTATGTTTCAAAAGATTAATGAGGGATTTCACACCATGTTTTAATCTATAGAAAAATGCCATTAGGAAGAAATTTGACGTTTACACCAAGTCTTTGAAAAAAATTATAAATTTACTGCATTTTGTAAAAATTTCAAGAAAGTTAAGAAGTATTTTTCTAGTACTTTTGTTCTAAAAATGTCCTGCTGAAACAGGACGTACAGATTGTAAAGTTCTTTGGTACTTGAATTCCATTTCAGCAATAGTCTTCCGAACATACGTCCTATCAACTTATAAACAAATTTTGGACATGTAAACAATTTTAAAGAAAGTTGGTACTCACATGAGACTTTATTCGGAATCCTCATGGAATCCCACTGGGACTTTTTTTACTCGGTAAAATCTTACAGTACTATCTTCAAAAAATAGTGTCGTGGCAGACTTCATTTCACCAAATGTTTAAAGATTGTAAACTGTTTTCGCAGTATACTCTGTATTCAACCAAATATTAAAAATGAAAAATAAATTCAGATCTATTTCTGAAATCTGAAAAAATTATCTAAGTATGGTATAACAGAAACTGCACAATAGATTCGTATTTGTCAATTGAAAAAAATTCTTGAAATGTCTTTTTCGACATCAAAACTGCATGCTTCAATAAAATTCTAGTTTAGTCAACAGTGTAAAACGCCGATCCTCAAAAACACGCTGAATTCGATGTAGTTCTGAGTTGATACATTTTTGAGACCCAAAAACATATGAAGGCACAATACAAATGTTCATTGATCAAAATGAGATGCATCAGATTTCACACTGATGGTTTTCTGTGAAAAGGTACAAGAAATAAAAGCACTTGGTTTGTATTCACTTAATTCAACGGTATATTTTCCTTATTGTAGTATATAATTTTTTTCGTCTGAAGTTGGATTGAATTGGTAAAAGCAGGTAATTTACCACTAGAAACTGCACTATTACATTGAGAAATATAAGATATTGAGTTTTTTGTGTATTTTCATTTGCTTGTAATGTTTTTATTTAACATTAAAATACAAACGATGTTGTATTTTCGTTTTATATTATTCTTGAATTTTAAATTAACAGCCTGCTGGTGCAAGGTAGGATAACATTTTCAGAACGAATTTTTGGGCTGGAGGAGTGGGGGGATTTGATTTTGGACAAAAATCAGGTGGGGGGGGGGGATTGGCAGGGGCACACAGGAAAATATATGTATATTACGTACATGTTTCAAGAATTTGGGGAGGGTTTCAAGCCCTGTGGATCTCTCACGTGGTTACGGCTTTGTGCTGGTGGGTGATTTGGTAGTGGTGCTCTATCATGAAAATGAGCGATTTTATGGTATAAATAGAGGTACTCCCGATGACGCAAGCTCTTGAGCATCATCAAATTCATTGTCAGCACCGGTATCTAAATTTCGTATAAGTACTTTGCCTTTGTCATCATAGAATGATTCAACTTTTCTTCCGACATTATGTCCAATGATGGAATTAGTTCCCCATATGACTGCATGAGTACCATAGTATGGACGTACGTTTACTTTTTGATCTAACTTGATATGAAGTCCATGAAGCCGATCTGCTGGAGGTTCCATTTCCTTGGTATCGACGGGTAACCAATTAAAGAAGCAATCTGAAACACCAGGACAAAGTTTTAATGTAAATAAATTTTGTAGTTATTTAACATATGTATATTTACATATTATACAAAGGAAGGATGTCAATAAGGTCCGGATCTTGTTTACCGCGTTGAACACCAAACATAGTAGTACTTGAGAGAAAGTTTCTGGTTCACAAAATAAGTCAAATATGTGTGTTTCAGAAATTGGGTATGAATAAAAGTGTGCTCAGATCGAAAGACTTATACACATTTACCAACACATAGCTCCAAAAGTATTCAAAATTTTTCATGTTTCTAGGGCTCATTTTAAAGGCAAAATTCTGCGCTTTTGACTGAAATCATCTAAAGATATGTTGATGCACTTTAATAGATTTTAAACCTTAATAACTCAGAAATTTTAAGATTAAAGTGTTTAGAATTAAATAATTTGAAATGGAAAGCATTTGCAGGCAGACACATTCGAATTAAAAGAATTTGATTAAATGATTTCAGAGTGTGAAATTCAAATATATTTATTATGAAATTGTTACAATTTGCAAATTGAAGCCTCAATATTCACTTTATTTTAAATTGTATATCGATGAAAAATTAATTATATCAAATTCATATAAGAAATTGGACAATTAAAGCCTTAAAAATTGCTTCGTGTCGAATTTAAATAATTGAAAATTGTACATTTTCAAATGAAAAGTCTTAAAAGGGTCGTTGCAAAAAAGTTTTGGAAGAGTACTGGCTGTTTAACCCGTTTTCAGGATTTAATAGATTTAAAAAAATAATACTGCGATAAAGACCCAAAATGTTCGTTTATTTTGTATAGAAATGAGAAATTCAAATATAGCTTTAATTTTCACTCGGTAAAATGTCCCCAAATATAGCACATAAAAATGGAAACATTAAAACCAAAGAATTTTGTGAACGACTTATGCGCATACGAGTCATATGTATTAAGTTGAGAAGATTGAAAATTCTGAATAGAGATCAATTTTGTATTTCTAGATGTGCTTAGTTATGTTTAAAAGTCTGTCCCACAAAAAAAAACTATTCATGTGTGGGAGGGTGACTGTCAATAACTTATTCTTCACGATAAGAATAATAGAAAAAGTATGGAGCTAAACATATCACAATAAAGTGATTATATCAAAACACAATTTAGTACTGGTGAAAAATTTTAAACAACTTCGATTATAAATTATAAATAAAAAAGTATTTAAAATGTCTCGTAACGCACCTGTCTCAAGCTTAAGACTTAAGGGGTCGTGCATAAATTACGTAACACTGGGATGGGGGGGGGGGGTCTAGCTTAATATTACATAATGGTGAAAAACTACAGGGAAAATTAGGAAAAAAGCGTTAAAAGGGGGGGGGGGGTCAAAATTGTTGGAAAATTGCGTTACGTAAATCATGTACGACTCCTAAGGTCGTGGCTACAAGTACTGAAATTTCAGTGCAAATAGCAGGCTTTTTTCGGTACAAATGGAACTAGAAAAGGGGCTATTTGTACCAAAATTTCGTTACAAATATATTTCTAATATATATTTGTTTCCAAATTTCTTTGATACATGTAGATACTTCCAAATCTTGAATGGAAAATTGCTAAATAATATAAATTTTTTCTTAATATTCGAGAATAACAGATATCAATTATATTATGTTGAAAAAGATAATATTCATGAAGGGGCTTCAATATCGTGCCACAATTTTTTTGTCTGGTCACGCAGCATTGTTATCTTGGGATAAAATTCAAGAATATTTATTCAAAGTATTCATAATACTAGCTAAAGTCGTTAATTTCATACTTAAGAAGACTTTAGTATAGTTAAAAATCGTTTTATCTATATTGATTCCAAATAACACTAAGTAATGATTATTGTTTTTACACGATTTCTTTTATAAAATGTTGCATAACGCTCCATATTAATTTAGCATTAATTAACAATTATTAATTTCTTTTCACTAAAATTGAAAAATAGTAATTGTGGAATGTGAAATCTAAAATATGGAATGTGCGACAAAATAATCGTAATCGAACTTCTGCATAGTTTATTATAGCAATGGTTTATCAATGTATAGAAACAAAGTTTTTGTGAATTTAAGAGAGTGGAATATCTATGTTTGATTGTCATAAGTACCTAGTAAGGTATCAAAAGACACCTTATATTATTTTTTTCGTGTATGATAGTAGAATAAGGAGGGACATAAATATTAATTAATTAATTTTAAAAAATATGTGCGCATCTACATAAAAATTTTTTGATCGAATTAATTTCAAATTGAGCTTGCTCATGTCACAAAATCGTTTTGGACTGAAATTTCAAATAATAAAAACTCAAATGATCAAAAAACTCATTTAAAAAATTAAAAAAAAATCATTCATGAAATTGCGGCGGTTTTTTAGAAAACATTCAAAGCGAATTCACTCAAATCCCCAATGTTTTTTTTCTATTGATTTTTTTATAGATTCGTTTAAATGTCAAAAGACTATATTCCATGATATATAATATATCATATAGTCTACCATGTGTCTGCGCCTTGGAGAGAAGAGACATTTTTTGGTCTGAAAATGAGAATTCACGTTTTTTGCCAAAACAACACCAGATACGAAAAAAGTAAAACGAACAAAATTGTGTCTGTAAAAAAGTTCTAGAAAAATGTCTTGTGGTACTTATTTTTATCTCGCGTTATTTTCGAGATTTTTGCGAAACTACGTATAAAATCATTTGAAATTGATTTTTCTCAAAAATACAGTTTCATGGTATATCTTTCAAATAATCCATACTCTCCGTTTTTTTAACTAACTTCATTATTTTTCCAGAAACAAGTTGTTAAAACTGGCCAATTAACTCCTGTTTGTCTTGTTGTCACATCATAAAAGTGATTGTTGATGAAAAAATAAACCCAAAGGATTTGATACATATTTTTTCAAAAATCTCGAAAACAGCGCGAGATCGAAAAAAGTGGCAACAGACATTCTTCTAGATTTTTTTTTAGAGAAACACTTTTGTTCTCTTTACTTCTTTCGTATCTTGTGTTGATACGAAAAAAACGTGAATTTTCGTTTTTTAGTCAAAAAATCTTCTCTTCTTTTTCAGGCGCGGACACAGGCATTCGAGCAAATCTAGAAAAAACAAACAAAAAAAAACAACAGCAGTGGGATTTTCGAGTGAATTAACTTTGAATAATTTCAGAAAAACCATCGCCATTTTGGTAATAATAAACTTTTTTGAAATTTTCCAAAGTCACTGAAGTTTAAATTTAAATATAATGTATTATAGTTGAATTTAAAGTTTCAAATTATGTATAAAAGGTAGTAATTTAATTCATTTTGTTCATGAAAGTAAAATGAGACTTGCACTATACACATATTCTACATACTCGTGTTAAGTACAACTTTTCGGAGCCTCGTAATAGCATAGAAGCAAAGTGGGCGTGCGGAACTTAAAACTCCTTGAATGTGGAGAATTCCCTCTTGGTTTGAAACTATTAGATCTGGCAGAAGCTGAGGAAAGTGATGTCTGATGTTTTGAATTTTTAGATTTATAGAAAATATAACTATGTGTCTTGTGTATATACACTGGTGTGGTCTACATTTATACCTGTCAAAATTTGACTTTCGATTTTTGGTGATCGATACCCTCAACTTGTTCGTTTTCCGGAAAAAAAATTTCATATTTTTACATTCTCATCTTAATGAGAATGTATTGGGTTTAGGTGAAAAATGACTTTCGCGGATTCCATCAAATTTCGACGCTTTGAGGCCCACTGAGTCAGAAGAAATAGGTTTACGTCGGTGCCTGTCCTTCGTTGTCGTTGTTGTTGTTGTCGTTGTCCGTATATCGGATGACTTTCGAAAGACTACTCGGATTGGATTGTGCTTTAGCACACTTCTAAAAGGTGTACAAAGAAAGGACGAGTTCGTTAGACAGCTATTTTGGATAAAAATTCAAAAAGTTAAATCAGATTTTTTTTCTTCAAATCGGTCCAAATAAAACCGTGCCCTCGAGCTTTTGAAATAACATGGGGTTTTAAATGGGAAAAACTCGGTTTTCGAAAAAATTTAAAAAAAGTGCTTGCTATCAAATTTTTGTAAATTAAATTTTTGTCATCTTTTAATGAATGCCCAAGAAATAATTTTCAATCCATAACTTTTAATTTTGAGTGTAATATTTCTCTTTGAACATATTTGGTAATTAATTGAACAATTGCTTTCTCATAGATGGAGGTTTGTAATGAACTAAATTTCGAAATAAACTTGTTTATCATATTTCAATATAATTCGACCCCAGGAGCTCGAAAATACAATTTCTTTTATTGTCTTTATGCGTTTGCATGTGTAACTTTTTTCTGTTAATTATATCTGGAAAAGTAAAAGAGCTATTATCATGAAATTTGGACGAATTGTTACTCCGATTGATATCCAGGTCTGATAGGATTTTTGAGCTATATCTGCTATTTAAACAAGGTTTTGTTTTTTAGTTCAGAGATTAAAAAAAAAAGTAGCCTTGTTTATACGAGAAAAACTTTTTTGATTTTGAAAATGCAACAATAAGAGGTTTTTTTATATTGGGAACATAACAGTACTGCAGATAATGTAATTGTTCGCATCTTCGAGACGCGTGGAGTGATCTATTGACGAACTTTCAATGACCATTCTTGATTACTCAATAGTGACTTAGAATGTAACAAAAAAATAGTTTCTAAGAATAAGATTTTCGATGAGACAGAAACATAAGCTAGAAGAATGTTGAAAATATCATTTTTTTTCTTTTTTTAGAGAATCACCTAGCTCTACTAGGAAGCAAATTTCATTTGATACCTATAAGGAAGCCAAATGCTCATAAAATGAGCACAAATAAATACACCCACAGTGAATACATCCACAGTACATTGCAGCGGTGTTCTTATTTGTTTAAACAATTTTTTCATCTGTAAATCGCGTAAAGTTATTATTTTCTGATAATAATGACAAAATTAACGAACGTTGCGATTAATAACTTTTTTTTAACACATTTTTGTTACAGATTTTTGTTCGATTTCATATTTTTTCAACGGTCGTTTCAGGTGTGAATTTTTTGAATTTTTTATATATTTACATAAATTTGATCTAGATTTGTAGATTTTTCTCATTTTCAAATGTCTTATTTTTACGCAAAAAAGACGATTTTACATTAAAAATTTTCAAATATTAAAATCATGTGGGCTTATTTTGAAAGAGAGAGAAAAAAGATATATTAGAATCAAAAAGAAAAATCAAAATATCTATTTTCACTAGAAAAATTGTTCGACAAATTTTTGATACACTGCGTTTCCACGGTTAAAAGTTCAAGTACTACAAGAAAGGATTCAATAGTAATTCTTGAACTGCAAAAGAAGAGTAATTTTATTCTTGTTTCTACAACAGAAGAAGAAATATTTTATTTTATATAGTACGAATTTCCTTCTCTAAATTACACGAAACAAGATCTATTTACATACGTGTAACTGAAATATTTGAAGGGAGAAATAGGAGAGTATTATAATTTAAGTCATACTTCTAGAGAGCTTCTAGAACATGAATCATATTTTGTTTCTACCATTTTGAATTGAACAATTTGCACCCCATTCTCTTAAACTTGCAAATCCTTATCTGAGTCCTCTTCTTAAAACGACACGATGGAATCAATTTATAAGAAGCATGCGATAAGATAACCCTAAAGTACGCTACAAGATCGAAGATAGTAAAATACTATCTTTAAACATAGTGTTTTCAGAAGATCGCTTACTCTGGAAAATGGATGCGACCCAGATTAAGGAAAATCTGAGAAGATTTTTTTCCTCCGCAATAAGAGGCCGGTCGATAAAGGGTTTTAGAAACGTACATATGGGTAAATTCTTCACAAAGAGGTCACTTTATCTTCCCCGCGTAGTATCTTTCTAGAAAAATTTTCAGTTTTTCTTTAATTTGGTAGATTTGTTGCTCTTTGTAACATTTTAGTCATATTAAATATCGAAAAAAAAAACAAACTTTTCTCTGTTCCCTGCATACAAGTGACCATTTGCTTTATAAATCTTTTCTCAAGAACTAAGATTCCACAATAGGCTTGTCTAATTTAACATGTGTACACGTGATTATAAAGAAGTTGAAACAGCTTCTCCTACATTTTTTCGCGGCCGGAGTTTACATTTGGATGAATTCACGGAAATTTCGTTAAGTTTTTTGATTAATTAAACCCAAAATCTTGGATGTAGTATGGATGAAGTATGATTCCCAAGTGAAAGTGACAAGATTTTCATTTAAGCATATTGTTATTACCATCAACCGGGGCGAATCACTACAGTTTTTCACAAACCATGACTTAGACATGATGTAGAAAGTTCCTTAATTGTCTCAAACTTCTAATAGCTGTTAAAATGAGTTTTTTATGGTGTCAAGAAAAAATATTCCGCAGATTTTTGTATCTTTCTTATATGTGCGTGTATCCTACACTAAAATCAATACAAAACTAAACCAGTCTATCTTAGTTAAAAAAAGCCAAAATCCAGAATTTTAGACAATTCAATTTTTGTATTAACTAATAACATTAACGCTATGAACTTTTACTGAAATATCTTCGAATCGAATAAAGCAAACAAAATTATGGTCATGAGAAAAAAAACAAGAATAAGCTGTAATGTATAAACATAACCTGTATTTTATTTTTACATTGTACGGTCATTATTGACCATAAGACTGTATAAGTAATAAAGAATCACTGTACTTATATTTTTTAATGTTCTTCATCAATTTAAAACATTTTTTTAATTTATTTCTAAAGTATTTCAGTTGTAGCGATTCGTCCCATATTCATTGGATTTAAGTTATTTGTGATTAACTCAAAAAGGAGATCTCAAAAAACCTGATCGAGAAGGATTTTATTCCAATCCTGAAGAGTTTCAATCGCCAGTGGTTTCGTTATTTTGGAATTTCTTGTTTACGAGAGACATCCAGCTCCCGATTCTGGGTCGCCCGATCTTCGGTCGGTTTCACGCTTGACTGCTTCGGTCTGCCCCTTGAGCGTCCCTTGACGGCTTATACGCTCGGATAGTCAGTGCCGTATCAGAAGCTGTTTACATCGCGCCGCTCTAGGCATATACTGTTTCAAGGTCAGAGACTACATATGCGGTCCTGAGTGTTAACATAAAAAAATTCATCCGATTCTGGGCCGCCCAGATCCAAGGCCAGCCCAGAATCGGGAGTTGAGTGTACACTCCTGAAGCCGTAAACTCCGGCCACCAAATATATAGATTCTAGGCCACGTCTACTTTTGTTTCTGCATACATTTACAGAATCATAATGATTATTTTTTTCGAAATTTGTTTATAACACTGTAACTTGACAACTGGTAATTAGACACAAAAATATAAACAGCAAAAAGTCTTGTCTTGTTTCAAAGCTTCAGAATAAATATTTTACGGAATCTGTTTTTATTATAAATGATATATTTTTTTGAAAAAACTTGCTTAAACAATTAGCGACCAACTTTTCGAAAAAATTCCCCGAATATTCATAATCAGGGGGCTTTTCGCAACGTTTTAAGCAAAAGTTATCATCTACATAGGGACCTTTTGCCTATTTCTCTATGTTTCTCCTTTTTCAAATTCTTGTTTTTCCCCTATTCTCGAAAAACTACCCCTTTTTTCATTAAACATACGATATTTGAAAATAGAATAAAAAAAACACGCTTAAAAAAAAGTTGAAGGTCAAACACTTTAAAAAATGTCGAAAATGTGAAAACCGAAAACAGAAGTTGTTACCTAATATAAAATTGGAACAAAAGTTCACAATTTTTAATTGAAATGTACGAAGTTAAATAATTAAGAAATGGAATATTCCAAGTTGATCAACTGCAAAACTGAATGTTCTGACTCGAACAATTTAAAGTCAAACGATCAAAAAAGATCCACTTGGATTTTAATTCTTGATGGGATTCTTGAACCGTCTCAAATTTTATTTTTAAATCTTACCAATACAAAAATGAAAAAAATGTTTATTAGAAAGATTTCAAACTATACTATTTACGATCTGAATAAAACTTTAAGGCTCAAATATTTTCGCTGAATCAATACAAATTAAATATTTTTGAAAACCAGAATATTTGGGGCACCTTTCAATGCATCCAGAAGTATTAGATTATGATAGTATTTTTTGAAATTCTTGAAAATAAACAGCTAAACATAATATTTAAGCTTGAATATTTTCAGGACTACTCTTTTTGAGTCCAGGAACTGACCTAACGAAAAAAAAAAAATAATTTGAAATATTTTTGACAAAAAAAGTTACTCTTGTCAAAAGTGCCCTATTTCTGGAGAACCACCCATATATGGCTGTAAACTGCATGATGTTTATCGCTTGGCTATCGTTTCCTATTATAAGCCAGCATATGTAGAAGCCATTTGCGTGTTTTCTTGAAAAACAAGATTTTGAGACGGTTTCCTAAAACATTTTAGTTCTTGCAGGTCGATACATTGTGAGCGCGTCTTGCATGCAGTGAAGCTTGTGAGCAGGGCTGCACAGTACGGACGCAAGTGTGCATGCATGATGCACACACACGTACGCGCGCAGAGTGTTGCAGGCACACACCTATCGTGTGAACGCGGTTAAGGGTGGAAAAGGGGCTGTCGCGATGACTAGCTGGGGTTCCGGTGTAAGCGGCGCTGCTCTTAAGCGTACGTTGCTCCCACGATCCTATACGATGGACGGGACGGCAGCGGCAGGTTGCAACCTGCCAATGCATCCACTTCGTTTTTTATTTTTATCTTTTTTCTCGTTTCTTCTTTTATCCTCCCCTAATCCTTGACGGCTCTCTGTACGGTGGCCAGGTGCCATGAGTAATATTGAGCATTTTTCGCTCTACTATATTTCATGCGCTGCGAAATGTGGAGACTGGAACACCAGGATTAAGCCCTTGGGAATGAAGCGGCTCGGGATGACCGACATACAGAGTGATATTGCTCTAGAACACGAAAACTTTTCTTGGTGGGTCGCGATCTTGGATTAATAGATTAATAGGGGAATTAATTTGAAGTCGGTCATCTATTGGGCGGGGGTGAGGTGTGTAATGCACTATGCACTAATATGGCAAGAAGTGTTTTTAATTTCTCGACTGTATCTTGCTTTCATGAGATGCTCTCTAAATCTGAACTAGTGACATTTTGCAGAAGATAAATTTACAGGGTGGCTGTACGTCAGAAGAAACCGGGCAATCCGGGAAAAATCAGGGATTTAAAAAAAAACTCTTGCAAAAGTCAGAGAATTTTTATAAGAGGCACTTTAAATGACTGTCAAGGATAATGAATTTGCAATAATTTTTAATTTTTAATTGTGTAATTTCCTTTATAAAAGATCCTACGTTGAAAACATCACAAGATTATAATTCTGATCTTTGAATATTAATGTTCAGGGTAAAGCTAGGGAATTTTGAAAATGAAGTTTGCTACTACTCCAATATAATTTTTTTTTGCTCGAAAATTCAACTGTGTTTTAGTCCTCTTTTTGCTTTAAAATTTTCATCTGTTTTGGTAGAAATATAATCTTTTTTTGTGAATAATGAAATTGTTTAGTTGAAAATTACTCTTCCTTGGTTGAAAAATCTACTACTTTGTTTGAAATATCGTCTTTTTTGGTTGAATATCAATTTTTTTAATGTGAAATTCAAGTACTTCGTTAAAAGTTGCATCACTTTGTTGAAGATCTATTTTTTGTTTGGAGGTTGATTTCTTTGGTTGCAAATTGATCTATTTTGTTGAAAATTTATATTTTCGGGTTGAAAATTCAACTGTTTTACAGAAAATTCGTTTTGGCTTAAAAGTTCAACAATTTCGATTAACTTTTTTTCTTTTCTATCTGGAAAATATTTATTTATTTAAAATTGGTATTTTTCGGTGAAAAATTCAACTTCTGGGTTGTTAGTTGAAATACTAATTGAAAATTCATTTTGTTGTTAAAGATTCATAATGTTAGTTTTTATAATGTTAGTTGAAAATTCAGCTTCGTTGGTAGAAAATTCAAGTACTTGGTTATAAATTGAACTATTTTTTTAAAAATTTATCTTTTTGGTCGAAAATTGAAAGGTTTTGTTGAAAATTTGTCTATTCAGACAGATAACTCGTCCTTTTGGATTAAAAATTTATCTTTTTTTCTTAAAGTTCAACTATCTTTTAAAAAATTCAATTATTTTGTTGAAAGTGCAACTTCTTTCGCTTGAATTTAAATCTTTTGTCTATCTTTCCATCTTCTTTGGCCTATCTATTGATAATTTTAGTGAAAAATTGTTGATATTTTCATTGTAATTTTAGAAAATTTCAAAAATTGAATTTAGTGTTAAAAAAGTGTAATCTTGTTTTTGCGTTTGTATCTGAAGTAATATTTTAAGAACATTTTTAGTTCGAACGAATATTTCGTTTATTTAAACATTCTAATCGCCAAAAATATAATTATATGGAATTTTTAAAGAAATAAAATGAGCTAGAAAAAATTGACATTTAATAGAAATTATTGATTTTTTCTAAAACGGAAGACCCAATACGAAAATCTGAATAACTAAAAGTTCAAAATAATAAATAATTGAACAGAAGGTAGATGTTATAAAAAATGCGTATAAAGCAGTAAATTTCACTTATACAGTATGCACATAATGTGTGTAATAGATTCCGATTTTGCGCATGAAAGTTTCACTTGGGGTGTTAAATGGACCAAATTGCTGACTCTTTTTTTTTATAGGCTATATTAATCTTCCTAATACAGTTAAGGGTACTTGAGGGAGATCCTAACTTTTGTTTGGCCAAAATTATATCACCTGAAAAAGTTTCTTATGAGACTACCTGAATCTCAAGAGTAACACATTTCCCAATAAAAAGAAAGCAACTCGTATAAAAACATAACTGGCACGAGTTTATTGATACTAATAATCTAGCACATACGCGAAGAAAAGTAATTTTTTACAGTGTAAATAATCTGACATTTTAAGACACAGAATAGAACAATTTAGATTATTTTGTAAAATCAATCAGGTAAATGCACTAGTAATCGTCACCTTAAGCCAATTTGGGAATTAAAAATGCTTATAACTGTATTTAAAACACCATTCTTATTTTCACAAAGGGCTTAACTGATTAAAGCAGATATAGAAAAACCCAATGTTGATCACTTCACATGATATTTGATTGGAGTCAATTTTCATTCACGATTGAAATTCGAATTCTGCAAAAGCGTTAGTTATCGTCAGGCACTTAACCAAGTATTACACGAGAAAAGTATACTAATTTGATAAAAGGATATTTAAACTTACCTAAAATAAAATTTTTTATCACACGCGGCAAGAGCGAGTCTTGTTATACGAAAAATATTGGACCATCTGACGATAACTAATTCAGTGGCGATTACCAGTGCATCTACCTTATTTCAATATCCCTTCCAAATTTTCATTTGCGTCTTAAGATAACATTCTAATTATACGTTTCAATTGTAATAAGCAACAATCCCGAATTAGGATAATAATTTTTATACTAGTTCAGTGAACGTTTATTAGACGCAAGCAGATATTATTTCACATCGAAGTTTTGATAAATTCTTAACTATTTGTATTACATAATACTTCCGCTATATAGAGAACAATACATAATAACTTTTTTCCCCTTGCATTCATTTAATACTTTGCAGACTATCTTCCTTTATTTCATGTTCACTTTACTTAAAACTGGCTGTTAGTGCAATGCATAGTTTACTCTTTTAAAGTAATTGCAATGTTGGCGTAGATTCTGATGAAAAACTAACTCTTGCTTTGTCATAAAATCCATTATCACTCGGTATTGCATAAAAAGTAAATTTGGGATGAAGGGATTAGATAGAATATTCAGCATTTTCTTCATTAAGTTAAAATTGCATTTGTTTCCAAAAGAATCCTTTTGCAGCAAACATTATTCTTTTGCGACAAACTTCGCCTAATCTTGCAGCCAAATAATTCTGTTTGTGAAAAAAAATTCAAGTGGTTTAAAACAAAACAGGCAAGAGGAAGATGCTTTTGTTGCAAGACAGTCTTTTCTCTAAGTTTTTATAATGTTGACATCTATATTGTCTACAATGTTTGCGTTTACCTCTTCCTAGTCAGATTTGACATTCTCGGTGCATTTTCGTATTTCAGAATTTATGCTTCACGTAGTAACACATTAAAGCAGTATCTATACCAGAGATTCCAGTAAATAGAAATACAGTCGAGTCGAGCGCGTTTATGTCTCTGAGAACCCGTATAATGACAAATTCCAACGGAATCCCAGAGAACGAAGCTCACCACAAATTGTTTAGTCGATGTGAGCAGAAGAGAAGGGTTCGTTGAAATAACAGGATTTATAGCAAATTGAATAATTTTGTCCTAGACCAATCTATACATTCATACTGAATTTACATGGTTAATTGTTTCCAGCTTTATTGAGTAAACAAGTAGAAAGCAAATTAGTATCTACAAAACAAGAACTTAGTTAGAATTCTACTATTCTCCTGAAAATTAAAAAGACAATTTCGAGATTCTCGACGAAACGAGCGTGAATATCGGGATTATCGAATATAATATGAAATGACTATTGAGTTCTAATACTGCATTTGAAAATACTGTCATTTGATAGTCATCAAGAAAATAATTTTATTTAATTATGTAAAAGGAAAAATGTCTTCGCTATTTTACTGATTTAATATGTCCAAATCTACACAATGCAAATTTTGCATAGACTATTCCTTTTCTTAAAAAGTTGTTGTCACAAGATCTTGCATGTGATTGATGATTTTTGAAGATTTCGAAAAAATAAGGGTCCTAAGAATTTTTATATGTTTGAAGTTAATATAAAATTTTTCTTAAGAATCCTGGGAGAATTGCAAATAATAATTCAATTTAAAGATTAATTTTAAGGTAAAATTGAACAAAATAATCTAAAACTCACATGATTTCCTAAAATTTCGACAAAGAGTTTAGAAGATTTTAAAGCAACATTTTTCAATTTTGCAGGAATACAACATTTTGTAAAAAATCGAGTCAGTTTAGACGAGATTTTGAATTCACTTGCTCCCAGAGGCGGGTTTTATACCAGTGGCCAAAAAAATGATGTGTTCCAAATTTAAGCCAAATCGATAATAATTTACCCCTAGCACATAGCCCTTGAAGTCGAATTTTTTACAGCGAGGAACACAACCTCCTTTCAAACTCTAGAGTAAAAATAAACATTTTAAAAACTAAAAATGTTTATAGAATCTAAAATGGCTTCTATTTAGATTACAAAAAAAAAAATGAACCCTTTGTGTATAGACTTCTTTTTACTACCCTCCGTTTACAGACAAGGTCTTTAGAGTCTGAATCAGTTTTTGAACTTACTTCTTGAAGCATCTGCTACATAATCCAATTGTTTTTAGTGGTAATTGGTATACACTATTTAAATGAAAATCTTTTCCTATAGACGAGATATTCCAGTCATAAAAATCGTATGTGCCTTAAAAGCCCCTGTCTATAAATGGAAGGTTAGATTCCCCAGTTTTCAAGGAAAGCCGCTTAAACTTCACAATAGGAGCTAATTTATTTGCAGAAAACTATGCAATGGTCAGTGACAGCTGAAATTAAAAAAGAAAGTCAAAGTTGAATTCGTTGAATTCTATTAATTCCGTAAATTCCATAAATTGTACGATTTCCATAAATACCATGAATTCCTTAAATTCTGTGAATTCCGTGAATTCCTTAAATTCCGTAAATTCCGTGAATTCCTTGAATTTCATCAATTTCGTGAATTCCATCAATTCCGTGAATTCCTTGAATTCCGTTTATTTTTTTAATTTCGTGAATTCCTAGAATGCCACAAAATCCATGAATTCCATGCATTCCTTAAATTCCATGAATTCCTTCAATTGCATGTATAGTACGGCAAAAGTGCCGTACCGCGCCCTCAGAAATTTCATTTAAAAAATCGGTAAACAAAATTTCCGGTATTGACAATTTTTTTTACCGGTACCGACAGTGTATACACTGCGATAGATTAAACGTGAAGTAAATTTTCTATTATCTTATCATTTTTTCTCAATAATAAGATTATGGTTAATAAGAAGCCCCCACCTGAATAATCTTTTTTACTTTTGATACGATCGTATAGATAAAATAAAATCCACAGTAATAAGGGCGTAGTAACACGTAATAGTCAAATACAATGAGACTAGCGCTTGATGCCAGAGTAATTGCGACAGTTACCCTACCTCTGATTTTTTCAAAATGTCGACTGACACAGGAAAATAAATTTGCTTATCTTGCCGAGCTTGAGAGGCTTCCCTTGAAAACTGGGGAAATTAATTATTTGTTTGTAATCTAAACAGAAGACATGTTGGATTATTCAAACATTTTTAAATGTTAATGTCATCCCTTGTTTTGTAGCTATTAACAAGATTTTCTCGCGAAATTCGGGTCTCTTTTGTTGAAAGCTATAGAAAATAGTCATTTTTTATTGCTCCGCCATATTTAAAATTTCGCAACTTGTCATTTTTACTATACACTGATTTGTTTGTGTTTGAAAGAAGCAGGTTTCGGTCGTCGGTTTATACCAAAATTCGATGAAAACTCAGAAAGTTATATAGATTTTTAATTTTTTCACTTTTCCCACCATGTTAATTATATGTAAGATTTCAAGGGGCGTTTACTAGGGGTAAGTATTAACTAAGTTGGCTAAAATTTTGAGCATATCATTTTTTCAGCCACTGGAACGAAACTCGTTTCTGGTAGCAAAATAATTGTTTTTTGAATAAAGCACGTGTTTAAAGGTCATCCTAGTGTCTATGTGTACCGAAAAGGTCTGGCTATTTGTACTGAAAACCCTTTTCTAGATACCGCTATTCGTACCAAAAAATGTGTCTATTCGTACAGGAATTTTGGCACACGTAGCCACGACCTTCTATTCATACAATTATTATACATATAGTCCACTTGAAAAAATGTTGCGCTTGAAAATCTTAAAATCAAATTTTCTAGGCTTATTGATTATGTTTTCGAAAAACCTATAAGCAAAACTGTCGAATAAATTGCAAACTCACGATGTGGGAAAAACCACTCTATCCTTTCTTCAGGGTTTGCATGTTACTAAGAAGACCTTTTTTTACCCAGGGCTAAAATTTTATTCGTGTCTTTGATGTAATTACGAGTCGAGTGGTGTAGGTTTCAAATGTTCTCTGCTCGTTTCTTCGGGCAATATTTTATTCAAACAGCAGCAGTCATCCCTACTCCTATAGACTACGTGCACGATACGCTAAAATATCTTGTAATTCGGCATCAGTGGGTAGGTTCGGTTGTATTTATTGTGCACTGTAACAAACGTGAAGCCTCCATTCGTTTATTTTTTATTTTGTTTTTCTTGGGCCTTTGGATGAGCTTTGATAGTGCCTACGTAGTTTGCCAGAAATACAATACAGAAAAATTCTCGGCATTTTCTATCGTAACTTCAAATAGTTTAACTGCAGCGTTTTAATCCGCGCAAAAATAACATTTATCCGCTGCCTGATATATTTTATATTCGCACGGATTAGAACGTTGCAACGAAACGATCTCAAGTTATGATAAAGAAAAACTCGAAGTTTTTCTATGAATATGCTATCCTTGCCCTTTTATAATATTGTCTACGACTTCTGTGCTAATGTAGAGATAAGTTATAAAGTCTATTTTTATCCTACATTCTATAAAAAGATAAAGGCCGAGAAAGAATTGCGCTCGATTAGCTCACCATGACCTTATTTTCTTAACATCCTCGTTTTTATTGTACGCAAATAGAAATGAAAAGTGTTTGCAAATTATGTATTTCATTAGATAGATCGTTATTACTTGAGAAAATTACGGTCTGTCTTTAGATTCAGAGAAGTTTAAGTTTCATTTTTAGAGTTGTCAAGAAATGTAATTATGGGAAATAGGGTGAAGGTACCAATTACTAAGGGTGAACCATTTATTGAGGAAACAGTTGATGCCTCCCAACCTAAAACTTCAATATGTTATTTTAGTAGAAGTACTTGAATAAGTCTAAATTAAGCTTCTAAATCATAAAAATTAAGTCCACATGACAAAATAGTAGAAATAGAAATAGTTGGTTCCTTTACCCTAGATAGATTTTAATTTTTTATTTCCTAAAGATATATTTTTAGTTTTAATGATGTAGAATAATAGCGATACAACATTGCTGACATTACAGAGCGGTGGCAAAATTATATTATTTGCCGAAAATCAATCCATAGAAATTCTTCATCTGTAAACGAAATTTTTGTTTGCAACGTTTTACGCCTGATTTTATAGAGTTCGATTAAATTCCTTGAAAATTTGTATGAGATCTTAGTAACAAATATAGAATTTTTGCACAATTTCTCTGAGGTTTTGGTGAAAATTCCGTAGTATCCCATATAATTTCCATTTGATGAATTTAATAGAATATATGATGATTTTCAGTGAAATCTTTATGATATTTCTATTATTTAAAAAAAAAATGCATCAGCTAATTGAATCTATAAAAATTACAGAAAAACTGCATTGACCTTTGATTACAATTCTATAGGCCCCACGGGTGAAAATTTTTTTATAAAATTTCACGGAATTTGCACAAAACTTCTATAACAATTTATATAATATTCATGGAATTCTTGTGTACATAGAATTTGAAGAATTTTATATATGTATCGAAATGCTTTGAAATCTCCAGCCATTATTCGTAGAAACTACATGGAATTTTTCCAGAAATTCTGTGGAGTTCCCTGTTCACCGAAATTCGGTGAGCGTAGAACAGATTCTTTTGGTGTGCCTAGACATTTCTTACATTTAAACTTCTATAACTTTGATGAGATTTGCTGATTTTTTCACTTTGACGTTTAAAGTGAAGCAAAGTTTAATTATCTATTCCTCTATTCAGAAGAACATGTAGTAGTCACTTGCTTTTATGGAATAATCAACTAGTGAAATTAATTCAAAGGCATTACCCGGTGTCAAATTATCTTTGGTGACTCCTACTCTTTCGTTTTTCATGAAGTTCATCACATTATGTTTTCCGTTCTTTTATTGACAACGTATTTTAAAAGCCAATTTTAAATTGTGGAAACGAATGTAAAGTAGAAAACGTTACTATATTATGGTACGTAATTCATTATATTACTTCTGTAATAATTATATTATTAATATAATTTTATAATTAGTTGTACAACTTACGAGTTAAAACTAGATTGAATTATAATTCATTGTACTTTTTATTCGTTCTGCACGCTTCGCATTTTAAATAACAACACGTGGTAACCTTGATTCACTAATTCGAAGTCTACGGCAATTAAAACCTAGAATAGAATCTAATTTAACTAGCTGCTATCGTAGTAAAATGTAAAAATTCATTTTTCCGAAATGTTCTACTTCACGAAATTTAGTCATATCAAGATAAATGCATTATAATATTTGATATTAATTTGACTATAAATTCGTGAATCCAAAAAATGTATTAGTCTTCAAGATCGAAGAAGTAATCTAAAATCGTCCAAAATATATGGGCCTATTAATATTTGACTCTGATAGTATAGTCCGAATCATTTATTAATTCAAACGAAAATAGAACGCCTCTGTCCTGCGCTTAATCGTTGAATCATTATTCATTTATGAAGTGAATTAGTTCTCAAGAATTAAAATGGGTTGTTTTTCAAGTTAAATCGCACGGAACGATCATGTAATCATGTACCTATTATGTGTATTTTACACATATTCGACGATTTTACATAGATACATTTTACATACAAAGTATACAATTTCTGAAACAGTTATAAAGTTTATACATACCTGTTTGCAATTATTTCTATAACTATTTAAATATAAATCCAATCTTAAAATTTATTTAACTCTCAAGATTATATTTGAGAACACTCTTCCTTAATCAAATTATATAGAAGAAAATTGATATTTCCTTTCTATTTTGGAAAATCATGTCCTTTTGAATTCATACCTATTTATTGTTGCAATATTTGGCTTTAATTTTAAGAGCTTGAAATTATTTTTCATTGACGTCATATTCGAACGGAATTACGTTCCATTATTGGTGCTGACTGTATTGTGAACATACTAAAGACTCTATTTCTGACTATAAAGGCCTGGAACTATATTTTATATAGCTTTCTAAAGATGAGAAATCCGAAGCGCTATGAACCTAAGCAAGGCACATTAAATTGCACAATTTCTAGTCTAACGACATCCTTTAAATTTATATCAGAAGTTCATGTGCTAACACGCAACCATAATTCTGAAAGATGATCTCACATACATTTCTATGTCATACATACATGACTATTCAGAATAATGAAACATTAAATCTTGAATTCAAGTATTTTAATTTAATTGATCATCAATTAATTAAATTGTTTATTTATTCTTTTAAGGGTATATACCACAAAAGTAATTATTTCATCTACATACTTCAGAGAAAAAATTAAAGTTTTGCCATTTTTCCTCCAAAAAATTTATTATGTTTCGACCATCGGTTGCGGGTTTACTCGTAAATATTTTCATAAAAAGTCGAAAATTGATATTTTGGGATAAACGACATGAGATACGACAAAAATGTTGAGAAGAGAAATTATTCATCTCAGAAAGATCTACGAATTTTTTGAAGTCCACCGCCATTTCCATTAAATTGTTTCATGCACATGTAGCGTCATCTTTTTTTCACACAATAAGTTATTGAACTGATCCATACCTTTACACACAAGAGAAAGAAATTCTTTACTCACTCGGTTGTAAATTGGTCTTCTACACTGAGAAAAAAGATTACTTGATTCAAAGAAATATAGTACTGAATACGTCCAATCAATTATTTTTTTTATCCTAAGAAAATTTTTTCATAACAAAAATGAGGTTTTTGTTCGAAAAGCATCATTCCTTGAAGTAAGAAAAAATTTTTCCGATCAAACAAATATTTGATTGGACGTCTTCAGTACTACATTTCTTTGAATCAAGTACTATTTTTTCTCAGTGTAGAAAGGTTCTTGTCCCTCCTGTAAAATTAGGTTGATTTTACTTAGCACTACTTAGCATTCCCCGCTCTAAATGATGAATCTATTTTACATAAAAAAAATATCGATACCAGCAGATTAAGGAACACTATACAATATTATATCATTTTGAAGAGTAGGTCATTTGAATTGATTGGAGTATGCAACAAAGAAACACTTGTTCTTAAAACTTTAGGTAGAATATTTGGCACAATATTCAACACAACTGGAAGAAGTTTCATTAAGATGTGAAAAGGATCAATATATGTGAGATAAAAAAACTGATTATGAGCCTTGTAACCAAGGACATGACTATCATATTAAAATGTATAACAACTGACTTACATACATCGTTCAAACAGTTTTATTTGGATGTCAATATGTGATATTTTTCAATTATTGACAAGTGAGTGTGATTTCATCACTAATTTTTCTACCAGAAGCAATTATCTATTCAGAAATTGAGAGAGGTTAGGAAATGGACTTCAAGACTCTTCCTTAAAAATTTATCAGTTTTTGAGCAGAAATATTTATAATGATAATTAAGTCTTCCCATGGCGTGAATTATAATTCTTAATAATTTACTATGAATTATATAAAACATTTAGAAAAATTGTGTAACCTACTCTAGAACAGTTTGTCGTACTTGGCTTATTAACGAAAAATAAATAAAATGACGAATGGTATTTTTATCAATTTAGTTAGCTTACGGGAAGAAACGGTTTTTATTAAATATCAATTTTGCACATCTTCAGAAAGTCAACTTTCCACGTCCGGTGTCAAAGAGATTTTTTTGGTTCCATGATGCCTTTACATTAAATCAGTTTTCATAATTTAAACATAAAATTGAAGCAGGGAAAGCTCGGTGCTAATACCAATGAAACTATTTTTAGAGGAGAAGAATAAACTTTTCTACAGGAACAATTTAAAACCGATTGAGTAAATTATTTTTCTTTTGTGAATAGGTGAATTGATTAGTTTAATAACCATTGTATGACAGAATAGATGGCGCTTCACGTGCATGTAATAATCTAATGGATGTGGCAATTAACGTAGCACCGTTTAGCTTTTCCTGCTTCTATTTCTGATAGCAGCCATTTACTCTGTGGAATTTTTGGAACAATTTGGGTTTCGTTCAAAAGAATAGAAATGACCAAATTCTAAATAAATTTAAAGATGAAAAATGGTTATATATGCAAATGAATTTATTAGGATAATTTTATTCACTTTTCAACTTAGTTTGATAAAATTTACATAGGTAATTTAAATTAGAACCTATTGCGTAGAGTTTGCACATCGTAGGCAACAGTGTGTATTGTGATTGGATGACATTCTTCTTCCAAACGGCGAATTAGGTACTGCACCGTAGTTGGAGTTTTTTTTACTTGGAGTACTCCATGGTATGGAGTACATACGTATATTTATTTTACTTTGATTTGTCCTCGTATAGCATTGTAGGGCATGGGTCATAGTATATAATTCGTTTTCTATTTGCACATGAACATATAGCGTTGCTTCATTTCACGAAAAATGAAAATATGCATCAAGTACGGTAGGATTAAAAGGCCAGATCATATATTGCGGATCGATTCAAGCATTATTGCAGTTTTCACTTTGTGACGTTGCATCATATGTGACAATTGGAGGGTGGTATTGCAAAAGGCAGTAAGCAACATTTGGTAGAAAATGAGATTATTACTCAATTATAAAGTTAGCAATTATGAATAATTTAATTAAACATTCAGATTGGTAATAATTTGTTTGCCTGTTTTGTCTCTGTCCAAATTATAAATTGCCGACGCTCCTCCGTAAGAAAAAAATCCCATTTGATTTTTTCTGAAGTTAGTGACTTTTGTCAATCAGATTTTTCATCATTGTATTCATTAATCTAATAACTATGTTAAAAATTCTCTTAGCATTCTTGTGTAACTTTCAAATTGAATTTGTAATTCCTGTTTAAACCCGACAATGACATTTTAACTCAAGCGCAAAATAAAGCTTCCTCCTCAATTTTATCCTTGCTTCAACACTAAAATATTTGGGAAACTATCTTTTAAAATTTTTTCTTGAACTGAAATTTAGATTATATTGAACCTTTTTTGTTTCTCTTAAAAAACTGCCAAATCTAGAGCAGTCCCTTTTTGCTGTGCCATTCTCTAATTTTGTTTTCAAAGGAGAGTCACTTTTGTTACATCAAACCAATGGCCTCCAATGTTTTTTTTTTAACTTTTTCAAATTTAAAAATATTTTAAATTAAGATAAACTTGAAATCTTATATTTCAATCCTATATTCGTATGAGGATCGAATTTCAAAATCAGGTATGCGTCAGAATTCAGCGTGATGTATCTATCGAATGAGAATTGCAAGAGCTTTCGTATTATTCACACATACGAGTACAATTTGCAAGCATGCCTGATTTTCCTATCACCTTCATATCGAGATGTGACGTCAATGCCATGGTATAATTTTAAGCAAATTGTTGCCATAATTTTCTGGATTGTACATCCTTTGAATAAGGACTGCACGCGATATCACATTTTGGTATGCAATTTAAACTTTGACCTCTAACAATCGGCAATTCGTTTCGAGAATTGCCTGCTGGACCGTTACAGATTCCTAATTTATGCAACAGCGATACGTTAAATTCATTTTCGGACTTTATTAAGGCAAGTCGTAATTACTCGTGATTTTCACACGTTCATACCTAAACAATTGACTTTTATCAAATTTGCATTTTTTTCTGTATTCAACTAATTCTCTGGTGAGATGTTTTACTCTAATTTACATCTGATATTTCTACAGAAATTTTCTTTTGAATTTATGCAATAACTTATTTTCTCTGAAATTATTGTGCTTAAATGAGGGACATGTCACTTCTGATAAAAATTGTATTTAATTGAAATTTTTCAATTCTTAATGATTCCATATTTGTGATCGTTAGAAACTCAGTTTGAAATTGTACAACAGTATTGATCGCTTCATTTTTTAATGCTTGTAATCTACAATATTCAAGGCCACAGTGCGAAAATGTTCCATTTTGAGACTTTTAGTTTTTACTTTTACAATCTCTAATTAATTAATTAAAAATATTTCAAGCTTTTAAATTTTCTTAAATTTTAAGCGCTTCAACTTTGTTAAATTTCAAAATTTAAAGTTAGCTACCCCTCACATTGGAAAGTTATTACGGTACCTTATTCTTATTCTATTTCCGGTTTTCCAAACCAGGAAAGTTCTTACTCATATGTCTTTATAGTTTTCGCTCTAACCATTCTTGAAAATCCCTCAACAACTCTGATAAATCTTATTCCTACTGCTTCTATTCTTGGTACTTGTCCAGATCTTTCTACCAGTATGGCGAGTGCTGAAGTTTTATGAACTACGTGCCACGATCTTTTCCTCGCGTTTCCACTCAAGTTTTTCGCTCGACCTCGGACATTGCTTGAATTTTTCTTAAGTTTATTTAAATCGGCGATCTTATATTAAAGAAATAAATATGTCTGATTTAGCATGACGATTCCTATTATAGAGCATTTAATGTTTTGCACCTCCCATTTTTGGATTCTTAAATCTTCCAGATTTAAATGACTGATATTAATAAGTAGTTTAATGTTAAGAATAATAAAATAACAATTAAACTTTGTTTTCGAGTCCTAATCAAGATTCAAAGTTTAATTCTTATTCACCCTTTCTATTACTGTCGAGAGAAAAAGTTTTTTTTTGGTTTAAACGATTTAGTCTGGAATAAGAACTGAAAAAAGCTTACAGCCTTTCAGAGATCGTGACGTGATTTTCACCAACCCCGCTGCCCCCGTCATTTGTATATATTTTATTTTATTATTCTATTTATACCGAATATTTTAGGATTCCTTTTGTATTTGTTTTAGTATTTTATCATTTCAAATTTAGTATCAAATAAGTTTCACCCTCATATAGTAGTAATAGTGCTTTATTTGTTTGAAAATCATCTGATTCATACAAAAAGGTTACAGTTCAATCCTAAAACTAACTGTTATTCTAATAAATTAAAAATTACTAAAATTAAAGGTTGATCATAAACATTACCCCAGAGGAGATAAACCTTAACTACAATGAAAGCAAATAAAAAACTTTCAACTATATAATTAATTATAATGCTAATTCGTGAAACTTACTAACAAAGATATTAGTTATTGTTATAGAATTTTTATCAGGGTTATCTAGAATATTCAGCCAGACATTCCTTGTCACACACAGATTTCTACTTTTGCTTATACATGAAAATCTAATAGTTTAAAAAAATTGACATTCTACTGAATGACGGTACACGGGTTCTGTATTGAAAATATCCTCATGGCAGTAGATACAATAACCATCAACATTCACGCTGCAGGTTTTATTTTTGATCATAAGTCTAGGTATGAACTTATTTACTAACCTTAATTGCGCTATAATTATGATAAAACCGAGTGGTGTTATTGACACAAATAAATATTTCTGAGGTCCTTCTCACAATGTTAAGTAAGGATAAAATATTAGAGCAGAGGACAAGTGGGCTCTTTGTCAATCTTCCAGACATAATATTTTATTATAAGCTCTTATCCATGCCGATTTATTCTTTTGTAGAGGGGTAAGAAAAAGAAAATCCCAATAATTTTAAATATACTTCTTACCTGGCGGGCCCAGTTCACAGAAAAACAGTGGGCTCATTTTTGTTGCAGCTCATTTTTTATGGTCTCGAAATGAGATATTTTTTTCTCAAAATGAGAATACTTTTGAAACTGTAATATGAACATAGCTTCATTCTCATTCTCCGGTGTCTCATTTTTGTTGCAACTCAAAACAACACTGAATCGGTGTACTTTTGAGGATCGACATTTTTCTATGTTGTACTTCTCTGGGGTTGATAAATCACCTTTTAATGTATCCAGTTCTCTCAATCCTAAATAACATTTCTTCGGATATCAATCGCCGAACATATTTAGAAGTTTCTCTATTCGATTGATGCAGGATTCTCTTATAAAAAGTGGTTTGGAGTTTTCCTATAAAATCTAAATACCTGAGACTCCATATATGCGCACCATACATTAAAACTTTTGACAATATCAATCTCGGAGGTTCCGTACATAAAAGAAGGGCATTTTTTGTTAAGCCCACGACCTTCCTTCTCGTAGATTATTATTTTTGTTTTGTCTATGTTGACTTCAAGCTCATGTATCCTATAGTAATCTAATAATCCTTCAAGAATCTAACGCAAACCAACCAGAGAGTCCGCAAAGAAAGCCAAGTCGTCGGCGTAAGCTAAGAGCAATATTTCCAACAAATTGTCTATTGATACATCCCTGATACCCCTGGCATACATATATTTTTGAAAATAAGCAATTAAAAATGTAAACATTGTTGGACTTAAAACCTCCCCCTGCATGACTCCTTTCGTTACATCTATACCGATCCAGAGATGCCCTTATTTTCCTTGATCGCAATACTAGCTTTAGAGTAGAAATCTATTACCAATGTAATGAATTTTGACCGACAACCTTTCGAGATTAATTTGTTCCATAAGATATTATCACTTACTAAGAAGAAGGCTGCTTGAGAATCAACATAGAGTACCATAAGTTTGCCTCCGTTCAGTCTCAGGCGATTTTTAATCATTGCGTTAAGGGTAAAGATCTGATCTGTGCAACCTCTCCGCCTCCTGAAACCTGCCTGCCACTCTGGAAGGAGTTGCACGTCTTCAGGCCAAGTTGTCAGCTTTTTGGAAAGAATCTGCGTAAATATCTTTGTAACACAGTTAATTAAGGCAATGGGGTGGTAGTTAGGAGGATCAGTGACATGCCCTTTCTTGTGTATCATTCTAAGAAATGTTTGTGACCACGATATTGGGAAATTTTCCAGAAAGTCATAAATAATACTATACGGACCAGAGGCCTTACCATTTTTTGACTCTTTCAAAGTTGAAATAGTATCATCTAGAGTTATTTGTGAATCAACATAAGGATTGCTGAAATCATTATTAATTATTGAGTAAGAGAGTAAGAATTTGGATCCCGGACTGGGAAGAGAGATTTCGAATACTGTTCCCATATGTTTAAGTCTATATCCTCCTTATACGAAGGTTTGAAATTATAGCTATTTACTATCATCCAGATTAGTTTAGAGCCCATTGCATTCACGAGAGAATCTAATAAGGATTTTTTATAATCTTCTTTCTGGGAATCTAATAATTTTGTATGTACTATTTTACAATTCGTATAAATCGACACAGCGCAACGTCAGGATTGAATTTTGGTTGTTCGCATTTCTTAAGTACTTGTTTCAGCTCTTTTTTACCAACACAATTATTGGTCTTGAAACATTATTATTATAGTATAGTACTTGACTCTTAAGCAAATTATTCTATATATGCAGAATCAGCTTTCTATAATTTTATGGAATACAATAAATTAAGGATGATTTATTCTGCAAGTTTGATAACTTGCAAAAAAGGGTTGATAAAATATATAAAAATAATAAGTGAGAAACGCAGTATTTTTTGTGAGTCTAGGGCAAAGTCTCTTATTTTCCGTTGTTATTTTAACCTTTTGTTCTTTTATTTCTCGAGGTGATAAAGTAAACAATTAAAATATTCGGGTTTCTGTGCACGAAGTTTAGAAAATTTCCCCTGAAATACCCTTGGGCGAATATAAATATTATTAGATCCAGCCCTCCTTTCAGGAGATTTAGCATTACCTGAATCCCAATAGACGCTACAGATGAGGCAGATTCATGTTCAAGAACAGAATGAAAATACAGAAAAGATTTGCATAATATTGAAGTATAAAAAATTGCATTTTTTCTTTAAGATAAAAATGATCTAAAACTACATTATCCCCTAACGCCTCCGCAATCCTTTGATTTCACTCAAATTAATTCTTTTTGCTTCAATTTACCATATAGTCCATATACCGAGATATTGTATTAGAAGACCAAATATTTAGTTGCCCATACAATCAGCATTATTTATTGTTGAAGCAACAAGAACTTTGTTTGTTCAACCAAAGCGTTTTTGGAATGTATATTTGTGACATTTGTGATATTGATGAAGAACAAGTAGTTAAAACATTTACATTTACTTACATTTTTTGGATACGTTCCCTATTGAAACCGATACAGTTCGTAAAGTTTCCTAAAAATACAGAAATTTAAAAAATAATAGTTTTGTTTTAAGAAAGAGGGTCTTTTGCAAGAAATGAAATAGGCTCACATTTTTTAATTTTGTTGAGGTTGAACTTTTATAGTTTGCAAAATATAAACAGGGTAGTGGTAGGTCAGGGAAAACCTGGAAATCAGGGAAAAGTCAGTGATTTTTATTGGTCAGGGAAAGTCAGGGATTTTGATTAGAATCTCACAAAAGTCAGGGTATTTCTAGAAGAGGCACATTAAATAACTGTCGAAGATAATGAATTTGAAATTAGGAAATTTTATGTTAAAATAGTTTTATTCCGTTCATAAAAATTTTTCTATGGAAAATGCATTTCTATTTATTTATTTTATTTTTTTAAATTGAAAATTCAACTTTTTGCTGAAAACTCGTCTTTTTGGTTTGAAAATTCCAACTATTTTGGTAAAAAATGAACTTTGTGTCAAAAACGCATTGAAAATTTTACCGAAATCCTTCTTGGTTGAAAACTTAACTATTTTGTTAAAAATTCGTCTTTTTTGTAGAATTCAACTCGTTTTTAATTAAAATTCAAATCTCTTTTGGTTGAAATATCTACTGCTATATTATTCGTTGAAAATTCATCTTTTTTGGTTGAAATTAAAGTACTTGTTTGCAGGGGAAATCACTTTGTTAAAAAATCATGTTTTGTTTTTGTTGAAGATTCATCATTTTAGTTCAAAATTCATCTCTTTGGTTGAAAATTGAACTATTTTGTTGAAATTTAATATTTTTCAATTGGAAATGTAACTACTTGCGTAAAAGTTGAAATACCTAATTAGGAGTTTACTTTTTTGGCTGAAGGTTCATGTCTTTGATTGAAATATGAACTGCATATTACGATATTTCGTTGAAAGCTCTTGGTTTGGTTGAAAATCCAACAGTCTTCTAAAAAGTTTGTCCCTTTAATTTGAAAATTTTACTATTTGCTTAAAAATTTAAGAGCTTTTTGTTTAAGTTTAATCCTTTTTGAATAAGAATTCAACCATATTATAGAAAATTCACCTTTTTAGGTTGATAATTCAACTATTTGATGGAAAATGTTTTTTTTAGAAATATGTATAATCGTTATAGTTTGAATATGCACCTGTTTTTGGTTGAAATTTAATCTTTTTGTTTCAAAATTCGACTATTTGGTTGAGGAGCCATCTTTGTAGGTAGAAAAATTGAGTATTCGGTTGAAAATTAAACTATTTTGTTCAGAATTTGGTTATTTTGTAGAAAATTCCAGTATTTTATTTATTAGAATTCCTAGTTAATTATATGCATGTAAGATCACTGATCTGCGAAAAGAGGATATATACATTATATACATATAGTTATGTAGTTATATTATACATTACAGTTTACCTCCTGAGAAACTCAGGAAGTGAATTAGTAAGCTATGTGCTGTATCTTATAGGCTTCTTGATATTCCTCTGGTGCCCGTATTCTCCGGTGATTGCGACTTCCCTCTCACTCGTCTCCTTCAGCGACAATTGATACTTTCTCATCCCCCTTGTACTTTAAAATATAAATTCACCCAGGCGATTTGGTTGCTGAGAGTTGTAAATTTCCCCTCCGATGAAGTTCACGAAGGGCTACTCACTGCGAAATCTGGAAATCTTGAAACTGTGAATCCGGCAACCTGTATTGAATTATAATAGAGATTTTCAAGATTTCGTTGAGATTGCCGGGAGTTCCAAGATTTCCGACCTTGCTCATGATCAGAACTCACGTAATGAAAAATTGCTGAACAATGTTAACACCGTGGGGTTGACAACTCGACCGATTGGGTGTACACCTACTTCTGACTTCAAGATACTTCAGGATATTTCAATGACTTCAGAAGATTTCACTGACTTTAGAAGATTTCAAGTGACTTTAGGAGAATTCAGGTGACTTCAAATGACTTCATGTGAATTCACGTGACTTCATGTGACTTCATGTGAATTTAAATGACTTTAGATATTTCAGGCAATTTCAAGTGACTTCAGGAGGATTCAAGTGACTACAAGTGACTTCATGTGAATTCACGTGACTTCATGTGAATTCAAATTACTTCAGATATTTCAGGAGATTTCAAGTGACTTCAAATGAATTCAGGTGATTCAAGCAACTTCACGTGAATTTACGTGACTTCAGGTGAGTTCACGTGACTTCAGGTGGGTTCATGTGACTTTATGTAAATTCATGTGACTTCATGTGAGTTCAAATGACTTCATATATTTTACGAGATTTTAAGCAAATTCAAGTGACTTCAAATGAATTCAAGTGACTTTACGTAAATTCAAGTGACTTCAAGTTACTTCAAGTGACTTAAGGTATTTCAGGAGATTTCAGATTTTTCAGGAGATTTCATTAGAAGTGTACACCTGACATCACAAGATTTTTAAAATTCAACTACTTAGTTAACCCGGTAGTTTCAAATGTTTTAAAAGTTTAACTAGTTTGTTGAAGATTATTTTTTGTGGTTGAAGATTTATCATTTTAGTTAAAAATTTAATCATTTTTTAGAAAATTCATCCCTTTTGCAGAACTTTAATATTTTTTGTCAAAAATGCAACTGTTTGATAAAATATAATCGGTTTTGGTTGAGAATTTTACTATTTTGCTGAAAATTTGTTCTCTTCTTGGTTAAAAACTAATTTTTTCAACTAGAAATTTAACTATTTGATTTTTAGTTGAAAATATTTTTTTTTTAGTTCAAAATTCAACTATTTAGTTAAAATTTTGTTCCCTTCTAGACTGAAAAATCTTTCTTGGTTGAGAATACAACTATTTTGGTAGAAGTTTCATCTTTTTTTGTTAAAAATGCTACTTTTTGCTTTAAACATAATCGGTTTTGGTTGAGGATTCAACTGTTTTCTGGAACATTCGTCTTTTCTGGTTTAATACAACAATTGTTAATTTAAAATTCAAACGTTTTTGGGTAGAAATATCAACTATTACATTTTTCGTTTGCAATTAATTTTTTTTGTTTAAAAGAAAAACTATTCGATTTTTGGTTGAAAATGTCTATTTATTAGTTAAAAGTTTAACTGCCTGGTTGAAAATTTTCATATCCGTTTTTGCGCAAAAAGGATACCTGATCTCTTAAATACTGAGGCGTTTTATGAGCATATTCCAGGTGCATATTGACCCAACGTTCATGTAACCTCTGCATGAATCCTCTTCGCACCAGTGAACTTCTTTGCCAACAGGTAAGGATGTCCCGCCGGAGTTGGTCTGACCACTTAAATCTACGTTCTGGCGTTTGTCTGGGGCCATTGCCTGGTCGTCGCCTCGGTTCGGTCCTATTGCCACTCCCAACTGAACCATGACCTCCATCCGAGAGTGGCCTATTGTGGATGGCACTGCGTGATACTGGTGACGTAACCACATAATTCGTTGCGTTGGGGAGTCTGCCCAATGCAACATGGCTGACTGCAAGAGCCGAAGCTCTCGGGCGATGGGGTCGCCACATCCCTACGCCTAATAAATACGCCTAAATAAATTATTATTGATAATAATAATTATTATTATTGCGGTTATATTAATAATAATAATTAATAGATAATTTAATTTATATCCAGCTGTTGAAAAATTTGTCCTGTTGCGTCAACTAGGTCGAACGCAGATTTTTTACTTATGTAGAATAATAACCAAGTTTTATTTATCACATTATATTATTTAGCTATTTAGCAATACATTAGAAAAAATGTGCACTTTTCATTTAATATATAATATAATGTAGAGATTAGATTTTTGATGTTCTCAATTAAAACTCATTCCAGTATTGAGCCATATGCAGGAAGATTTTCTATATGACCGATTTTATTTGGGAATGACTCAAATTAAAGCTCTAAGCATTTGGAATTGAGATAAAAAATAGAATTATCTACGTTTCTACGCTTACGAAATCCTTACTCAAAATCGTTTACAGATTTTTTTTCAAAATATTTTTTGTTTTATTAAGATTTTTGTTTTCTTGAATAGCTTCAGCTTCGGATATAGCTATTTACATATATTTAATTTTAATTTAAAATATTATTCATTAATTCAATTTAATTAATTATTATTTTTAATTCATTAAATTATTATTATATTATTATAAGTATATTTAATTTGTATAATATATATCCAATACAGATGCATGCGTATTGTATAATGCATGATAACGAAATTTGTAACTCGGACCTACAAAATTCGCCTCCACTCACTCAGATTTATTTATTACCTTCGGGAGAGAATATTTATTAGTGTGAGTTATACACACAGATGTACGTGATGATAAGAAAAAAATAAACATTTGATGCTAATAAAAATCATTCTAAAATTTTGATCAGTTTTGAGATATTTTCTTCTATTTAAGCGGCGATACCAGTACAATTTTTAGAAAAATAAAATATTAATGATGTTAGATATTAACAAGCATGAAATCAATTGAAATTAGTTTCTTCATTTGATAATTCATTGAAATTGAACCATTTTTAATTGAATGCCCAAAGAATCGTTAAACAATGAATAATTTTAAAGTTTATCATTGAAGTATTCATTTATTTAAGAGACCATAAGCCCAAAGTATGTTTGAATATGCAAATTTTAAGCAGTGTAATATTTGCAATTTTGGAAGGTACTGTAAAATGAGTATATAAAGTCTGTGATTAATTTTTTTCCCATTTGGAAGCAGTAACTTGTAAATAGGTCATGTTCGTGGAGGTGACGACGCCTATTTACAAGTTTCACAAATTCTGTTGCAGTTATTCTTTCAATAAAGCTGAAAATGTCAGAAAATTGCGTTCTTTAATATTTAATTAGTATTTCTAATTTAATGCAATATTTAATTTATTGAGAGATACCAAGAATGTATGTATCTACTTTCAGATTCAAAAAATATTAGACCGATCAAGTTTGTACATACAATCCTTAGTAGTTCCTGTTTTCTTCGAAAGCTTGGTTACTTTTTTTTTGCAATCTGTAGCTCTCTTTTGGCACTTTTTTTCTTGTCTGCAATAAACTTTACTAATTTTTTTCCAGTTCTCAATTTTTATTTTGATCAGCCATTATGCCATAGATAAATACAAAGTTTCATTTTGAACAAAGAAACGGCGTCAAAATTTACTGAAAGAAAATTCAACCATAATTGGTTCATATTGAGCAATACGAATATTGAAAGCGATTCAGTTGTTTTTTAGTTTATACACTGATCCAAAGAGCGGACAAAACTGAAGTTCAAAATAAATTTGTAAAAAAATGACCTAAAAAAATTAAATCTCAATTTTTTTCTGTGTGTATATATTTATTTATAGTTTATCATTTTGCATGTCAGAATAACACGATATAACCATCAAGTTATTGATAAATTGATTGGTAAATTTGGAATATTCTCCAAAAACAGAAAACATCACACATTAGAATTTCTGAATTTGTTACACCAGCGAAAATTAAAATAAATAGATATAACTACTGCAACGGTACAGTTCAATTATAACTTAATTAGTTAGAAAATTACTTTCATATTTCAGACTTCACACTTTTTCTCTCTTTTCCCCTTTTTCTAATTTTTTTTTGCTTAGAGGCGTAATGATTAAACGCAATAGGAAAGTCTAATTATTTTTTGTTAAAAGTTGATTTGATGTTGTTGAAAAGTCTACTATTATATTTTTGGTATTACTTACTTGTAATGAAATAGAGATGACTAGATTTAATAGATTCAAGCTTACCTAAAACAGACAAAAAAATTGATTATAATAAATAATATAATAGGTGTAAATTTTATCATATTTATTATTTCTTTTCCTTTAAATAATATCATATCAGGAGCGATAAATTAAGTTTGAAAACTGTAAACAGGGGCAATGGACTTCTGATACTTGTTTCCTTCTTCACTTTCGAAGAGATGGTTTAATATTGCAAATTTTCCATATTTCATAGCTTAAATGCGATTACGAGATCACAGAGGGTGAAACGATCAAATACAAATTCCCACTTATCATTTGGTAGAAAATTAATCTTCTTAGTTGAGAATTGATATTTGTAGGTTAAAAAAGCAGCTATATAGTTAAAAATTAAACTTTTTCGTTAACAGTTAAACTATTTTGTCAAAAATTTAACTATTTAGATAAAGTCATCTTTTTTGGTTTAAAATGTATCTGTTTTTTTTTTTTAAATTCACCTCTTTTACATAAAGTTCAACTGTTTGGTTTTTACTACAATGGTTTGGTTAAAACGGTTTCTAAGGATTTTAAAAGGTTTTACAATAATAAAAAATTTTCGAAGATTCCTGGAAATTTGACATGTTTTTTATTTAAAAAAAATAGTTTTAAGGAAATATTGAAGAAGATTGCAAAATATTTTAGAAGATTTTCGAAATTGTTGAAAAAGAATCTCCAAGATTTTAAGGCAATTTTTTTATTTTGCACCATTTTTTTAAAGTTTTAGCAAAATGCGAATAATTTTTAAAGACATTTCAAAGTTGACAAATAATTTCAAAACTAATTTGAAATTTATGACTTCACAAAAAATAAGAACAATATGTAGAAAAATGATTATGTAAAGCAGTTCAAGAGATTTCAAAACATATTAAAATATATCTAAAAATAGGACGATTAAAGAATTAAAAAAAAAAAATTCGACCCTGTACAATTCCCGAAAAAGAAAATATTCGAAATAGAAAATTCCCGAAATTATAAAATTGACAATTTGAAATTCCGTAATTGGAAGATTCCTAAATTATAAAGTGCCTGACAGTTTATAAAATGACCGGATTTGAAAATTCCACAATCTGAAAATTTATAAAATGGTTTAAATAATAAATAAATAACATGTTTAACAAAAGTCGAAAAAAAAATCTGGAATATTTTAAGACAATTTTTTTAATTTTGAAAAATTATTCAAAATTGGAGAAATAATTTGAGTCCGTTTTCAAAATATTTAGGAATTTATTGAAGAGATTATAAATATTTTAAAAACTCGAATGATTTCCGAAAATTTATAAAATATTTTTTAATTTCTCGCCAACTTCTAAAAGTTCTGAATATCTTTTATATTGACTCAAATTTTTCATAAAATTTGGTGAAATGCTGTTAAATAAAAAAAATTCTTTGAAATTTTCTAGATTTTTTTGACACATTTGAAATCCTCAAGTATCTTATAGAATTTTCTCACGAATCTTTGGAAATTTATTATATTTATATAGCTTTTAAAACATACTGATAGTACTTATTTCATTACTCTCAGAATATAATTTTAGCTCGAAAGTGAGGTATTCAAAACCTTTAAAAAGTAAATAATGCGACTTGAAATAGAATAAGTGTCTTAGTAATAATTTCAATTACTATCTTCAGCCCTAAATAATTTACTACAGTTTCACTCAGAAATTATTTTTCCACTATCAAATTTCAGAACATAAATATTTCGACAAATTGAATTTGTCATTTTCTACATATATTAATCAGCTCAGTTTTCCTTAATTCAATTAGGAGAATTTTACTAGTAATTATAGAGATTTCCCTAATTTAGATGCAGAAAGTAAATGAAAAATGCTTTACTTGATTCAAAGAAATAATGTTTTTGGTTTAAAATAACGAGATAAGTAAATTATTTCTTAAATTTTAGCCAGTGCTTTATTTTATATAAAAAAATAAAAATTTCAACGACACAAATAGTATCAAACAAATTATTTCTTTCATTGAGAAACGAAAAAAAACGGTCATTATTAAAAAAAGTTAGTTCTTTTAAAAGTACTTTCACTTCAAATTAAAAAAGGAAGTTACAGAAAGAATATTTTTAATTTAAACGTAGCTTTTCCTTTGATGGATGAACCGTCACATTTAAAAACAAAATTGTGGTTTTCAATTATCTCATATGACAAAGCATATCCTCACCTATTCACTCTTTGAAAAACATTCTCGCCAAACAGATTTTTATCTATCTATAACATTATCTTTACCATGGCTTCAACTCATTATAATTTGAAAATTCTTTCTTAACGTTTTTTTTTTATTTTCTATGCTTTCAATTTGATAAAAAACGGATTCAAGCAACGAAGATTCAATAAGTCTAATATAATGTTCTTTTACAATCATATTCTATTTTTAATCATTGAATTTTAGATCTTTTCAATTTAAAATGGATCGAAAATAAAGGCTTACATTTTAATAGAACACACTTTAATAATTCAATTTTGAAATCTTTCAGACTTTACCTTTACTTTAAATTTATTCTTTAGAAATTATCCGCTCGAAATGGTTTTCATTCAAAATTCCGTAATTGCAAAAGCTTTCAAATGCAAATTATTTAATTTTAGACCTTTTAAACTTAAATTTTTTCAGCGATTGAGACTTCTCAATTTAAGACTGTATTATCGAATTTGAAATAAAAATGTTTAATATTGAAGGATTCTCAGAATTGCAAATTGTTCAATTTCAACCGCTTATATGTTTATAATGTCTAATTTACAAGATATTATTGCATTTGTAATGTTTTTGGTTTATTATGTCTACACGCATTAACGGTTTTAAATTGAAACGAAATTAAAATGGTACCATTTTCAAACTTTTGAATTCCAATATTTCAAAACTAAATTTCAAGTATAAGAGGATACAACATTTTTTTATTATTTGTTATCTTGAAAAACTAATTTTTGAGAGAAAATTGACAAAAATTTCAAAAATAATTGTCCAAAAAGAATCTTGAAGGTTTTAAAGCAATTTCTTGAAATTTCTAATGCTTTTTTCTTTTGAAAAATTAAATTTAAGATAATATTTAAATAGATTGCAAAACATTTCGAAATGTTTTCAAAATTGTCGAGAAATAATCTGAAAGATTCCTAAGCAATTCTTTCCAATTTTTTCATAATTTGGAGACAAACACGAATAATTTTAAAACGTATGTATTTAGCAGGATATAAATAATTTGAATTTTGAAAAGCTTAAGAAAAATAAAAACAATATGTGGATTTTTAGAAATTTCTATATAAAATTCGGTCGCCTTTTAAGGATTTTGAACGGTTTTGATACAATAAATAAATTTTGATTAGATTATTGGGAAAATTTTAAATTATTTATGTTGAAACATTATTTTTTAGAGAAAAGTTAAAAACACATTACAACATTTCAAACGATTTCTAAAAATGGGACCACTGAAGAATCTCGAAAAATCAAATTTTTGACAGTGTAAAATTCCCGCGAAAGAAAAAGTTCGAAATAGAAAATTCCCGAAATTATACAATAGCGAAAAATTTTAATTCCGAAGTTGGGAGATTTCTGAATAATACAGTTCTTGACAGTTCATTAAATTACCGAATTTCAAAATTATCTAATTTAAAAGAATAAAAATTCGTTTCAATTATGAATAGGACATAAGTTACTCAAATAAAAGTACTTCATTTTATTTATTATTTCATTAATAAACAATTTTTTACAATTTCGGACTGTTTTAAATGTTGATAAAAATCTGGAAGATGTTAAGGCAAGTTTTTTAAATTCAAAAGATCCTTTAAAATTTCAGGAATAATTCGAGTCAGTTTGAAAGATATTTCGGAATTTCCAGATTTTTGAAGAGATTACAAATATTTTAAAACTAAGAGGATTTCGGAAATTTATCAAATATTTTGGAATTTCTTGCCCAAATGTTAAAGTCCTGAATATCTTTCATAATGTCTTGCATTTTTCATAAAATTTAGTAAAATCCTCTGAAGCAAAAAAAAAAAATTTCTTCAAAATTGTCTATATTCTTCTTCGACGCATTTGAAATCTTCAATGAACTTCTTTGAATTTTCTCAAGAATCTGTGGAAAATTATATTTATATAACTTTGAAAACAAGCTGATTATACTTCTTTCTCAGATCCCAGAACCTAATTTTAGCTTGAGTTTATGTGCTTAAGTACTTTAAACAAATTAATAGTTATTCTATTATATGATTTTTTATTTTATTTATTCATACATTATATATATTATTTATTTATAATTCATTCAATTCATATAATAATATAATAGTTATTCTATTAAAAGTAATAGAGTAAGTGTGTTAATAATTTTTTCCCCATTTTGAAACAGGAACTTCTAAATATGCTGTGTTGGTAGTAAAGCTGCAAATTTGACACAATCACGTTCTTTTATTAAACATTTCTGCTTGTCACATTTTTCATGTCAATTATCTTACTCTGATGAAACTCTTAATAAATTAATATATTTTCACTCAAAAATTAGTACTACTTTTCCACTACTGAATTCTAGAATATAAATAATTCGACAAATCGAATTTGTCATTTTCTACTAATAGTTCGTAACTCAGTTTCCTCTAATTCAATTAGTAGAATCACAATAGTAATTATAGAGATTTCACTAATTCAGATTTAGAAATTAAATTGAAAAAAATTGTACTTGATTTAAAGAAATAATTTTCTTCGTTCAAAATAATGAAATCAATACATTATTTCTCAAATTTGAACCAGTACTTTAATTAAATCAAGCAATATATGTATTTTTTCTGGAACAAATAGTATCGAACAAATCATTTCTTTAATTCAAGAAAAGAAAAAAACGTCATTATAAGAATAAAAATTCACTTTTTTTAAAGGTACATTCACTTAGAATTAAAAGAAGAAAGTTGAAGATACAATTTCTTAAATTTAACCCTTCGTCCGCATGGTGGGTCTTTTATGGCACAATGCATTTTTCTATTTCACATATCTGTGTTTAAATAAATAATTGTTTGAAAAATATAAAGTTGCCAATAGCAACATAGTTTTTTGAAATTTATTCTGTAGATTCAGGAGAATAACTGTGAATTTTTCCAGATTTTAATAATAAAAATAACATTCAAAAAAACCTCATGAACATAAAAGACCCACGATGCGGACCGCGTATGTGAAATTCACCATGCGGACAAAGGGTTAAACATAACTTTTTTCTGGTTGCATCAACCGTCGCATTGAAAAAAAAAAGATTTTTATGTTTTTTGATTATCTAATGTAACAAAGCATATCATCATATGGCCATAGTTTGAACAATGATTTCAACACAACAGATTTTTACCAAGGCTTCAAATCATGATAATTTCTTCATTCTTCTTGCGTCAACTGAATAGACAGTCCTCGTATGATACGTATTTAGTATAAAAAGACAACTTTCCAGATTCAGGTGAAATACTTCTGGTTCATCTTTGCTAGGAAACGGATATAACACGACTTATACAAGCATGAAGTGTGCGATCTTCAGCTTATTGGCCTTCTGTGCCTTCGAAGTATGTCACCACCAATTTTTATAATTTATCACATGTAACCCATTATATAATAATTTTGAGTATTTCATATTGAGTATAAGCCAGTAAAAATTCACCTAGCCGACTCTCTTCAAATTTACAGACCTCATTACATCCAGACATCAAGAGAAATTGAACTGCTAATTTTTGCATTGTCATTCATAAGAGTGTAATGTAATCGTCCAAATTTTCGATCTCTAGTTTTTAACAGATCTTTAGGTGCCAGCACTCACAGAGTCCAAAAATCATTCAATTTTGTCATCGTCTGTCTTTCTGTATGTCTGAATGTCTGCATGTATGTCTGCATAGCTAACTGAATGTTGTAGCCACGCTAACTTTTGAAGGATTCGTCCAATCGAATCAGCCTTTGATAAACTCTTTTTAGGATCCCAAAATGAAAGGCATGTTCGCTAACCAGATATTTTCGACCAAAATCAAAAAAATTCGAGCATTTTCAAAATTTGAAGAAGATCTGATCACACGCTGCGCGCGCGGTTCGCGAATTTGTGCGCACCTAGGGCGCGCATCTCTGGCTTCACGCGCTTCGCGCTCGATAATATTTTTTGCACAGACTTTTTACAACTAAAGGTCAAAACTTCGACAACTGTAATTTGGTGATTGTGAATTCTCGTTTGTTAAAACTCCTTCGACTTTAACGAAAACATTCTCATCATGTATCACGTGCTTCGGACTCGATTTTGTCCAAAATGCAAACTTTTCTATATTATGTGCAACAAAATTATATCGAGTGTATATTATATTTATTTATGTACCTCGGCCTGGGACTGCTTATTCAGATATTACAAAATATAGTAAAATCTTATTTATCATAATTACTTTGATATTTGTTCTTCATTTTACATTAAATTTTATTCTCAGCTACCCTGAAAATGTATATCATTTCAATAAATGTATATTATGACAATTCATAATATGCATTGGTAGTGAAACAGACGTCTTTTCATTCTCTTCTCTTTATAATCTAAAAAAGCGCCCATCCTATAAAAAAAAACAATTTTATTATCAAACATTTTATTGCAACTTGTCTAGTTTATCCATACATTTAATTTGTTTGCTTTCAATGTTATTTTTACGATATCTTTTTTGGTTGAACAACTTTTGTATATTCATTTTTTTTTCGTCTCTTGGACCGCTTTTCCAAAATTTTATTTTTTCAATCTTATTTTTTACGATTAATAGAAAATCTACTCGTCTTATCTAAAAATGATTGATAAAAAATTTGTAGATCCTTTTTGGGTGGAGAACTTTTGTCCATTAATTTTTTTTCGACCGCTGTGTTACGGTAACAAAAACTGTACGTTCTATCAAAAAATTATTAATACTCAATTCATGGATCTTTCCTGGTGGGTGCACAATTTTTTCCCATCTTTTGTCGTATCTTGCATAGTTTGACCGCAAAATGCAATTTTTTATTTCTCATTATTTTTTGTTATATCAAAATTAGAATTTTTGATTTTCTAACAAAATTCAAGAAGTTGTTATGATAATATTGAAGGGCATTCAAAAAGCTATTTTTTTCTTTTCTTGACTTTTTTTCATATCGTGCGCTGCTTGGCGTTACATTTTCGTTTTTTTTAAATTTTGTAAATGCTGTAACTCTGGTCATTTTGTTTAAAGAAAAAATTTATTAGGATAAATTGTTCGCCTTTTTTAGTAGTGCGAATAGCCGTACATAGAATTTTCAAGTCCTGAAAAAAGTGGTCTCAAAATGTGGCAGACAGACACATTCGCAAAAACTTGTTTTTCGGGTTCAGAAGGTCTCAAAAAGTGGACATTTGACAAAAACGGGGGGGGGGTCAAATTATTTTTCTCACAAATTCAAAAATTTCATTCAAAATGGTTACTATGCATATATAAAATATATTTCAAAACTATCTTCATTAAATTTTTCGATTAGACCACAATTCAAAAAGTCAGAGCATTTTCTACATTTGAAACAGAATGTTTTTAACAATTTTAGAAGTTTTTATCAAAGTTTCTGGTACACGACAAAAATGCCGACAAATTATGCTAATGCCATTTTTAATATCGATAAAAATTAAAAAAATTATATGCTTTTCAACGTTTTGCGAATGTTCAGAAAATAAAATTTTTGTATGCCTGTAAATTTGTTCGAATTCACCAAAAAATTATTGCGTTTATTTTCAGTTATATTTAAAGGTTTCGCAAGCCCTATAAAGTTTAACACGTATCTCCTATGAGAAAAAAAACTTTTTTGTCAATTTTATTCAGAGTCGTCATTATTTGGTAAATCAAGTTGAAGCTCAACAATTATCTTTATAATTAGCCATAGAATACGGATCAATACTCTTTTTTCAATATCACCCCCATGAGTATTTTATATAACACCAAAAAAGTAAAAGCAAAACTGAAGATTTTAGAAAAAAACATAACTATCTCGCATTACGCTAAGAGAAGATGATTATAAACAATAATGAATCGTTTCAATAATTATTTTTCTTGACAAGAAATTAATTTCTACCTCACCCTAATCAAAAAGTAAGAAATAAATTTAAAAATTCGGGAAAAAGCGTGATTTTTTAACTCTATTCTAAGAGAAAATTGCAAAAAACAATAATAAATTGTTTTAAAAATTTATATTAACATCTAGCTAACAGCAAACAGTAGTACTTTATGTATTATTGACAATGAGTATTTAAAAAACTGCAAAAAGATCATAACTAGCGCCAAAAACCCGTTAAATCCAATTTTTCACTTGTGGGGTTTCTTTGGGACCCTATAAAATGAACTAATGGGGGTGATAATTGACAAATAAATTATGATTCCTATTCTATGGCTGATTCTGGAGAGGTCTTAAGTTTCTACTCGATTTACCTAATATTGTCGATTCTGAATAAAATTAATATAAACTTTATTTTTAACATAAAATTGAAAAGTTAATTTCAAAATATGATTTTTTCGTCTTATTTTATCTTTACAGATAGTATTTGCAGATAATTCAGCTGCCGATGACTTTTTTTCAAAACCACAAACCGATATTAGAATGGACGATGTCTGGAACAAATTAAACTCTGGCATTTGGGTCAGTTTACAGAAAAATTTAATTCCTCGATATTTGTTTGAATAACAAAATATATGTTATCATTTTGTTCTTCTTTCTCACTAGCATGCATCTGACGCTGTTAACAAAGAAAGAACAAAGTCTGACGAAGTGATACAGAAATGTTGGACAGATCTTCATCATCAAAAATTTACTGAAAGTTTTAATACCAAAGATGACAAATGCCACCAGTGTTATGATAAACACGAAGGAAGTATGAAGGTACTTAAAAAATATTATTAATAATTTATTTCAAACACAAGATATGCTATTTTCCAGTCCAGTTTTATATATTTATTGATTTCATGTTGATCCTAAACAGTTACAAAACAATTTTCACATCAAATGTCAATAGAAAAGTATCAGAAGTTGCCAAAGTCTTTTGAAAATATTAAATTGCCGACAAAATGTAAATAAAAATATGTATCTAGTAACAGTTGCATTTTTTTGATCTGATATATTAAACTCAATCTTATTGGATTAGAAAAGCCAATAAAATTATAAAAAAGATTGTTAAGTTTTTAATTTTTTTTCCATATTCGATATATCTAAAAAAAGATTGTTGACATTCTAGTATGTGAGACAAAAATTGTCAATTTTATAGCAATTAGGAGCATACAATCAATATTTAAGAGATCAGTAATATAATTTATTTATACAGGAAATTTTAACATAAATGTAACAAATTGTTCTTTTTCCTGTTCAAAGTTTTATCAACACTGCTGTAAAAAATTCATCGATGAAATAAAAGAAGAAGCAAAATCATATCTTGCTCTGGCCAAGACATGCATTGCTAAATGCGCAAAATCTGAAGCCGACTGCCATAAAGAGATTGAAAAACAAAAAAAAAACATCTCCGAGAAGCCGCCTAAAAATTTGTTCCTTAGTATTCTCAGACATTTACATCTTTCAGATGCCGCAGACAGTAAGCAGGTTAACTAAGAAGGCATAAAGTACAACTGCGATTTTATTGACATCAATAAATCACTTGAACAATTAAATTAATGAAAATGACCTTTCTAATATTCTATTACATATATTATATATTTTTACAGTTTGTACTGAGAAATTTTTTGTAATGATTATAATATCAAGTTTTGACACACATTTTGGGTCGTGATCTGGCCAAATCAAAACTTGAGTTTTTACAAAAAAATATTTTACTTATTTCAAAATATTGACCATAACGTATCGCGCGAAAAGTTTTTTCTTAGTTGAGTACATAAGTATATTATATTTCATGTACCATACAAAATTATTCAATTTTTATATAGAATCTTGAGTCTTAAAAAATTAAACCCCTATCTACATACAGTGAAAAAATTTTCGAATTAAAAATGTTCTTATTCCTAGCAATTGAATCCTTTTTTAACAAATAGGTGTGTCACGAAAATCTCGAAAGTATTGTTGTCGCTTTTCCGTAATGACGATTGGGTAACTTGAAAAACTCGAAGAAAGAAATGTTGCCGAATTCGGATGAAAAAAGTAACTTTATTGTCAATTGTGAATCAAAAATTTTATTTTTCAATGGGTGCAAAATTACTACTTTAACATCGACACTTTAGAGGTTTTACATTCATTTCGAGATGAATATCTCTTCAGGAGATAAACAGAAAAATCTAGGTTTTGCAGAGTATTTAAATCAGTCCTTCAACGAATCACCTTGTAAATTTCGCGATGGTCGCAGGCTTTTTCAATCCTAAAATAAAAATGTTGGAAATTGATCAAAAGATACTATTTTGATGTTTGGCATTCGGTTACGACTAGGTTGAAAATGGTTTGCTTGGCAGCGCTAAATCTAAATTCTGAAATATTTCGTTGATTGAATTTTCTTTACAACACATGTTACTAATCACCAATTTACTGATTAAAACGTGAAAAACGTGAGATTTAAAGGGTATTTAAATCAGTTCTTATTTTAATTGTCATATAAATTTTGCATTATTCCCATGGTTTTTTAGTATTATACCTGTAAAATAACGATTTTGAGAATTGCCTATCAATTGCTATTGTGAGGTTTGAAAATTTAGTGCGACTAGTTTGAAGTTGACTTTCGTTATTCGACAGCGCAAAATTTAAATTTTAAAGTATTTTCAAAGTTAAATTTTCTTAACGAAAAGTATTATTGATTGCAAATTAACTGATTAAAGTGCTTAATTAACGCTGCTACTGACATAAAACAGATACAGTTATTGCATAGTAGATAAAGATTTAATTTTGTGTCGAGTTTAAAAGTAAAATTTTCCATATTACAGGATCAAGATATAACAAGTTGATATTTTCAGTAGAACAAGCCAAACTCAACTGTTTGTGATTAGTTTTGGTTTTCAATAATAATTATTTAAATTTAAATACACAGTATATCCCCAAGATATTATTTATCTGAAGTTGGATAAAAACGCTGCAAACAATTGAAAGCTACACTTATCTGACGGCAGATAATTTATTTATTTATTTATTGAATCAAATAACGAGCAATAGCCCAATTACGATAACACTATATTATACTAGTCTAGGTATAATCATTTAGTATACTTAATCTGATGCTTGAATAAAATTCATCATACGATATTCCAAACACACTATGGCCTCTATCGTGCCAGTCATTCGCCTCAATACATATTCGGTTTACAAGCAAATTAACGCTATAATTCATCTTTGATTTTGCAATGTAAAAAAGTGTCGCATTACATAGCGATCTTCCAGGAGCATATAAATTAATGTTCTCAAGCAGTTCCTCACATGTTATACTTTCGTTTACAATGTTGTGTAAGAATAATAGATCTTGCGCTTTTCGATTCGACTGTAGTGAACTAATATTTAAAGTAGCTGCAATTTCCGAATAATCGTGAGTTATACGTGGATTGGGAAGACCTAGTCTATTAACAGCTCATATAAAAAATGTATGTTGAACTCTTTCTGATCTTTCATATGTAATACGTGATGTGGACTCCGTACCGGAGAACAATACATTAAAATAGGTCTGACCAATGTGAGGTATAACAAGCGCAGAGTAGAGATTTGCCTAAATTCTCTGGAGTGACGTTTGATGAAGCCAAGCATTTTAAGAGCTTTTCCTACTATATGGTCATAATATAGCGAAAAAGACAACTTGTCGTCCATAATTATTCCAATGTCGCGCATTTCATGGACTATGTCAAGTTCTATCTCATCAATCTTATAGTGATAATCAATGGGATACAATGTTCGTGAGAAGCTAAGTACTTCACATTTTTCTATGTTCAAGGGCATACCATTATCCATACACCACAATTGTAAGGTATTGAGGTCGCTTTGCACTTTTTCTGCATCTTCCAGTGAATTATTAATCTTATAAAGTTTCAAAGCATTAGCATATTCTAGAGCCTTCGTGAATTGAAACAAACCTGGTACATCGTTAACATATATAATGAAAAATATAGGAGCTAAGTGAGATCCTTGTGGCACACCAGACGTTGCGATAAATTCACGGGAGTGAGTTCCTTTACATTTTACAGATAACCGCCATCCACTTACATAACTATTGAACCATTCTAGTATTTTCCCATGAAATCCAAAAGCTTTGAGCTCTTGGATTAATCTCTTATGACTAACTTTATCGAAGGCTTTCGAAAAATCTGTATAGATTGTGTCAACTTATAATTTCATATCTAGTGCCTGACTTATGAATTGGGTATAAATCTTTAAGTTAGAACATGTCGTCCTACCGGCAATGAAGCCATGCTGCTCATCCACCAAATTATTTACACTCCAGACGGATATTTTGTATGTAACTATGCTCTGAAACAGCTTGACAATTGTATTGATAATACTAACTGGTCTGTAGTTTCTAATATCGGCTTTATCACCCGCTTTGTAAATAGGAGCAATATGACTACATTTCCACTGCTACGGAAAGACTCATGTAGATAGAGATTTACTATAAAGAAGTCATAGTGGTTTAGCAATAGCGCAGCAATTATTCTTCAAGAATATAGGAGGTATTGCATTCGAACCGGGTCCTTTATTATAATCAATTGAACAGATTCGCTCAAATACTACTGATAATGTAATTTCTATAGTTCCTACGTCTAACGATGTTCAATGCCCGCTATAGAATCTGCTTGCTTATTGCCAAGGTACATACCATTAGGAATTAATCTTTTCTCATCACTGTTCTCATCTTAGTTTTTAAAAATTATTGAATTCCGACTGAACACCTGCAACTTTATTTCGATAACAAGCTTCTCTTTTTTCCGCAAGCAGTTTAACTAGTTCTCGTGAAAAATATACTGTGTATTTGTTCTTTTGAACCTTACGCCAAGGTACGTACCTGTCTACTGCATCGCATAAAATTGAGTAAAGAAGAAATACACACTCATCAATGCAAGAATTCTCACATGCTTTATCCCAGTCCAAAGCTACGAGGAATGAAGAGATTGCCGCGTAGTTTGCATTTCCGAAGTATTTCCAAATTCTTTAATTTTCACAGGGGGTATTACTCCCAGTGCAGGATGATATTCGTCACAGATCAACAGTGAATCATCTGATTTACAGACTGATGCAGCTTCCAAGGATGTGAGGACCAAATCGAGAATTCAGCCAAAGGTGTTAGATATTTGATTCACTTGATACATATTAAGAAATCCATAGGTGTCCAAAAGTGCAGTTGCAGCTTCTTTCGCTGAGGAAAGTGCCCCACTCCTAGACAGTATGCGGTGTCCTTGTTCATCGTTGGTGGTCGACAAAAATATTCGAAGATGAGAGAGGGGGAATATGTACTGCACCGAAAAGTATGCGTGAGGATCCATAGTATATAATTACGAAAATTAATTTAAAATTCAAATTAAATTCAAATTAAATTATGATGAGGCGGATAAAAATTATTCGTCGACGGATAATTTGAATTGTCAATTGTTTGCAACGTTTTTATTTAACTTTAGATAAATAATGTTTCCGGGATTTACAGTTTAATGCAATGAAAATTTAAAAAATGGTCCTTTTTTATTTTGTTTAAAAATACCATTTTTCACTGTTATTCAACAATAAAGATGCTCGTGCTAAAGACAAACATAAATTGATTGAAGTAATGTTATGTACGTCTGGCTTAATTAAATAACTTATGACATTATAGATCTTGAATTTTTCTCTCTATCTTCATGCAAATAAATTTTACATTTTTCTCACCCTTGAATCTCGATTATTTCACATTTATGTGACAAATAAGTTCAAAAATCTGGTAAATTGAATGTTATATATGCCTGCTAATTTATATAAGAACGTTGAAAAAGTAACTTAATTTCGAACAAAACAAATGAATTAAAAATTCCAATGATTTCATTAAAATTTGAGTGCATTTAGGAGAATTCAATAAATTTAAAGAGGATTTGATCAAATTTATAATAATTCAATATAAATTAAAAATAATTCAAGTGAATGGATCGAAATCTTCAAAATCCAGAAGAGTGAATAGAGCAAATAGAATTAGTGAATGAGAATCTGGTAAAAACGATCAGAATTCAAAGTGAATTTTAAAGTCTTCAAAGTGAATTTAAGAAAATTGAAAATTCAAATAAGGTCCATTGAATTCAGCCAATTTCAAGGGAATCCCAGAGAATCCAAACAAATTCAGAAAAAGGTATAGAACCTTTTGAAGAACTTCGTTACATAAAAAATTGTCTTTCTTTTTGAAATTTCTGATGTATAAATTTTTTATTTTTTCATCGTATACGGAAAAATATTAATCACTTCTCTCAGTAAATCTTCGATTTTGTAAGCTATATTGTAGTCTAAATAGCTCTTTATTTGAACACTAAATCAAAACCAGAATTAAAAAATCAGATTTTATAATTTTGCTTCCTTTTACTTCTTCCTACTATAAAACAGGTACCAGATGCGGTTCATCAGTTATCAGTCGTTTCTTATACAGAAAAAAGTATATACCTACCATTGTGAAAAAAGTAAAATATTTTAAGAAATTTTAATTTTAAACCAAAACCGTTTGTATACTTTAATCTAAATGCAGCCGAAAGAAAGGGGCTCTCGGCTTGCAATAAGCATTGAAAACGGTGAGTATGTGTGAAGTTTTTTAGCATACAAATAGGCAAGAAAAAAAAGCAGTAACATGCAGAGGAGAGAAAATTAGAATTACAGAAAATTTCCAAAATTTGGAATTTAGTCTGTAATAGAATTATTTTCTATTTTTAACTAGGGTTTTTCCCGTGTTAAAAAATTTCACAAATGCTTGAAAAAATTATAAAACGTAAATCACATTCAATAACAAAACCAAAAATTTTCAATTTCGCTGTATTTCCAATTTTGATTCCTGGGTCTTGGCAATTTTTCATCTGATACATTTTTGTCATTCGAAAGTTTTCAGGTACAGGAAAAAATTCTTCTAATATTTACCTAGGTGTTGACAATTTTTTCGAAAAATAGGGCTGAATTAAATATGAATTATCTCTTAGGAAATAATTAATAGAAATCTAAAAAAAATTGGAAAGAATTTTTTACCTTCAGTTATATAAAAAAATTGAAAATCATAAAAATTTAAAAACTCTCTGAACAAGACATTTCTTAATACTTTTTTTTTTACCGTGGGTAACCAAGCTGCATGTCTATACGCTACTTTTTCGCGTTGCTACGATTTCGAATTCCAGAATTTGTTATTTCAAACCCTTTCTTAATGCAAACACACACACACATGTATATACATATATATATATAGTATTTTTTCCAACTTATAAAAAAAATTGTGAAAATTCAAACAATATGACTGCATTGAGAAAAAAAATGTTTGTGCAATTGATGAAATTCATAATCTTGCACATTTCGTAAACTTTAGATATACGCTAAAAAAATGATGCGGAAATTCAATTTTAAAAAAAACACAACATATAAAGATTACTAAAATTTTAATTTTAATTTCTGATTAGTCATTCGAATTTATTTCTGGTTTCAATTTTACCATAACTGATTTCTTCCGCTGATATTGACCTATTCCACTGTTTTGGTTAATTCTATTAACGCGATACTTTTCAATAGCGCCGTAATACATGCGTAATAATCGTGTGATAATGCACAATATTTCCGTAATAGGACGTAATATGTATCACTACGTACAGGTTTTTGACCAGTTAATTCCCCCTCGGATGCTGGTTGAAGTAAATAATGTAGGGTGAAATAGAGTATATTTCTTAACAATTTTTGTTTTTCCATTTTGAAGACGGAACTTTGAAATATACTGTGCTCATCAAGGTTACATTATTTCCCTACTCTTTCGTCATTTAAATAAACCTTGTACGTATGATAAGAATTGAGTATAAAATGGCAGCTTCTCCGATTCAGACGAGACTTCTGGTTCCACTTTGCTAATCATGAAGTGTGAAATCTTCTGCTTATTGGCCTTCTGTGCAGTAAGTCACCCAGCAATTTTTATAAATTATCATATATCTCATAATTAATAATAATTTTTAGTATTCAAATTTGAGCATATCCCCGTCAAATACAAAGTAAACATATTTATTTAAAAAATATATATATATATATTTAGAAATATTCATTTCGTTCGGAAATTTTTTCGAATCCACAAAAAAAGAAATTTATTTTATTTTATTTTATTTTTTTGAAAAAGTTATATTCGAAGGTTTCGCAAGCCCCATGAAGTTGAACACGTATCTCCCATAAGAAAAAAGACTTTTTTGTACATCTTATTCGCAATGTTCAATATTACGTGAATCGAGTTTTTAGCGCTAATTACGATTTTTATGGGGCTTTTAAAATACAAATTGTTCAAAATACATAAAAGAATACTTTCTACTTATAAGTATATGTTTATGTCAATTGTTCAAACAATTTATTATTCTTTCTAGCAAATTTTCTCTCAGAATAAAGTTAGAAAACCTCGCGTTTCTCTGAATTTTTCTAATTATTCTTAGTTTTTCAATTAGAGTAAGGCCATAATTGATTCAAGTTCACAAACACAATGGTTTTAACAGTTTTGTATTATTTTTAATAATATTGTCTTTGAATAATGCTATAAGGTTGCGGTTTCTTCTGAAATATTCGACATTTTATCTACTTTTCCAATAGTGTGAGATAATAATTAATTACATTTAGTAAACTTATTGTTGAAACAAATGATTATTGTTTATAACTATTTTCTCCTATAATAATGCTAGATAGTTTCGTTTTTTGCTGAAATTCTCAAATATTTGTTCACTTTGGCCTTAGAGTGAGGTAATAATTAATGCAATTTAGCAAACATTATTCTTTACACAATTCATTGATTTATTATATATTACTATTTATTATTTACTATTTATTATTTACTATTGTATATTTATTAATTATGTTAACAACCATTATTTTTTGAACAATTTATTTTGGTTTATGACTTTCTTCTCTTAGATATTTTTCGTTATGAAAAAGTTATAAATTAATTAAGAAGAAAACAGTGATGAACAATAATTATATGTTCAAACAATTAGGTTTATTACATGGAATTAATTATTTTGTTACACTATTTGAAAAGTGGACAAAATGCTAAATATTTTAGAAAAAATGACAACTTTATAGCATTATTCGAAGACAATATTATTGAAAATAATACTGACTTGTTTAAACAATTCTGTTTATTGACCTAAGTTGATTATCACTCATTCTGATAGAAAAATTTACAAATTGGAAAAACATCTTTCTAACTCTAAACTAAGAGAAAATTGCTAAAAATAATAAGGAATTGTTTAAACATTTTTATAAACATCTAATTATCAGAAGGAAGTATAATTTTTATGTATTGTAAACATTTTGTAAAAGAAAAACGCAAAAAATCGTAATTAACGTCAAAAACTAGCAAAATCCAATTTTTCACTTATGGGTTTTTTTTGCGATACCATAAAACATACTTATGGGGGTGATATTGAAAAAATAGGTTTGTATTCGTATTCTATGGCTAATTGTGAAGGGAAGTGTTGAGTTTCAACTAGATTTTCCTAATACTGACGATTCTGAATAAAATTTACAAAAATGTTTTTTTATGGGAAATACGGGTTAAACTTCATGGGGTTTGCGGAACCTCTAAATATAACTTAAAAAAAAAACGAATTTTTCTTGTGGATCCGAACACGTTTCCGGGTGATATAAATGAAAATTAAAAAAGAAATTCTGACTACCCTCTCTTGATTCTTCTATAACCAAACTTATATATGTTTGCATTAAACTTATTAAAAATTAAAAATTGAAAGTTGAAATATAATATTTTCGTCTTATTTTATCATTACTCCTTATCATTGCAGACAGTTTTTGCGGATAATTTAGCTGACGAAGACGTTTTGTCAAACTACCTGGCCGATAACCGAATGAGTGATGTCTGGAACCAATTAAACTCTGACATGCAGGTCCGTTTACAAAAAAATTTAATTTCCAGATATTTGTTTAATTTAAAAAATATATATATATGTTATAATTTTGTTCTTCCTTATTACTAGGCTGCAGTTGACGCCAAAAAGATGAAAAAAATAGAGTCTGATGAAGTATTGTTCAAATGTTGGACAGGTGATACTTATCCAATATTCTCTGAAAGTATAAATATCAAAGGTAGCACATGCATGCAGTGTTATAATAAATACAAGAAAAATATTAAGGTACTCGAAAAAATATTATTTATAATCTATTTTAGATCTAGTGCTTGAGAACAAAATTCTGAACTTTATAGCAATAACGAGCATACAGTCAATATTGAAAAATGTAGCTAATTTATACAGGAAAGTTTAACATAAATATTTAAAATTATTCTTTTTTTTTTGTTTAAAGTCGGCTAAAAACTGCTGTAACAAAGTCGTTGATGAAACAAAAAAAGAAGCAAAATCATATCTTGTTCTGGCTAAGAAATGCATTGCAAAATGCGCTCAATCTGAAGACGACTGCCTTAAGGAGATTAAAAAAAGAAGAAAAGACATCGACGATAAGTGGAATGTAAATAAGTGGAATATAGGTCAATATCCCGCAGAAAGTAAGAAGACTAAAAATCTGGATACTGACGAAAGTAAGAAGACAAAAAATGTATGAAGTACAACTGGGATTTTTTTGAAAACAATAAACAATTTGAATATTTAAATTAATTAAATTAAACTTCCTTCCAATCTCCAGCTGCTGAAAATTTTTTCCTGTTGCATCATCTATGTCGACCGAAGTTGTTTTACACATGCAGAATAATAACTGAGCTTCATTTATATTATATTATTTAGCAATATATTGAAAAAAATGAACATTTCATTTCTATTAAATTTAGATGGTGCACATAATGCACTGTGTTGGAAGAAAAAATAGCGTTAGAGAATTTTGTTATGAAAATCTAAGGTTTCAAATTTGAGTGAATTATAAATTGTTTAATTTATAACTAATTCATTCCAATGTGGTTAAATTGAAATGCTTCCCATTTGAATGTGTCTCATTGAACTTTTTAATATTTACAATTAAATCAAATAAGTGAGAAAAATCATACTTCATAGAGTGATACAGACGCATTTGTATTGTATAATGCATTATACCCAAGAAAAAAAGGAAAAAAGTAACGTAGCCCAAAATTCTATTAAAATATAAGAAAGAGGGTGATTTTTCACGAAAATAGGGTAATAATGGAGGAATAAAAATTCTTTAATAAAGTTAATGTACATTGAATGCAATATGGAACATTTTAATTTTATTGGATTTCAAATCGAAATATATATGGATTTTTCAACAAAAATGTTGATTTTCTGACCATGAAGACAAATTTTCAAACAAATAAATGCATGAATTTCCTACCACATAGTTGAATTTACAATTTTTAAAGAATAAATTTTTTATCAAAAATGGAATAGTGAAGTTTTCAGATGTAAAAATTAATTTTTGACAAAAAAAAACGAATTTGCAACAAAAAGGATCGAGTTTAAATAAAATTTTAAAGAAGAAGCCAACCGGACGAATGATCTACAAAACGGTTGAAGATTGAACCCGGAAATATGAATTTGAACAAAGAAGTTAATTTTATACCGAATAATTTGATTTTTTATGAAATTGTTGTAACATTAACCAAACCAGATTAATTTAAAACCAAACAGGTTCATGTTTAACCAAAAAGAATGAATTTTCAGCCAAGAAGAATGATGAATCTTACCAAAAAAAATGAATTTTCTACAAGAGAATTCAAATCAAAATATTATTCTTTAACCGAGAAGATTAATTTTCTAAAAATAGAATAGTTAAATTTTCAACCAAGGAGATGAATCTTTAACCAAAAAAATAAATTTTTGAACAAGAAGAATAATGTCCTACCAAAAAACATGAATTTGGAACAAAATACATTAATTTTCAACAACATTTTTGCATTTTAAAGCCAAAAGGATGACTAAGCCACAGAACGGTTGAATTTTTAACCCGAAAATATTATTTTTCAACCAAAAGGTTCTAGTTTAATCAATCAATCAGTTACAATTAGTTTCTTCATTTAATTTTTTTTTTTAATCAAAAAATTTTTAATTAAAAGCCTGCATTAGCTTTCAAAATCGAATAATTTCCAAGTGTATCATTAAAGTATTCATTTATTTATCTAAAAGATTATAAGAAATAAATTAAGTGTGTAACCGCTTTTTGTTTCATTTAGAAGCAGTAACTTGTATAGAATGTAGGTAATGATACAAAAAATTGTCGGTGCCGGTATCCAAAAAATTAAAAATACCAACACATTTTAAACCAAATCTAGATTCTAGATTCAGTGGATTCCTTGAATTCTGTGAATTCCTCGAATTCAGTGAATTCTATGAATTCCTCGAATTCCGTAAATTCCATTAATTCCGTGAATTCCTTGAATTCCATAAATTCCGTGAATTTCATCAATCCGTGACTTTCTAAAATTCAGTGGATTGCGTGAATTCCATTCTCGTGATTTCCTTAAATTCGGTGAATTCATTGAATTCCATGAATTTCATGAATTCCACAAATTCAGTGAATTGCGTGAATGCTATGAATTCTATGAATTCCATCAATCCTGCGAATTCTGTGAATTTCATAAATTCCATAAATTCCGTGACTTTCTGAAATTCAGTGAATTTCGTGAATTCCATAAATTTTGTGAATTCCTGAAATTCAGTGAATTCTATGAATTCAGTAAATTTCTTGAATTCAGTGAATTTCATGAATTCGTTGAATTCCAATTTCACGAATTCCGTAAATTGTACATATTCAGTGAATTCCGTGAATTCTATGAATTCCATGCATTATGCGAATTCCGTGAATTTCATCAATTCCATGGATTTCCTGAATTCTTTTAATTCTGTGAATCCCGTTAATTCCAAAAATTTCACGAATTCCCTAAATTCAGTGAGTTCTATGAATTCTCTGAATTCAGTGAATCTCGTGAGTTAATTGAATATCGTGAATTCATTGAATCTCGTGAGTTAATTGAATATCGTGAATTCATTGAATTCTATGACTTTCATGAATTCCGTGAATTCCACAATTCCAGTGAATTACGTGAATTCTACGAATTCTATAAATTCTATGAATTTTATGTATTCTATGAATTCTATGAATTCTATGACTTTCATGAATTCCGTGAATTCCACAAATCCAGTGAATTACGTGAATTCTACGAATTCTATAAATTCTATGAATTTTATGAATTCTATGAATTCTATGAATTCTGCGAATTTCGTGAATTTCATAAATCCACTGAATTCCGTGAATTCTGTAAATTTCATGAATTTCGTGACTTCTGTGAATCCCGTGAATTCCATGAATTCCGTGAATCCCGTGAATTCCGTGAATTCCACGAATTCCGTGAATTCCGCGAATTCTATCAATTCCTTGAATTCTGTGCATTCCTTGAATTCAAAGTGAATTTCAAAGTCTTCAAAGTTAATTTAAAAGTCTTTAAAGTGAATTTAAGAAAATTGAAAATTCAAAGAAGGTCCATTGAATTCAGCAAATTTCAAGGGAATCCCTGAGAATTCAAAAAATTCAGAAAAGGCTATAGACCTGAAGATTCTCTGATTCAATTTATTGAAAAAAAGCGACTGAAGTGATTTTTTCATTTTGAATAATTACTAGAAAGTCTTTGGAGAATAAAATGACAAAAATGACTTGAGGGACTGTTTGGCAGCCCTGCTTATAGGAAATTCGAGTCAAATTCAAATAGTGAAATTTAATTCTGCCTTGATGAATGGTTCATCCGTAAATACTTTGAAAATTTATTTTTTATGTTTATTAATTATTGAAAAAACATTAAAAATACGTTGTCAGATTATTTTAATGAGAAAAACAAACTGCTAATTTTAATAAATTGTATGTAAATTGAAAAAAAGGTATCATTTATATAGAATTTATTGCATTTTTATCGCTATAATTAGACAAACTTCTGTAAATCATATACAACATTTTTAAATCATGTAAGAGTTTTCGTGAAATCTATTAAACAAATGTATCCTGTCATTTTCCTGAAAATTAACCGAATTTTTCCAAAGAAAAGGTAACTAGTGCGCGCATGGCGGGCACAATGTTCTCGTAATTTTAAATTTCAAGTTTTTAGATTTGAAGCTTTGATAAAAGAAAATGTGCTGAAATTATATGCTGCTTCTGATTATAGTAATGAAGTATAAATTATTATTTTAATCTTTAAATCGACAAATATCAAATGTTTTAATTTCTACTTCAGTTGAATCGAAATGAGACGTTTTGTGTCAACAAAGAAAGATAAAATAGATTGGGTGCGTAAATAAGTCTAATTTTTCCAGTCTGAAGAAATAACTTGTAAATATGTACTGTTTGTGGAGGTGACGTATTCTATTCATAAGATTCACAAGATTTTCTACTCATTGTTTCAATAATAAATAATAGAAAATAGTTTTTGATAGTTTTCCATTATCGAATTATTAAATAATCTAAATAATCGCATAAATAATTTTTCTTGCTAATTCTGACTATGCACAAATTGCAGAAGCCTTCAAATGCAAATTATTTAACTTTGGACCCCTTGAACTTGCAATTTCTCATCAATTGAGGCTTTCAATTTTACACCGTGTGATTGAATTAAAAATAAAAATTTCAAATATTGGAGGTTTTTCAGAATTAAAAGTTGTTCGATTTCATGTGCATATATTATTGAAACGTCTAATTTATCAATTATACTCAATGAGATGTTATTAAATTTAGAATGTTTCTATCTTAATACTGTTACCCGCATTAACGGTTTCAAATTTTTAAAAATTAAAATAGTACCATTCCTAAATTTTTGAGTTCAAATATTTCAAAATATATGATTTTAAATTCATGAGAATAAAACAATTTCCTAATGTCCCTAGAAAAATTAAAAATGATTTTTCATTGGAAAAAAAATTCACGAAAAAATTTTTTAAATTTACAAAACTGTCGGAAATGAATCTGGAAGACTTTAGCGCACATTAATTTTGCAAGATATTAAAAAAGAATATAGAAAAAATTTGAATCATTTTAAAAGATATTTCCAAGTTTCAAAAAAATTCAAGAACAATTATAATCTTTTTAAGATTTCAAACAATGTTAAACAACATGTAGACTTTCTGAGATTTTAAAATAAAATTTTGAAGCTGACTGTAATATTGCCGAAAAAATTCGAAACTGAAAATTCCCGAAATTATAAAATTGCCGACAATTTGAAATTTACAAATTGAAATATTTATGGATAATAAAGTTTCGGATAGTATATAAAAAGACCGACTCTGAAAATTCCCTGATCTAAAAGATTAAAAAATTGTTTCAATAATAAATAAATAACAAAATATGTTCATTAAATATAATTTAATAATTATATTTAGTATTTTATCACTTAAAAATTTTGTAATTGCTTATATTGGGGAACTTCATAATTAGGAAATGTCTCTGTGTTGGCAATTTTACAATTTTAGATATTTTATAATGTCGAAAAAAAAAATCTCGAAAATTTGAAGGCAAGCCTTTTGAATTTGGAAGATTATTCAATATTAAAGGAATGATTCCAGACAGTTGAAAGTACATTCAGGATTTTTTTAGTTTTTTTTAAAGAGTACAAATATTTTAAAACTTTAAAAGATTTCTGAAAATTTATCAAATATTTCTGAATTTCTCGGAAACTTCTGAAAATGCTGAATTTTTTTAATGCTGACTCGAATGTTTTATAAAATTTGGTAAAATCCTGTAAAATGAAAACATTTTTTTTTCAATTTTCTAGATTCTTTTTCTACACATTTAAAATCTTCAAGAGACTTTCTGAATTTTCTCGAAAATTTTAGGAAAATTATATTTATATAACTTTGAAATCAAACTAATTGTACTTTTTTTCTTTCTCTCAGATTTTAAAATCTAATTTTATCTCGTAGTTGGGTGTTCAAAAACTTTAAACAAATGAATAGTTATTCGAAATATTTATTTTATAATGAAACTTATTTTCCCCCTTAAATCGAAAAACATCACACATGCGATTGAGGATGCTAGATAAAGTAAATAATGTAAGGTGAAAAAGAGTAAGTATGTAAATAATTTTTTTACATTTTAAAGACGGACTTAGTCTACTGACAAATTTCACAATACTGCCTTCTTATCTCCATAAAGCTTAAAATTTGACGCAATCACGTTCTTTTATTAAGCTTTTGCGATTGTTACTTTTTTTTCAATAACCTTATTCTTATTAGGCCGCAAATAAATCAATTTATTTCAACTCATAAATTAGTAGTAGTTTTCCATTATCTAGTTTTAGAATAGAAATATTTCGACAAATCGAATTTGTCGTTTTCTACTAATATTTCGTAGTTCAGTTTTTCCCAATTCAATTAGTAGAATTTTACTGTCAATTATTGAAATTTCACTAATTCAGATATAGAGAGTCAATAAAAAAGTGGATACTTAATCTACAGAAAAATTGGTTGATAATAATGAGATCAGTAAAGTACTTCTTATATTTCAGTCAGTGCTTTATTTCAATCAAAAAATATGTTTTTTCAAGCGACACAAATAGTTTCAAAAAATCATTTCTTTGATTGAAAAAAGTAAAAAAAAAAACATAATTAGTAAAAAAAAGTTGTTTTTTTAAAGGCACTTTCACTTTAAATTGAAAAAGGAAGTTAAAAAAACAGTATCTGAAATTTGAACATAGCTTTTCTCTGGGTGGATCAACCGTCGCATTATAAAAAATGTGTATTTTGATTATCTCATATAACAAAGCATATCAGTATATGTCCACATTTTGAAGAAAAATTCTCGCAAAATAGATTTTCATCTATTTATAACATTACCTGTTTCAAGGCTTAAATTTATCATAATTTAATCATTCTTTTCTAACTATTTTTCATTTGCAACGCTTTCAATTTGACAACACACTGATTTTAGCACCAAAGATTGGATAAATCTAACATATTGTTCTTTGTAAAGTATACTCTTTTTTAAGTTATTACATTTGGAATGTTTCCAATTTCAAATGGATCAAAAATAAACGCTCTTATTTTAGTAAAACACACTAAAATGATTCAATTTTTAAGTCTTTCAGAATTCCAATTCAAAGTTCTTTGATTTCAAAAACTGCAAAAATTTCAAATGAAAATTTACACAATTGGGGGATACCCAGACTTGAAAATGGTTCAATTTGAACGCTTTTATTTTTAAAATGTCTGATTAGTAAATTTGAGTTAATGAGATAATGCTAAACTTTTAATGTTTTGATTTAATATATCTAGGCCCGCATTAGTGGTTTCAAATTAAAACGAAATTAAAATGGTAAATTTCCCGAAAAAGAAAAAATTCGAAATAGAAAATTTGAAATTTACAAATTGGAAGATATCTAGATAATAAAGCTTCTGGAATTTCTTGCAAACTTCTAAAAGTCCAAAATATCTTTTATACTGACTCGACTTTTTCATAACATTTAGTGAAATACTGTATGGTGAAAAAATTATCTTCACAATTTTCTAGATTCTTTTTCGACGCATTTGAAATCTTCCAGAAACTTTCTGAATTTTCCCAGAAGTCTTAAAAAATTATATTCATACAACTTTCAAAACAACCTGATAATACTTATTTCCCTGCTCTGAGTTCTCAAAATCTAATTTTAGCTCGAAGTTAGGTTCTCAAAAAATTTAAACAAATTAATATTATTATCTCGCGTATTACTTCGTACACCTCTCGCGTAATAATCGCATAATAACGCGTAATAATGCATAATAACGCGTAATTGTCGGGTAATAGCAAGTACAATTTTCGTTTACGCTGTACTTTTGTTACATTTTTTTCATACTCGATTCATACTTGATTGTGTGAAAAAGTAATGAAAACACAATCCATGAGTGACAAAACGAAATCAGAAACAATAATGCACTCAATTCATTCAGGAATAAGCACTTAGAACAAAATTTGCCTTTAGCGACTACTAAATATATATATATTTGTAATTTTAAAAAAAATCCGGTTGTATTTTCTCACCAAAAGGAATAATTTGTGGGATTCCCAATTATTATAAAATGAATTAAAGTGAAAAAAGACCCTCTCAAGAGTCTTTGAAACTAAACATTTATTGAATTATTTCAAGCACACCTAATTTTCAATAGTCCTACTTTCGAATTGATCTGAGTTTATACTATTGTGATCTTCCTGAAATTTTGATTCAAGTATTAGAAGACGTTCATTTCTAATTCTGCAACTTTAAAAGATTTGAAGTTGTAATTAAATATTTTTAATGTTTCAATCTAAAATTATCAAACACTTTTAATTCAAAACTCTTGCATATTTGAACAGATTTAAATTTACATTTATTCAATACACTAAATACTGCAAACATAAAATGTATCAACTATTATTCTATAACAGCCCTGATAATTCTAATAATTTACGATCATCCCTTTGAAGAACTTCGTAACATAAAAAATCATCTTTCTTTTTGCAATTTCTGATGTACAAATTTTTTATTTTTTGATCGTATACGGAAAAATATTTATCACTTTTCTCAGTATATCTTCGACTTTGTAAGCTCTATTGTAGATTAAACAGCTCTTTCTTTGATCACGAAATCAAAATCAGAAATAAAAAATCTGATTTTAAAATGTTCCTTCTTTTTACCTCTTCCTACTATGTATAGTGACAGTTACCAGATGCAATAAAGTCGTTTCTTATACACAAAAAAGGTGTTTAAGAAAGTAAATACAAACGCTATAAATTTGGACTTAGTCTTCTTTTTCATGCTTGTACCTATAATTATTCAATTATAAAGGTTATAAATTACCGTTTTGAAAAATAGGTAAAATATTTAAAGAAACTTTAATTTTAAATCAGAAACATTTGTGTGCTTAAATCTAAATGCAGCTGAAAGCATTCGATTTAAAATGCGTTGAATTAGAGATATATTTCGAAAAGGAAACTAAGAGCAGTGATCGGCTTTCAAAAAAAGCTTCTAAAAGCGAGAAAGGAATCTTGGCTTACAATGAGCATTGAAAACGGTATATTGTCACACTTTGAATGTTTAAAGGGAAATTCCAATGTGAACGCATAAAAAAGAAGAATATTTTCAATCATTTTTTTCTCAGAACTATTGTATATAACTGAACGAATGTTCTTTCCTCTTGAAGGTATGGTCAAGATGAGTGAAAAAAAGTTTGGTTTGATGATAAAAAATATTTATTTATTCATTTATAAAATAAAATGCATGTGCGGAAAAACAAAAGTTTTCTGCTGGCGCAGGTAATTTTGGCTCTCCTTGGGTATAATATCTTGGAACAATGGTCGACAAACGAAATTGGTCTATATTTATCATTTCGGTATCTCGACACAATTCGTCATACAATTGGCTTTAAACTTTTTTTCAATGCATTTCGTAATTTCCCATGGTGGAACCATAGGATTCGGATACAAGCCATACTTCAGCCATACTATGGGCGAACTATGGGCAAAAACTTGTTCAAGACTTGAGTCATGGTACTTGTGTTTTGTCCTACGGTGACAAAAGAAGACGGAACTTTGAAATGTGCTGTGCTCATGAAGGTCCCATTCTTTCCCTACTCTTTCGCCATTTGAATAAACCTTGTACGTATGATAAGAATTGAGTATAAAACGGCAGCTTCTCCAATTCAGACGAGACTTCTGGTTCCTCTTTGCTAATCATGAAGTGTGAAATATTCTGCTTATTGGCCTTCTGTGCCTTCGAAGTAAGTCACCCACCAATTCTTCTAAATTATCATATATCTCATAATTAATAATAATTTGAAGTATTTAATTTTTAACATATCCGCGTCAAATACAAAGTAAAAATATTTATTAAAAAAAAATATATATTTGAAAATATTCATTTCGTTCGGAAATTTGTTCGAATCCACAAAAAAAGAAATGTAATTATTTTTTTTTTTAAGTTATATTTGAAGGTTTCGCAAGCCCCATGAAGTTTAACACGTAAATCCCATAAAAAGAAGACTTTTCTGTAAATTTTATTCACAATCTTCAATATTATGTGAATCTAGTTTTTAGCGTTAATTATGATTTTTATGGGGCTTTTAAAATACAAATTGTTCCAAATACATAAAAGAATACTTTCTACTTATAAGTATATGTTTATATCAATTGTTGAAAGAATTTATTATTCTTTCTAGCAAATTTTCTCTCAAAATAAAGTTAGAAAGCCTCGCGTTTCTCCAAATTTTTAAAATTATTTTTAGTTTTTTAATCAGAGTGAGGCCATAATTGATTCAAGTTCACAAACATAATTGTTTTAACAATTTTGTATTATTTTTAATAATATTGGCTTTGAATAATGCTATAAGGTTGCAGTTTTTTCGAAAATATTCAGCACTTTGTCCACTTTTCACTCAGTGTGCGGTGTTAATTAATGCAGTTTAAGGAACCTAATTGTTTGAATGAATTATTATTGCTTATAACTATCTTCTATAGTGATGCTAGATAGTTGCGGCTTTTTCTAAAACATTCAACATTTTATCCACTTTTCGAATAGTTTGAGATAATTATTAATTATATTTAGTGAACCTAATTGTTCAAACGAATGATTATTGTTTATTATTATTTTCTTCTATAATAATGCTAGATAGTTTAGTTTTTTGCTGACATTCTCAAATTTTTGTTCACTTTGTACGCAGGGTGAGGTAATAATTAATGCAATTTAACAAACATTATTCTTTACACAATTTATTAATTTATTATATATTACTATTTATCATTGACTATTATATATTTATTAATTATGTTAACAAACATTATTGTTCAAACAATTTATTTTTGTTTATGACTTTCTTCTCTTAGATAATTTTCGTTATGAAAAAGTTATAAATTAATTATGAAAAAGACAGTGATAAACAATAATTATTTCTTCAAACAATCAGGTTTATTATATAGAATTAATTATTTTGTTACACTATTTGAAAAGTGTACAAAATGTTAAATATTTTAGAAAAAACGGCAACTTTATATCATTATTCGAAGACAATATTATTGAAAATAATACTAACTTGTTTAAACAATTATGTTTATTGACCTAAGTTGATTATCACTCATTCTGATAGAAAAGTTAATAAATTGGAAAAACATCTTTCTAACTCTAAACTAAGAGAAAATTGCTAAAAATAATAAGGAATTGTTTAAACATTTGTATAAACATTTAATTATCAGAAGGAAATACAATTTTATGTATTGTAAACATTTTGTAAAAGAAAAACGCAAAAAATCATAATTAACGTCAAAAACTAGCAAAATCCAATTTTTCACTTATGGTTTTTTTTTGCGATACCATAAAACAGACTTATGGGGGTGATATTAAAAAAATAGGTTTGGATTCGTATTCTATGGCTAATTGTGAAGGGAAGTGTTTAGCTTCAACTCGATTTTTCTAATATTGACGATCCTGAATAAAATTTACAATTATGTTTTTTTTTATAGGAAATATGTGTTAAACTTAATGGGGTTTGCGGAACCACTTAATATTATAACTTTCAAAAAACGCATTTTTTGTGTAGATTCGAACACATTTTTGGGCGATATGAATGAAAATAAAAAAAAATTCTGACCACCCTCTCTTGATTTTTCTATAACTAAACATATATATTTGTACATTAAACGTATTGAAAATTCATAATTGGAAGTTAAAATAGAATATTTTCGTCTTATTTCATCATTACTTTTTATCATTGCAGACAGTTTTTGCGGATCATTCAGCTGACGAAGACTTTATGTCAAACTTCCTGGCCGATCATCGAACAAGTGTTGTCTTGAATAAATTAAACTCTGACATGCAGGTCAGTTTACAGAAAAATTTAATTCCCAGATATTTGTTTGATAAAAATATATATATATATATATATGTTATAATATTGTTCTTCATTATCACTAGGCTGCAGTTGACGCCACAAAGATGAAAAAAATAAAGTCCGACGAAGTATTGTTCAAATGTTGGACAGGTCGTAATTATCTTATATTAACTGAAATTATAAATGGCAGAGATGTCACATGCATGCAGTGTTATGGTGATTACAACAAAAATATTGAGGTACTTAGAAAAATATTATTTACAATCTATTTTAAACACAATATGTGTTTCTTTTTCAATCCATTTTGTATATTTATTGATTTAATCGTAATCCTAAACAATCAGGAAACAAGTTTCATATCAAATGTCAATAAACAAGTATCCGACGTTGCCAAAGTCTTTTGAAAATATTGCGTCCTTAACCAAATGTAAATAAAACTTGCTAAATAGTAACAATTAAATTTTTTTCTTCAGATTTATAAAATTCAATCTCCTTGACTTGGAAACGCCTATAAAAGTCAAACAAATATTTTTAGGTTCTTAATCTTTTGATCCATATTCGATAAATCTTAAAAAAGATTGTTGACATTCTAGTGCGTAAGAACAAAATTCTGAACTTTATAGCAATAACGAGCATACAGTCAATATTGAAAAATGTGGCTAATTTATACAGGAAAGTTTGACATAAATATTTAAAATTATTCTTTTTTTTTTGTTTAAAGTTGGCTAAAAACTGTTGTAACAAAGGCATTGCTGAAACAAAAAAAGAAGCAAAATCATATCTTGTTCTGGCTAAGAAATGCATCGCAGAATGCGCTCAATCTGAAGACGAGTGCCTTAAGGAGATTAAAAAAGAAAAAAAAGCCGTCCAGGATAACGGGAATATAGGTCCATATCCCGCAGAAAGTAAGAAGACTAAAAATCTGGATACTGACGGAAGTAAGAAGACTAAAAATCTGGATACTGACGAAAGTAAGAAGACAAAAAATGTATGAAGTACAACCGTGATTGTATTGAAATCAATAAACAATTTGAACAATTAAATTAAACTTCCTTTCAATCTCCAGCTGTTGAAAAATTTTTCCTGCTGCGTCAACTATGTCGACCGCAGTTTTTTTTACACATGCAGAATAATAACCGAGCTTTATTTATATTATATTATTTAGCAATATATTAGAAAGAATGTTTTTTTTTCATTTCATTTCTATTCAAGTGAGATGGCGCACATAATGCACTGTGTTGGAAGAAAAAATATCATTAGAGAATAATCCTCCCTAAAAATTAAATTGATTAAATTCTAATTTTTTATTTCGAATGATAAAATAATTTTTGTTATGAAAACGTAAGGTTTCAAATTTGAGTGAATTATAAATTGTCTAATTTGGAAGTAATTTATTCCAATGTGGATGAATTGAAATGTTTCCCATTTGAATATGTCCCATTAAACTTTCAAACATTTGCAATTAAATCAAATAGTGTTTTAGGATCATGTAATTTTTTTCTTAATATCCCAAGCAAAATTTAAACTAATTTGAGGAAAATATATAACCTATTTTGAGAAATTTCAAATGATTTCCTAAGATTTCGGAAAAAAATGTAGAAGATTTCAAAGCAAAATTTTAGAGAAAAATCAAATATAACTTTAGGAGATATTTAGAAGTTTTGAAAGGATACAAAAAGAATTTTATTCAAAACAAAATGTAGATTTTTGAAGATATTAAAACAAAAAATTTAAAAGCTTTTTTAAAATTTTAAAAGGTTAAAAAAGAATTTAAAAAATTGTGTTAAGATTTCTCGGAAAATTTTAAATAATATTTTATTTTCCAAATTTATTATAAGAGAGTAATGAAAAATATTTCAAAAAATTCCAAAATATTTCTAAATTTATCAAAAACGAATCTGGAAGATTTAAAGGAATTCGATTATATATAAAGATATTCAGAAGTTTTTCGGAAATTTGAAAAATAATTAATAAAATTGGAACAAAATGTAGATTTTGGAAGATTTCGAAATAAAGTTCTGAAGTTTTTTAAAGATTTTGAAAGGTTTCTAGTTTTTAAGATAATAATTTCTTCTTAATATTCTTAGGAATATTTAAAGTAATCCTTCATTTTTAAAAATCTATTTGAAGAGAATATTCAAAAAGATTATAAAACATTACAAAAGATTTTCAAAATTGTCAAAAATGTATCGGAGAAATTTTTAAATAATTTTAGGAATGAATAATTCGGGTCAAGTAAAACGATATTTACAAATTTATAGAATAACCAAACGTTCAAAAAAACAATTGTAGCTTTTTAAAAGACCTATAATTTTTTCCTGAACCATTTTTCGATGGGAATTGATATTTCAGTTTTATTAATGGAAAATACTATGAAAAAAATCAAAAATTCGAAATTGAAAAAAAACGACGCAAAATATGCAAAAAAGTCTTTAGAAGGATTTATAGCTCTTGAAAAGTCCTATAAAATTTCTTACAACCATTTTTTGATAGGACTTGTCTTTTCGGTTTTATTTATCGGAAATATTATGAAATAAAGAACATACAATTCAAATTTTGAGCCAAACTACGTGAGACACGAAAAAAAGGTTCAAAAATGAATTACAGCTTCTAAAAAGTCCTACAAAATTTCTTCTAACCGTTTTTTGATAGAAATTATTCTTTTAGTTTTCTTTGTCGAAAATACTGTGAATAAAAAAAAATCAAATTTTGAGCGATTTGTTGCTTTGTTTCTGTCCCGATATTAGTGTATGTGAAATCTTTCTAATATGATTGAAAAAAAAAATGTTTTCAAGAGCAAAATGCGACTTTTGTTTACTTTCAATTAATGGAGAATTGCGCTTGCCATTTATTATTCCAGAATGAATGCCTAATATCAATCATAGAATTTTGTCCATTATTTTAGTTATAAATTTTAATGATTTTAAAGTCAAGTAAAAATTAAAACCTTGGCAGAGATAACGTTGGTTCGACAAAAATAGATATCTTTCCAAGGACTCTAGATTTTGTGTCATAGTAGTATACACGTTATTGAACAAACTATGTCATATATAACAAAGTGTACCACATTTTGGTCGGATTTTAACATTTTGTAATTATTTTTTTGGAAATTATTATACGCAAATTCCATTTGTCTCTTATTTCTCATGTACCATCTTGTAACGTGACAGGTCAGATGTTTTTCTATTTTGCAATTTGAAAATTTGAAAAAAGAAGCGATCTTCATGAAATTGTTTATGAATTGTTGAAAAGTATTTTCTGTTAGTATATAGTTCGTATTATTTTTGGTAATAATTTGAAATAATTAATTTAAATTATTTAAAACCTTTGACACACATTTTTGGTCGTGATCGAGCCAACTAAAACCTTGAATTACCACAAACAACTATTTTACTTATTTCAAAATAGCGACCATAGCGTATCGAACGAGAAATTTTTTCTGATTTTTAGTTAAGAACAGATAGTATATTTCAGGTTGACCAGTTAAATCTAAAAAAAAATTCTGAACATTTCACGAGTTTCTTCTGTTTCAAAAAAGCGTCTTCTAGTTATTGGAATTTCAAAATAGATTTTTTTAAATATTTAAATATTTTACATATCACCTAAACTTCACATTTCTTATTAAATCTGCAAATAAGGTCAATGAAAATTCTCATTTCATCTAAGTTGAAAGACATACAAAATTATTCAGTTTTTATATAGAAGTTTCAATCATAATAAATTTCATTTAAAAAACTCGAAGAAAGGAATGTTGCCAAATTCGTATGAACAAAAGTAACTTTATTGTCAAATATCAATCAAAAATTTTATTTTTCAATAGGTGAAAAATTACCACTTCAAAATCAAAACTTCAGAGGTTTACTATGTTTCAAGATGAATATCCCTTTGGGTGATAAACAAGAAAATCTGCCTGTAAATTTCGCGTCTTTTAATAAAAAAAAAAAAAATTTAATTGCTTCGACGCCGCTATTCTGATGTTTGGCATTTGGTTACTATTATTTTGAAGATGGTTTGCTTGAAAACGGTAAATTTAAATTTTGAAGAATTTGCTTCATTGAATTTTTTTACAATAAATTTTACTAATAGCAAATTTACTAATTAAAGCGTGAAAAATGTGAAACTTGAAGGGTATTTAAATGAATTTTTATTGTAAATTTTTAATTGGTCCCATGGTTTTTTGAGTATTCTAAAATAACAATGTTAAACATTGCTCATCAATTACTATTGTGAGGTTTGAAAATTTAGTACGACTAAGTCCAAGATCTTTAAAATTCAAAAAAGTGAATAAAGTGAATAAGAATCTGATAAAAACCATAAGAATCCAAGGTGAATTGAAAAGTATTCAAAGTGAATTCAATAAAATCAAAAATCCATTGAATGCCGTCGATTTTAACGGGACTCCAAAGAATTCAAACTAATTCAAAAATAGATATAGACCTGAAAATTATTTGTTTTAATTTATTGAGGGAAAAGAGACTAACGCGATCTTTTCATTTTAAAAAATGACTAAAAAGTGATTTGAGAAAAAAATGACTAAAAGTGACTTGAGTGACTATTCGGCAGTCTTGCTTATAGAAAATTCGAGTTAAATTCAAATAGTCGAATTAAATTCTGCCTTGATAAGCATTTCATCCGTAAATACATTTAAAAGGTATTTTTTATGTGTTTTATATATTTAAAAAATATAGGTACGGTGTCAAATTATCTTCATAGGAAAAACAAACTGCTAATTTTAATAAATTGTATGTAAATGTTGCAAAATAGCTGAACAATGCATTTGTGAATGAAGATTGCTTGGACAATTATAAAATTTTATCGATTCATGGTAAGAAGTCATTTCTACACTGTTAGAAATTTCCTGAAATTTCAGTCAGTTTTGAATAACTTATGTCACTGAGATTTTATAAATTTGGTTTTGAAAATTAATTTGAGACCATATTCGTTGATTTTCAGTAACATGAAACTTAATTTTGAAGCAAAGGTTACTGAAGTTTCATCAAATTGACTCTGAAATCTGTTTGAGTTGCTTGTACATAAAATATTATTGGTGGCTGAATAAATTTCACTGTGGTTTACGTAAATTTTATAAACATGCATTTTATTGAAGTAACATTTTTTATTGAATTTAATAAACCTAAATGAAAATATGAACAATATTAAAAAATAATTCATTAAATTAAATTTAGAAGCTTTGTACGTGATATATTTTTCTATCGATTAATACATTTTTTGCAATTACATGTAAAAAATTGGTTTTCCTTTTTTCAGAGAACTGTTCTTAAAAAAGTTTCACTATTCACATTGAATATCTGTAGGATATTCATGAACATTTACAAAAAATGCAATGCACTATCTCTTAAAATAGTTTCAAAACTTACATTGAAATTTCAATAAATTAATTATTTAATTCCATTCAAAGTCCTAAAATCAATTCACAAATATAAATTGGTATAATCTACTTATCTAGCAAAATAGACTCCAACATTTTCTATTTTCTTTCCGATTTTCAGGTTACATCGTTACAAAAAATCAAATTTTAGTATTTTAAATTTTGTTTGTTTCCCAAATTCTGGGAGAAACGACTTCCGATAATTCCATAAATTCCATTAATTCCGTGAACTTCATGAATTCCTTGAATTCCATAAATTTCATGAATACCGTCAATTTCGTAAATTCCGCGAATTACACGAATTCCTTGAACTCCATGAATTTCGAGAATTCAGTGAATTTCGTGAATACCTTGAATTCCTTCAATTACATGAATGCCGTGTATTCCATGAATTCCGTGAATTTCACGAATTCCGTGAATTCTATGAATTCCACAAATTCTGTGTATTCTACGAATTCCGGTAATTCCGTAAATTCCATTAATTCCGTGAATTCCTTGAATTCCATAAATTTCACGAACACCGTCAAATTCGTAAATTCCGCGAATTCCACGAATTCCTTGAACTCCATGAATTTCGAGAATTCAGTGAATTTCGTGAATACCTTGAATTCCTTGAATTCCTTCAATTAAATGAATGCCTTCAGTTCCAGGAATTCCGTGAATTTCACGAATTCCGTGTATTTCATGAATTCCGAGAATTTCACGAATTCCTTGAATTCCATAAATTGCATGAATACCGTGAAGTTCGTAAATTCCGCGAATTCCGCGAATTCCACGAATTCAGTGAATTGCGTGAATTCCTTCAATTCCATGAACTCCGTGAATTTCACGAATTCCATGATTTCTGTCAATTCCATTAATTCCTTGAATTACGTGAATTCCATGAATCCCATGAATTCCTTGAATTCCATGAATTTCTTGAATGTCGTGTGTGTTTGGATGTCACATTTTTTTGTGAACAGGATAAGTCGATAACTTGAAAACGGTTGCAGATAAATTGATGAAATTTGGAGGGCTTATTTTTTCCACTAATATCTTGAAACTGACCGAAGGATTTCTAAAACTATTTATTGGATTTTTTCTTAGCACTTAATAATATTTTGAAAATCGGTTTTTTATAGTAAAACTTTTTTCATTAACATAATTCAAAGTTGATGCAAAAATATAAAAGATTCACTGGTTTGAGACAAATCGATTTACCTATAATATCACTAATTGTTATCAAAGATTAGGGAAGTTATGGTAATTTATATATTTTGAAAATCGGTTTTTTATAGTAAAACTTTTTTCATTAACATAATTCAAAGTTGATACATCAAGCCTATCAATGAAAACAAATTTTGGGAACCTCTCGCAAGTTTCCTTTAGATTTCTTCACCTAAATAAAGATTCTTTTAGAATAATCTATTCTCAAAATTTATTTTGAATCCACTTTCAATGAAACTAAACATTTCTCTTTTCTAATTCGGATCCTTGAAAACAAAGCCTATCAATGAAAGCAAATTTTTGAAAATAACATTTTAAAAGAAACAACTCCTCAGATATAGTTCTATATCCTCTTTCAACGGAACTAAAACGCCTCTTTTTTTAACTTCCAATTCTTAATTTAAAAGATTATCATAGTGATGACAAATTTTTGGCAATACTCGTAGGTTTTTCTACATTTCTTCATTTTCATTACTTCGCCTAAATAAATATTCTTTTAGAAGAACCTATTCTAAAAATTGATTTTGAATCCAAGATATACAACAATAAAAAAGATTGCTTGGTTCGAGACGAATCGATTGACCTATAATATTAATACATTTTATTGAAGAGTAATTAAGTTATGGTCATTTATATTATATGAAAAATCTATTTTTATAGTAAAAATGTTCTCATTCTCATAATTTAAAGTTGATGTGATTATAGAAAAGATATGTTGATTCGAGACGAATCGATTAACTTGTAATATTGATACATTTTATTGAACAGTAAGGAAGCTATGGTAATGCATAATATTTGAAACAACGGTTTTTTATAGTGAAATTTTTTTCATTAACATCATTCAAAATTAATTTTTGGAATTTTTGTTAAAAATTCGTCTTTTTTCGTTGAATGTCCCTGTTTTTTCTTATTAAAAAATTTAAATAATTTTTGTTTGAAAATTCTACAGCTAGTTTTTTATAGTTATGATAGATTTAACTAAAAACTTTTGGATTTTAATTGAATTTGGTGATTGAAGATACACAATAATTGGATTCTAATCTTAAAACGATGTCTATATATCGAAAAATGGCTGGAAAATCATTGCCATCGGAACAAAGCGGAAAGATAATGATTGGCCACAATATCTGAAAAGCAAATGAGAAATATATTTGAAGAAGAAATCATTTAAAATTGATGATAAATTAACGTACTTTGTACGAAATTCAACAATTTTGTTTAAAAGTATTTTTTTGTTTTAACTCGACTGATTCGTTACAAACTCGTCTTTTTAGGTTAAAAATTCAAGTACATAGTTTGGTGCCACATTTATTTCATTAGTTGAAAATTAATTTTTTTTTAGTATTCCATTTTTAGTTGAAAATATTTTTTTTACTTTAATATTCAACTACTTGATTGAAAGTTGAACTACTTTGTTAAAAATTCAGTATTCTGGTTTAAGATTCTTGATTTTAGTGGAAAATGTTTTGGTTGAAAATTAATTTTTTTAACTGAAAATTTAACTATTTTATTTTTGGTGAAAATATATCCTCCTTCATGGAAAATTCATGACTTTGATTAAAAATGCAACTATTTGGTGCAAATTTAACAATTTTGTTGAAAACTAGTCTTTTGGGTTAAAAATTTAACTATTCTGGTAGAAAATGAATTTCTTTGGTTGAAAATTCGTTTTCTTTTGTTGAAAATTAATTTTTTCAATTAAAAATTCAACTATTTTGTTAAGAATTAGTTTTTGTGTTTGAAAAATCTCGATTTTAGTTGAAAATACTTTCGTTGAAAATTTAATTATTTTTCTTGAAAAATCGTTTTTTGGGTTGATAATCATTTTGTAAACTGAAAATATAACTATCATATTTTTGGTGCAAATTTTTCTTTCCTAGTTGAAAATTCATGTATGTATTTAGTTAAAATTTTATTTTCTTAGTAGAAAATTAAGATTCTTGCTTGAAAATCCTTCTTTTTGTTAAAAATTTGGCTATTTTTTTATATCTTCGTCTTTTTTGGTAGAAGTTTAATCTTCTGGGTTGAAAACAGATCTGTTTGGTAGAAAATTTAACTAATTTGTAGAAAAATCATTTCTGGCTAAAGAGTCATAATTTTTGTTGAAAATTCAACTTTTCTGATAGAAAATTCATTTATTTGGTTGAAAATTTAACAATATTGTTGAAAATTCGTTTTTTTATTGAAAATGAATTTTTTAAACTGAAAATTCAACTATTACATTTTTAGTTGAAATTTTGTGCTTAGTTGAAAACATTTTCGGTGAGCCGATGGAAACTGGAAAAGGGCGACTAGGTTCATCGGAATTCGGCGAGCACTTCGTTTTATTATTATTGAATTTCTCAAAATTTACCAATTGATATATATAAAATCGTTAAAATTTTAAAATCTTAGGGTTTAGGTTTAAGGTTTAATTTTAAGTTTTGTGAAAAATAGAATTTAAAAAAAGGTCAAGATAGGAGATATAGAATAGAATCGACGTTTTTGTCAGAATGTAAGGCATAGAAGTTATAGCTACTCAAAAATTGAAATCGAAAACATGGGATGGAATGAAAAAATATCTAAAAAAAGACACATTTTCAAAAGGAGAATTGCAATATTTTCAATAAAAAATTCTTTAATCTGGAATAGTTTCCAATTTAAAATTATTAATCCCTTACTGTTTTTTATTTTATATTGTTTTTTCTTGAATTTTTGTTATTTAAAGTATTTTAACACAGCAAAACCGTTGCACCACTCGGCACAAACAAACATTTTTCTGAGTGTAGTGTCCAAAATCAATGAATTAGCAATAAGTAAAATTTCAATAATTTTTTTTCGGAATATAACAGGGGAGAGTGGGGTACGGTGTCTCGCTTTGACTTATAAATGTCCTATAAATTATGGTCGAAATGTGATTTTGATGTGTGTATTTTTAAGTTGAAGCTTACATTACAAGGGAACATATGTTATTACTCCAAACCACTTTTTAATTTCTTCATTATTTGATATTTAGTTAATATCACTGCCGTTTATTTAAACAATATGAACATTGTGAAATGAAAATGATATAATATAATAATTCTGGAAAGTGTAATGTAACGAAAAGAAATACTCCCGGCATTTTCAACACTAATTTAATGTTTTATTATTAATCAAAGTAAAGTATGTGGCGAAAACAGTTATAACCTCTTACTCCCTGCTGAAATGCATGGGAACGCCGCGGCGCGGCATCATGCCCCATATGTGACGGCCCAAGTTTTAATTAATTTTAATATATTTAAAACGTTTATAGAAACAAATCATGATACCAGAAGTTTAATAAAATACTTTGCCTATCAAAATCTAACTTTTTCATGCTTTAAGTATTTCAAAATATACTGTAAGTGCTTAATTTCGGCCAAAGACTTTTTCATCGGTTTCCGCCAACACTGTTTTTTCATAATTACTCTTCTGACGTGAATTTGAAAAGAGAAATTGCATCAAATAACTATTTTTCTAAACAGAGAAAACTATTTCATGTGAACAACTAGTATGAATATCAAAAAATACAGGCGTTATTTGTAATAGTCACCATGCCGCGCACCGACACCATAACCCACTCTCTCCTATTAGATTCTGGTCATATAGACATTGATCTATATTTTATTTAAACTATTTAGGTGTAAGTGGAAAAAGCTGATAAGATCAGCCATGATTCATTTAAATCTGTCAATATTTGCGAATTATTCTTTCAAAAGTGCTTGAGATATTTCACTAAGTATAATAATTTTATTGTTCTTAAAAACACGATTTTCTGGATTTTCCCATTTCCTTTTCAAAGAAACACTTTGCAGTTAAACTGTTTTGATTTATAGTTCAAAATTTAAGCAGAAACACTAAGCAGTCTAAACTATCATTTCTAATTTTTTCGAAATCTTAAATATCTTTCTGCAATTGAAAAAGTACAGATAAATGAATGTTATGCGTTGATATGTTTTCATCCTAATATTTCAGCTGACTTTTCTTCAAACTTGGCCTGATGATCTATAAGTTAACTGCCTCAATGATAATTAATAAGCTAAATAAAATTTCTCACGTTTTAATCATTTGACAACGATCTCTAATTTAATTCAAACCGATGAAATAAACACCTTGACCTTCTAGAAAATTGCTTCATGGTCACAGAATCAATGATCAATTGCTATCATTCAAAATTTATATACATACCAGCTCTGTTTTTAGTCTTAAAAACTGCAAGTTTTAAATGCGAGCGTGAAATAAATATTTTGAGTCTTCCTAGACACTGCGCTTAAATTATTCAGCATTGAATATATTAACAGTTTTCAAGTTTGAAAGTTTAATTAGATTGTCTAGCTTATAAGCTAGATTAAGTTATATTTTCTAAGCTTATTGAGAATTTTTGCGTGCAACGATTTCCAAAATAAAAATCTGAATCGTTTCTAGACTCTAGTAAATTTCAAATATAATATCAAAGTTAAAAATTACTCAAAATATGAAGAGCTATATTTATAATATTTGGTTGAATTATTAATGAAAACAAATAATAATCGATGAGTTGTTTTATTCTTTAGCTTAGTCAGAAACAGTTGAGGCCTTGAAGGTAAATAATAATATCTTTAACAAATGATAAATTATACATTATACAATATATTCATTATGCAGTTAAAGATGAGATTATACTTTGGCTCTTGACACTACAGCTTTAATCTTCTCAATAAATCTGCATCATTTTATGAAATAGGGACAATGTCGTTCAATAAATTCAAACAGAATATATCGAAGGCAATTTTTAAAATGTCGACCACAATCCGGGGTCTAAGATTTATTAGGGATGACCATGCTGAATCTTGTGCACGTGCCACTACATTGATTTTTTCGCACTTGTACACCGCTGAGTCGTCCCCAAACATCTATGCTTTACACCCATTTCCCCATTCTGAGATCAATAAACTTCATACTTTTGGGGTCGAAGTAATCGAAAGTATTTCCTTCACGGCTCCCAAATTTCCCCATTCGCCTCTCTTTCATTGCCATCCATTTAATTCACCCCTTATCATTCTTCACCTGACTCTCCTCCCCTAGCAAGGCATCCGTCACTCTTCTACTGTCCAGCCACACATTCTACAATCCACCCCTTTACCACATGCAACCCTAAAGTCTCTTTCCTTCCCCAGCCCCTCTATGAACGACTTTCACCAATGTACCACTCCCACTCACTACTAATTTCTCCAACCATGCTAAAATCCAGACTCATCCCCATCCCCCACTTCTCTCTTGCTCTTATTTTCACTCGTTCCTTTAAATTCTTTCGCATATACACTCCTTATTATTCGCGCTCTACTATGCGTTTCATTTTACTCGCTCACATCTTTACACCCCCTATTTATCTTCCATTCTTCCCTTCGTACCTCTAAATCCCCAGCAAACATATACCCCACACGTCCGACCCTTTGTTTCTTCTACACTATGACTCCCCACCACTCCTTTTACCCCTGCTCCTACTCACCCCATACTATTCCTTACACTCCTCATTAATCCCTCTAACCCCTCTCCACTGTCTTCATCATCAGTCTTCTCCTCTATAACCTAGTCACGTTACCCTCTGTCCCATGTTATCGGTCCCTTCTTTCCTATACTTCTCTCACTCTCTGAACTTCTGCACCAACTCCTATATATGTTCCTCTCCCTGTTCTCCTCTTCTCACCGTTTTCTTTTCACCGCCTAATCCATATAACCCTTTAACTTTCTGCCACTCTATCACCTAAATCTCTTTCGCTCTTTCCCATCGCCCCTATTACATTATCATCCATCCCCACTACCAGCTTCATGCACGTCTCCACCTTTTCTCCCTCGCCCTGATCAGCACTTCTCTCTTTACCCTCTTTTCCATATACCCCTCCTAATTATCCTCACTCTAGTGTGGCCCACATCACCGACTCTTTCCCCTTCGTCTCCCCTCTCTGTTTGACGCCCCCTCCGCAACTCTCTTCACCATTCATACGAATTTCACCCCCATAATCGATGAAATGAAACAGAACGATATTCACCTTAATTTGTATTTGCTTTTTAATTATTAATGTGAAATAACTTCTGCGATATAAGATAAAAAATTTAGAATGCTAATGGAGAAATCATTCCTAAAAATATTGTGTGTATGTGTTTGTGCGTAAGTAGAAAAAAATGGTGAATATTCGTAAAAAATATTCAATTACTTAATATAAATGTGTATAAATGAGCTTAAATCATTAGAATATATTGTACACCGAAGTAGTCTTTTTACAGCCGAGCAGGAGTTCAAGAACGAGGCTGGACACTATGGGTTTCGAAAACGATCTCCGGGTCCCCGGGTTAACGTCTGATTCCTCCGGGTTTCACAGCTGATGGCACAAGACGACTCCAGTGTGTTTTACACACGGAGTAATACAGTCCAAACTCCGAGCAATGCCGTTTTCGGAGCTGTAGGGGAGTATAATTCCAAGAAGCCATAAACTCCCACTCTAAGCGCGGTCACGCTCGAATGCATGGAGAATTCAACTGACAAACTCCGAGCAATACCGCGCGTCGGTTAGGCTAAAAATCTATCTCGAACATCGTTTTATGTACATAGTGTACATTACATGTGTACAAAAGTGATTCATATTGGATTATTTCGTTATAAACCCGAGCTTAAAGGTACGTAAAACATAAAAATCGATCATTAGCTATGGTATGTTCGGTTCTTAGAATAAATGTAAATAAAGCGTCAAAATGACAAATATTTTACCTTACTTTTAACGTAACCTACGAAATCTCGTGCAGTACATTAATAATTAATTATTATGTCGTATTTCTTGTTGTTTTTTTTTTAGCAAAGAGAAACTCAAATATCAAATTGTCAATTATAAACTCAATTTGATGTCACTCGTGTAATCTTATCAATTATAACAATACATATATACCGCAAACAAACAAATAACAATGAAAAGCTTTTTTCACGGCAGTGAGAACAGAAAATCGTTCATTTGAAAAATGGAAATTCACTCTTTCCCACGTTATGTACTGCGCAATAATACTGCGACCAGTTTTCTCATAGAAACGCATATTAAATGAGCTGAAATCAGATATCTACTATCTTTTAAACGCGATTTTCTAATTTTTTATGGGTTTCTTCAGGTTTTAAAGTTCAAATTTTATGTTGAACATTCATCCAGAACATCTTTATTCAATGTATAGAATTCATGAAAATAAAACAATAATTGACTTGAGTGTTGGACGTTGAATGGTATTTTTAATTTGATTTTCATCTAATTTAAGAGCCCGAGAAAAACCTCCAGATTAGGCCACTTCGTTCCCGGAACTCCTCGGAGCGTTAGCTATGAAATGCATCGATCGCGACTGACGGTGAAGTGGTGGGGGTAGCGCTCGAGCGAGAAATCGGAGAAGCGGCATTGCTCGGAGCTTGGACTGTATATTGTAGGGTGGTCTACACTATCATAAAAATTTCACCTTGTAGATTTATAGCTTATAAACAAAAAATAATTGTACAATCATGCTGTAAACTTCAATTATATATTTCTCAAGCCTTGAGCGAGTTTTAAAAAGGTTTATAGGAGACCTGCCATCTGAATCTCTTGAAATCATATATATTTGAGTTCAATAAGTGTTGAAATTCTATATCTTTTGAAATACCTACCTCTGAAAACTAATTTGCTTTGAAAATAAATAAATTTTTCTTTTTTCTTTTTTCAATACAAAATAATTGTTTAATAATTCTTTCATTGTCATCAAAATATCCTTGAAAATCCAGATGTTAGTTATTTACAGTTGATTACGTGGAAAGAATCAAGTTTGTACGTCCAAAAATAGTTAAATGGTGCATTTGTTATTCAAGACTGTTTGAATAATTTTTTATTTTTATTGTATGGCCTAATATGATACGAAAACGTTTACATTCACTTTCTTGTTTAAAATAAATTCAATAAATTTTTAAACATTTGCGTTGCTATTATACATATTTTTTGTATAGTTGTTATTTTTGAATGAATCCAAGTATTTTTTCAAAAACAATACACTTCGTACGTAAATAAAACAATCCACCATCACATTTTTATGCTAAATTTTATTAGATTTCATCTCAAGCAAAAAACGTTCAAACTGGATAAAAAATGTCTTCTGAAAATCAATTTTTCCAGGGTAGAGTCAAAATTATCCATTTTTGTTTTGCTTGAAAAGCACTTTTTCGATGTTCCAACTTGAAAAGTACGACGGGACCTCATTTTTCAAACTGAAGGGTTCGTTTTGGGGTAAAATGTCTAAATTTCATCTGACTATATGATCTCCATACTAACAACCTGGTTCCTATTCAGAAGGATGTACACAGTATTTAAGGCACTTTTCTGATAGAAATGAAATTTCAACTGGTTAAAAAGTCACGTAAGCTTTCCATCAATCTATCAGAAAAACTGAATCAAACCCTGAAATTTGTAAAAGGAAAGAAAGAACGGAATTTCTGAATCTAGCTTCGTAAATCTCTTTAGGCAGTGCTGCACCTTAAATGCAAATTGGTGAGATCCGGTTCGGTATTAAGGAACGCGGGTCGAATTCGCTTGGGAGAATCTTCGATCGTAGGACCGTAGCCGCCACTTGGGCTTTATTAGATCATACATCGCTTTCAATTTGATTGCAGGAAATCCGATCCCCCTACGGCGACTACGTTTTATGAGAGGAGTATGGAAAGCCTTTACCCTACAGATACGATGATCCACTCAGAAATAAAATGCGCATGCGCACATATACAAACTCACAGGGCACGCGAGTTACTTCAGCCAGCTTCTGTTCTTCCAAATCGTTCTCTTTCTTTAAAAGAGTTGACATTCCTTCTAGAATCTAGACGTTTTCTCTCTCGCTGAAGACTATCCGGGCCAGTACCTGGTGATATAACTGAACCAGAGATGGTACATGATCTTGAGTTTTCCACTGGAAAAGCTTCTCCGATGCGACTATCACATTGCTAGCAATAAGAACTGCCGAGAAGATTGTTTGGCTTTCGAGAAACTCGGTAATTGAAAATCGAGGGTCGAAAAAGTATTTCTGGATTCGCCAAACACACTCCTAGACCCTATCTCCTCAAAAGGGTTTGCGAGTTCTTAGGTAACTGTCAACAATTCTCAAATCCTTTCTCATCATCGTCTGTTCGATTTTTCGAAAATAGAATTATTTTTGTTATATGGAGGTATAAACTCGCCTTAGCGAATCAAAGATCCTCCGCTAGACGGAAGTACGTTATTTCTTTCATCAGTTTCTTTTTCTGTCGAGGAATTCACGCGAATTGATAATAATTCATGGAATTTAGCGAAATTCATGGGAATCCAAGCGAGTTATAGAGAAATTAAGTGAAATTAAGCGTGTACCAGAGAACTCAAGCAAACTCGAGGGAATTAAAATGAATTCATGAGAATTAGAGGGTCTTCAAGAGAATTCAAGAGAATTGTAGTGAACTCGTGAGAATTGAAGGAGATGTCAGAGAATAATTCACTTTAAAGGAATTATAATGAATTCAACATAATTTGAGTACAATTGAAGGCAGATAAGGACAAATTTCTTAAAATCATGTTTTAAACAATTTCAAGTAATTTAGGATACTATTTATCGATGCATATTAGCAACATGTAAAAATAATTTTTTCTTTTACTCGAGAAAATGAATTTTAAAATGATGAGAGTGACAACTGGATAAGGGCCATTAAAAGGATAAGTTTTTTTTGCTTTAAAACACAAAATGAAAAAAAATATCAACTTCTTAAAACATTGTAGATGATGGCAACATGCTTCTATAATTTTGAGTAAATTTTAAATCATGTTCTATAGAAATAATTTAATTTTTGTTCCTTTCTGCAATTGTTATTCTCATATTTATGAGCAAGAAAAGCTGAATAAGGACCATTTTTTTTTATACACCTACTTAAAAAAAATTTTAAACATTGTTTTCACATCTTCAATGTAGAGTTCTTGGAAACACATGCTTCTATAATTTCATCGAAATTCTAGACTTAGAAACCTATAATAGAATACTTTTTATGTTCATCCTGTAAAAGTTTATGTATGGTCCTTGTCGAGTTTTAGTTCTCATGTCTTTGATTATTCGCCTTGAATAAGGATCAATTATCGAATTGCCACATGTAGAGAAAGGGATGGTTGCTCTGCAACGTAAAATATATTAGTCAACTGCATACTAAAAAACGAAGAGAATTATCCTTATCTCAATAACAAAGAGTTTATATTTAGTTTAGTACAAAGGGTTTCACAAAACATATTTTTTAAATGTGTTTTGTCAGTTTTTTGCGGTTATTTCAATAATTATTTGAGCTATGGCAAAACTAAGGTGGTAGTAGTTGAATTCAGCGTAAGAATGGAAATAATGAATAATTTTCCGTTTTGTTTCTTTTTGTCATGATTAAAGAAAAAAGAAATATGGAAAGAGTCTTGAAATTAATTAAAAAAATTAATCTTCCTCAATTAAATAATTAAACATTCTTCAATCCATTACCTTCTTTGTGATACCTAAAGGACATTGCTGTTCAGATCTACCTTCTGTTGTACTAAAGATTTACTGATTATACAGCCTAATTAAGTGACCAAAAAAAAATGCTTTCCATTTTTAAACCTTCTACAAATGATTACGAAACCCACGATCAGTGACGCAAAATATTCTGCTTGTTGAACAATAAATGTTTATTTTTATCTTTGACATCATCCTGGAAAATATGTTCTCCTCAAAGAGGCCTTCACAATTCAAACACAGATACGTAATCATTAATTAAACGTTTCAAGGAATTGAGAAAATTATGATGGAATCATAATACAATGTTGTCTAAATAAATTACTTACTTTTGGAATATTTCAATTATAGACAATTGATTTAAAATGCCATAGCTGAATGATCGAAGTGTTTTAAAAGTGTCGTAACTCTTTTTCTTTGTATTTGAAAACGGAGCAATACAAAATTGAAAATGGATTTTAAAATAATAAATCAATTCATACCTCGATTTTTCAAGCATGAAAAATAAAAACGTGTCAGTAGGTATGCGTTAAGTATTATCCAGACTCCAAAATGCTGTAAAATTAAAAAAAAATGTTAATTATAATCAGAAAAAAAACGAAGGATTTCTTCCATGAAAACCATTTCTTTCGATAATCGAATTTATTTAATGTATAATACCTTGGTTGAAGTTTACATTCAAAATCGCTTGGTCGATGATGTCTCTCTCACTTGAATTGACGTTTTGATCCACTGAAATGTCCATTTCTGACAGATTTAAACATGAAACAGCAAAAGAAAGAACACTCTTTCAACTGTTTTCTCTTCAGACGTCACTCCAGTTAATGCGAAAATGTTTTAGGCGACAGTTACGACAGTATGGAATGGAACAAACTTAAAAAATCATAATTTACAAAACTTTCAATAGCTTCGCATTTTTTCCAATAATTTTTCATAAATTGAGTAATATTGCCATTGAATCGACAGAATTTCAGTTTAATAGACTATATGAATATCAATATTTCCTCAAAAAACGAGTTAAGACACTTTTAAAACACTATCAAGAGATACTACACTATGGAATTGGTGCTGCGAGTTACGATACTTTTCTAATATCACAACGAGATATGACAGTTTTAACGCATTCGCTGGAAATATAGTCAAAATGGCTCGGGACCGACGATATAGAAATAGACGAGCAGTGGTCGTCTTTCATCCTGCACAATGATACTAATTGATGAAACATTATTTCGTGCCTGGGCAGAGTTTGATATTAGCGAGCTCAAGAATTCAAGCGACAAAAGCTGATTCTCTTGAATTGAAAACGTTATCTTTCTTCATCGTCCTATAAATCGAATTATCGTTGCATTGAACGACATGGGGGAGGGACATTGGAGGAACAAGAAAGCAAGAGCGCGCCAGGGGTTCAAAAATAAAGCATAAAGGAGAGGGAGTGAGGTAGTGTGGTAAGAAAGAAAAAAAGGAGCGCAAAGAGCAGTATCCTCCAGGGAACTTTGAATGTAAACCCAGAAGGAGAGGCGTCTCGCATCGATTTATTTTCGTGTTTGTTCACGGTGGGAAAAGTTTCGCGGTTTGTCAGCACTTTTAGATTAGAGAAAGGGTGGTGGAGCGACGGGAGGAACGTCGGAAAGAAGAGGTAGGGAGCATCGGAATCTCATAAAGTCCCTACAAATACCTTCATTTGGAATACCTACCCTCGCCTCGTTTCCTACAGGGCTCGAGTGGGTAGTAAAACCTGCTACCAATATTTTCTTGCTCTACGTGACGAAAGGCTCGCCCAAAGACTCTAAGAAATCGAAAGATAGTGTTAAGCACAAATCTGGAGGCTTTATCCTCATTCAAACAGTCGGTAACTACAAGAGTAACTTAGCCATTTTAACCTATTCGAAAGCTTCTCAAGTTTTCAATCTTTACTTACTCCTTTGAATCTTCAGACACTTAGTTCTTATTTTCTATCTGAAAATTTCCTGTAACAATATGTCTCAACAATCTTGCTATCATTGTTATCTAAAACCTAATTGACTTTACGTTTCTTGAAGTTCTTTTATATCTTAAATTTGAACCTTTGAAAATTAGATATACATACAAAGAATCTCGTGAAAGCAGAAGAATCGACGAATGAATAATAAGAAGACCGAACTGTCATGGGAAAGTTTTCCAAATCTGGCAGAAACAGCGGCAGCGTAATTTCCACGCTTATAAGTAGTAATCACTTTTCGCTGAAGGCGCAAGCGCGACGAGTCGTTTCCTCACTCATGAACAGATTTGAAAAGATTTTAAAAAGATAGTATGTTAAACAAGTTAATCTGGTTTGTTGATTATCGTACAAATGATACGAAATGATTAAATAAAAATGATATAATAATATTAAACTGGCGTAAGAAAACAAAATAATTGCACTCGTAGCATGTGCATTTGTTTTGTAATTAGTTTCAAAAATAATAAATAGAGTTTAATATAGGAGGATGATCAATTAGAAAATTTATTTCCGAAAGATAAAGTTTCGTTTCAGAAGAAAAAAATAAACAAGCATTAAGGAATGCAGTAGGACATGTAGAATAATAATAAAAATAAAATTTGTAGATAAGCTTTAGAGGAAAGAGGTATTGGAAACTGTAGAAAAGAAATGAAGTTTATACGATAGGATAAAGAAAAGACATAACAAGCTGATAGGGCACATTTGATAAACATGAAGGGAAATAACTGATTATTTGAGAAGAGATAGTATAACAAAATAAAAATGTACATACATAACGCAGGCTGTATGTATTACATAATTGGAAGGTTAACACAGAGAAAAAGAGCATTTTTTACCCTCTCTCAAATCTAATCACCTACCTACCTAAGATAAAATTGAAGATGAAAATGGGACTGAACCGAACATACACGATGCAGGATCTAGGAATTAGAAAATAAGAAGTTTTTGTCAAAGAAAAAATAAATTGAGAATAAAAAAAATTTTACACATATTTCAAAAAAACTGAGCAACTCGCTGCGGTTTTGTCGACTTTCTCTTGTATCTAATTACATTCGTGAACTCATTTTCGCCAGCGCTCTACCAGCGTGAGAAAGAGGGTAGGTGAATTATTTTGATTCAGTTACTACGGTACAGAGAACCCGACCCTAGGGTTTCACTTTTTTTTCGTTGTCGCATATCCTCACAGGTTAGTCGTCCACGAAGGGATGTGAGGAGCGAAGAGCCAGAAACGAGGACTAGTGGGTTGTCGCAGAGATGAATCCTTCTCTGTGATGAATGCCGGTAAACTTCGCGCGAAAAGTCGTTTATAACGCGCCGTTACGCCACGCTACGATGCCCGCACTTCATAACTTCTTCCTCTTCTCCGCATTTCTTCCTGCAGTCTTGCCAACGACAAACTTTCACAAAGATTCGGTAGATTCAGGTTATTCGATCGTGAGAGGAATTCTCATCGCTATCGTGGCTATAAATGCTTGAGAGAAAGGCAGAAAGGGAAAAGTTGTGGGCACGAGAAGCAAATTGCTGAGATCTTCTGCTGATGCGGCTTCATTGATGTTTTAAGGGAGCCACTTGCTGAAGTCGGAATTGCTCTTGTGGAATTTCAACCTTTTCAGGGAATATTCTAAGGAAAATAAAAACTATCTAACTATAATTTCCTCTAATTTGCTATTAAAGGAAATAATGTTCTTCTCGCGAGAGAACATCAGCTCTTGGTTACAACGCTTACAATTAACTTTCTTATCTTTATACCAGGAAGTAATAAAAGGTCTTATATCTACTTACTTCATCAAGAAAGGAGTAAGTTAATCTTCTTGAAGTCAACATTCCCTTTATTCTTAGAGTACTCTTCTCAAACGTACACCTGAAATTTGTTAGATAAAAATAATTTTGCATTGTTTACCCACTTGCGCATTCTTGGTACCCTTTGGAGAAAGAGCAAATGGTGGAGCTATATTCTATATATTTTTTTATAGTAGACATTCAGTAGTCTCGTTAAAAGGAACAATCAGAGGCGATTCACGAAAACGTCGTTTATCGAAGTGCTTCGCCGTTCGAAGGAAATGCCAGCTTTGCCCTCCCTCTATCAAGCAGCCACCCTCTGAAACTGTCGCCGTAAACTACGGCGGCTGATAAGAAAAGCGGCTTACCGTATTTCTAATTTTCCCGCCGGCTCAGCAAATATTATGCATACACCGTGAATCTATCTCTCCTCGTGGAGATGATGTATCACCGACCTCGACCTTCGTTGAAACTTATATTCATCTCCTTGGGAGGGTAACGCATTCCCTCTTCGGCACCGCACCGGTTTTCTCGTCTCCTTTTCGATGAGGCATCGAAGCTTGAACGAACTCAGGGAAGATGTACACTGCTATCTGCTTAAATTTCATAGATCGGTAGACGGAAAGCTTCGGGCAACACCCGCAGGTTGTCACCAATCCTTCTTCGCAAAACTTTACTTCAAATCATTCAAAGTTCCATTCACCGGGATCCGTAAAGAGCAAACAAAAGTTAGCGAAATCAATCGACGACAAACTTCTTGCTGTCGACAAAATGCTATACGTGTGCCATTATGCATAGAAAAAACTTTCCATCTTCAAAAGGGCATAAATGCCAAATTCAGAATTTTTCAAGAGAAACGAGGATTTTTCTTAAAAATCGAATTTTCAATTTAAGAAAAAAATATATCCCTAGATTTTATTTAAATTAAAAATACTCGTATCTGTTGCTTTTTCATATATGCCCCCTCCCCTTCTTTAGCCACTGAACTTCAATTCGACTAATTTTTAGTTTCAAACTTCTCACGCCCAGTTTCAGGAAATAGTATGTGGTATGAGTGCGCTTAGGTGATTCTCGCACTTGACATATTATGTACTATTTGAGAGACATCACTGCTGAATTGCAACGGCAAAAAATTAATTGAAAAACGCTATTAGTTTTTAAGGAATTGCAGGGAGACCATGTTTTTTCGCTCAAATCAAAGAATGAACATTCTCAACTTAAGCCGGTTATTAAAAATCCAATTTTCAATTCAAGAAAAAAAAACAATTTTCGTTCTAGCTATTGAATTACTGAATATACGTAATATACGTTAAGTTGTAAGAAAATAAAGGAAAAGTTTGTTTTCATTTGACGCTCATGTTTCCTCAACTTGAGACTTTCATCTGTATGGCTTGAAAATTTAACTATTTGCTTTAAAATTCAACTGTTCTTGGTTAAAGATTGATGTTTTTTATTCGAGAATTCGAACAGTTGGTTGAAAATTCAACTATATGTTTAACAATGTAGCTCTTTTGTGTTGAATTCGTCATTTTCGCTTGAAAGTTAAACTATTTGGTTGAAAATTCTCCTTTTTGGTAGGAAATCCGACCATGTGGTTTACAATTCACCTTTGTGGGTTCTCAATGCAATTATTCGGTTCAAAATTCAACTCCATTTTTGAAGATTCCTCTCTTTTGCTTGAGAGTCTAACTATTTGGCTGTAAATACAACTGGTTGGTCTAAAATTACTTAATTTGTTTGTTGAAAATTCAACTATTTTGTTAAAACATCATCTTTTTTGGTAGGAAAATCATCTTTTCGGGTTAAAACGTCAACTGTCTCCTGAAACATTCGACAGATTTAACTTTTTCGTTAAAAAGTTATCTCTTTTGATAGAAAATTATTCCTGTTTGGTTGGAAATTCAACTATTTTCTATAAAAACGCTTTGTATGATGATCTGTGACGATGAAGGGGAGGGATGGAAAAAGTTTTCAAAATAGCTCATTGGATCTAACTTCTTCTGCAAAGTCTTTCATATTTTGAAATAGGCTTGACTGAACCTAGTTAAAATTTCTCAAATAATAAAGACCATGAATCTTTTCAACGACAACTAGTACCTTTGTCGGTAGACTGAAAGGAGCATCATCGACACGGTTAATAATCTGCGTTGGTACGATGGAGTGGCACGATGAAGCAGAGGAAGAGGACGAGGTCGTCGTCGGAGAGCCGCTTCGCCTGGAATTGCTGGAGTAATTAAATTACCAGCGTTCAGGCTGCGGTCGGAAATAATTTGGTGGCTGGTAGCTTTCTAGTATTCGCTACCGTAGTTTCCGCTAGGCCAGGGTTTGCAGGTCGAGGACGGAAAGGAGGGACCAGAAACCAGTTCACGTTGTGGCTCCCATCAGATTTCCCATATATATTTGCTTACATATACACATAAAGACACGAGCACATATGTGTATATATAGATACCATTAATTTTGAATCTCTCGGTCCGACTACAGCCTCCATCACACCCCTGTCCATACACGCGCCCTCAGCGCACCTGAATCTCGGAAAAGGTACGATTTGCGGAGTTCGCGTAACCACCAACAATTTGAGCCACTGAATAATTCCTGGCGCTCCAATCTAATTGCGAACAAATTAGACCGAATTTATGATGGATTTGCAGTAAAGGGTGCTCCCGCTATCACCGCGAATACGTGCGAGATAAGCCACTATTATTTTGCAAGCGACTCCTCACGCATCCCGATCTACAACCTCCTCATCAAACGCCCGACGTCTGATCATATAGTTATAGTCATATACCTTTCCACATCTAATTCAAATTATACAAACAATAGGAAACACCAAATATTCAAAATAATGGAATATTCATAAGTACAAAATATCCCAGCTGTTTCGCTCCAGTTCACCGAAATATGAAAGAATATTCTATAATGCTAATCTGATCATTTAACATAACTTCAACACTACAATATTCTGAAACTCGATGAATGGGTAGACCAGGGCGAGACTGATGGGATAACATTCATTGTTCTATAAAAAATTAACAAGAATTAAAATAAATCCATTCTTTATTTCGTGTTCCACATTATTTTATATAATAATTTAATTATACTGCCCTACATGACTTTTGAGAATAAGATGGCACCTAGTGTTTCCGAATGGAGTTTTCATGTTGACCACGAATTTAAGCTACAAACTTCGCTAATATCGAAAATTAAAGGCTGAAACAAGCCCTTTGAAATGATCAGTATGCCAAATTAATCGCATACGCCCTTAGAGCGGGGGGTGTGTTTTTGTCTAGGGGCGGAGGAAGAAAATGAAAACAGAAAGGATTTTAACATACTTACACCCACGCCCAGGCATAATAAAATTTGCAGTGCTTTCAAAGGTTTTAAGGGTCGCTGATTATGAATATGCAGTTAGGTTTCAAAAATTGAAAATGGCGGATCCAATATGGCCGACCATTTTTTCAAAATTAGATCGTATTTGCTTGAAACTTGTTACTCGTGGGTTTTTACGGTCGCTTATTACAAATATGCAGTTACATTTCAAAAATCCAAAATTGCGGATCCAATGGCAGACGAATCTTAAAATCCTTTCTGTTTGCATTTTCTTTCTTCACCACTAGACAAAAAACGCCCCCGCTCTAAGGGCGCATGCGATTGATTTGGCATACGGCTCATTTGAAAGATTTTGTTTCAGCCTTTAATTTCTGATATTAGCGAAGTTTGTAGCACGTCATACTTCAGCTCTACAATTTTTCAAAAATGGCTAAAAACGCTGTTTTTAGGGTTTCAACCTCTTTTTTCTCAAGAACGTAACGTGATGGTAAGTTTTTGAACCCAGATTCGTGGTCAATACGAGAAATCCATTCGGAAACACTAGGTGAAATTTTATTCGCAGCAAAAAAATTAGAATTTGCAGGGCAGTGATTATTTCTGACAAGCTGCGTTTCGTAAGCCGTGCCCCCACAAATTTTCACAAACAAGTTAATTTCGACCATTTTCGACCGTAGAGATTATTTCTCAAATCACATGATGATTTTTTAACGACAATGGTCAAATATTCAGTAAAAAATTATTTTGCAATAAAAAAAAAACTTTCAACAAAATAGTTAAATTTTTAACCAAAGAGATACACTTTTAACTTATATGATGAATCGCTATCCGGAATAATTTAATTTTCAGTAAGTAAATTTACTTTCTAACCCAAAAAAAACACGAATTTTCAACTAAAATGATGAATCCTCCACCTAAAAATGAATTTCTAACAAAGTAGTTCAACCCTCGATCAGTTAGTTCGACTTTCATACAAAAAAGATGAATCTGAAACAAAAAATGCAATAGTTGATATTTCAAACGAAAACTATTAATTGTTAAAGAAAAACGTAATAGTTGATATTTCAAACAAAAAATATATATTTTTTTAAATCAGGAACAGTTGAATTCATCCAAATAGACGATTTTTAAACAAGAAGGTTGGCTTTTTAACAAAATTGTGAATTTTTTTATTGAAGAATTAAATTTGTAAACAAATAATTAGTATTTCAACCATAAAAGATGAATTTCAAGTTAAAAATATAATAATAAAAATTGCAATAAAAAAGAATGGAAAGGAGAAGAAGATGAAAAGAGGGGGAAGAAGGAAAATCTGTGGAGCCTGCGATGAATAAATAGGAAATTGGACCTATATTTAATACATTCAAAATATTAGATTAGGAAAATAGATATTTTGTTTAGAACATAATGTAGTGGATTTTACACTGCACACTTTTTGATTTCGGACGACACACTATTAAATCTAGACTACACAAAGTGTGTCGGGCAATGCAACATTTCAAGCCCTGCAATAGCGTCGTGTTGATACAAGAATAAATATTTATATTAATTTATATTTATATTTATATCACATTGGGTCAATGTAAATATTTAAGTCAATACTTCGATTATATTAAAGTATATTATTGCAGAATTAAATTTTTAAATTGAATACTTATTAGGATTTTTTTAATATTTTCAATTTTCCCGCCTTAAGATTTGAAACATTCAATATAAGCTTTCACTGCGCGTCCATATATATTTTTCCAAATTAGAAAAATATATTTATATTTCCAGGACGTATGGTTAAATTAATTCTACATACGAAGAAGAAAAAAAAACTTTTCTGGAGACCGTTACAGTGTTATGCATTTTTTTTATTGCATGTATAATTTGAAATACTACACTTAAAAAAATGGTAAATTATTGATAAAATTGCGTTACAAAACTTTGAAAATCCCGTGAAAAGAAATTGAATATAGGTATCAAATGAAACGGATGCAATGTTAAGTTTGCGTTTGTAACTGCGATGGAATATCACGATTTTAACGTAAACATGGATTCTGTGAACAGGAATTGAGTAATTGAATATTAATAAATTTGCAGTTGTGTTGTCGTGGGCAGTGCTGATGCCACAATGCATGCAGACAGTTTCCAGCGACCGCAGATCCGCGAATGGCCCCGCGGCCACATCATTTCATAATCGCTACGCAAACTGGTTTCCGCGTACAATTTTCCTCCGTGAATGACGAGTTCCTCGTTACCTTGATACCCAACACCCATCTAAAATTCATCGTTACTGACAGTATGAAAAATAACACGTTCGACGTTTGATTTTCATATCAAATCGTGATATAATTGGAAAACTGTCAATCTTTTTATTTCCAGTGGCTATGTCCATCGTGAAGCTCTATCAGCACACGCGATAATATATCTTTGAATCGAATTATATGCGGGAAATTCACGCCTTTGTAACATTCGATACTGCACACTTGCAGTCGTGTCTGGTTACACGCGTCATGTATAACGAGACGCGTAACATTGTGGCACAGGTATATCCGTTAATTGCGTGTCATACTGTATGTCACAGTGAATGGTCATCGGTTACAATATTCCCAACCGCTGACTTTGAATTTCATCGCATTTCCGTTCAACAAATCTAAAAAATTTGATGTCTTTTTAATGTTTCATTTCCATTTCCATAAAAGACTTTATATCTTCGTGTGATGCTGCTTTTTGATTTAAAAACTAGAATATTGATTGTGTATTGAATTTATCCCATGTTGCATGCACCACGTATATTTTAAGGTGTCCACGAAAAACACATTCATTTTATTTTCGTTGATTCCGCCCTCTTATTTGGAGCCTCTGAGGAAAAATAATATGAAAAAAATACGGGAATATTAATAATTTAATATTGAGCTTTTCTTTTAGAATTATTAAGTTCAGTGATCACTCTCATCCTTGAACCCTTCTGTGGCAGCGTAAAAAGTTCCAATCTAGTTTTTATCATTTCTGTGTAGTCACTTTTTAAAATAAACAGATTATTTTAGTGACATTTCATTTTATAATTTAACCCATTAAATTAAGGTCTATATCTATTTCTGAAAATTCTTGAATTCTTTTGAAATATCTTACGGTATTTAAAAAAATTCCTAAACTTAATAATAGATTTGGTTAATTAGAATGAATTTTAATTTTTTAAACAGATTTCAAAGTATATAAAAAATTTCCCGAATTTTTTTAAAGCTTCAAACTGTTTTAGGGAATTTGAGAAGATTTCAAGGGATTTCAAGAGAGAGAAGAATTTCCAATAGATTTCAATAATTTGAAGGAATTTCAAAGGATTTGAGGTATTTTTACAGTATATAAGCAATGGTTATGAGCCTTGAGAAGTTTTAGAGGATTTAAGAAGATTTCGAAGAATTTTAAATATTTTAGGCTATTTTAAAGATCCCAAGGCATTTTCAAGAGATTTAAAAGTTTTCAAAGAATTTCTAAGAATTTAAATGATTTTAAGGAATCTAAAAAAACTGTCATGGGGTTTTAAAGAAGTTACTGGAATTTCGAAAGGAAATAAGCAATTTTATAGAATCTAGAAGGATTAAGGATATTTTAAAAGATTCCACGGAATTTAATAAGGTTTCTGAGAATTTCAATGATTTAAAGGGAATTTCAAAACTCAAGGTGTTTTAATAAATTGTTCAGGATTTCAGAAAATATCATCAGATTTCTTGTAATTTGAAGGGATTTTATCATATTTACATGGATATCAAAGGATTTGTTCGCAAGAATCGAGGCATTTCGTAGGATTTCAAATATTTCTATGTATTTCCAAAAAGATTTTAAAGAATTTAAAAGTTTGTATATTTATAGGTTCCACGGAATTTTTAGTTGATTTCAGTGATTTAATCGGATTTCAAAGGATTTTCAATATTTCATAGTATTTTGAAAGATTCCAAGGCCTTCTCGAAAGCTTTAAAAGATTTCAAGGGACTTCAGAGCATTAATTTTTTTTTAGAGAAATTAAAAAGATTCCAAGGAATTTTTAATTTTTGATCATTTGAAAGGATTTCAAAGGGTTCGAAATATTTTAGGGTATCTTAACAGATTCCAAGGGGTTTTTCAGATTTTAGAGGATTTCAATGAGTTTGCGACATTTTAAAGCTCTCAAGCTATTTTAATAGATTTTCCAGAATTTCAGGAAATATCACATTTCACGGGATTTTATAATATTTTAATGGATTTCAAAGAATTTATTCACAAGAATTCAGGGATTTCGTCGGGTTTCAAAGATTTGAAAATAATTTCAAATAATTTTTCCAGTTTATTTGAATTAATTTGGAATTCGTTCTGAATTCTTGATAATTTATCCTGAAATCTTTTAAATTCTTTTGAATTTTTTAGAATTTTTTTCATTAATATGAGTTCATCTAGATTCTCCCATTTCTACTCAATTACTTGAATTTTTACAAATTTTTGTTTAATTCATCCTGAAGTTTGTTGAACTAAACTTGCATTTTTAAGCGTTTCATCAAATTCTTTTGAATTTGCTTAGATTTTTCTAAACATATCTGGAAACTTTATGAATTCCATACATTTAAAAAAATTTTTGAATTGTTAATGCTTCTTAGTCACTTTAAGTTACATTTTGGGATGGAAATTAGTCAATTTTGATCACTTTCTCGGTTTAAATAGGTCATTTTTTTACTTATTTCATGATAATTATTCTATCGCAGCCCTGAGAATAATAAATAAAAAGTTTACCAATTGAAATTTGAAATTGTGTTATTCCATTTATAAAAGATTTTATATGTATATTAACAGTTTTACATGATTATAATTTTTGTCATTGATTATCAATGGTCAGGAAAAACGAAAAATTAGTCAGGCGAAAATTTGGGAAAAATCAGAGAATTTTGAAAATAAAATTATGCGGCCACCCTGTTTATATTTCTTAATAGTAGATTTTCGCTGAGGAAAATTTTATTTCAGTCAAAGAAATAGGTTACATGATTACATCATTATTATAATGGTTTTTGAAATTGCTTTCGTTATGATTTGAATTCAGCGATCCACTAATATAATTGGTTGCGCGATGCGATACGGGGACAATAAAGAAGTCGGAATAATTTTCAAGGAACTCAGAAGAGCGATATACTGAAGTGATATCATTTTCTCCGTCTCGCAAGATCCCCATTTCTCCTGCGGGTCATAGTGGTCCAATTTCACACTGTTGTAAATACGCTTCTCTTATTTTTGACATCGTCTTCAATTCTTCTTACTTTGTCGCCCTGCCAGGCGAGTTCCTCCCCAGCCTCGTTGGGATGGCTTCATTTATAATCATTTCCCGGGACTGTATCTTTCATTTCGCGCACATCCCGAGCTCGTGGGAGGTCGGCTCATTTTTTATCCTGCCTGGACTTCTCATCGAGCGTATCACTCCCTGGGACAAATTTACTTGTGTGCTTTATTACTAAATTTACTCTTTCAATGAAAAAATATTACATTAGATTTAACACACCCAATCCCGCTATCAAACTTCCGTATCACAATACACCTACAGGCTTTCAAAATAGCTTCGATAGAAGCCAGCTTCACAAATTTAATTTAAAGAAATTGTGATCTTCAGGTTGAAATTGTTTATTTAACAATAGTTATTTAGGATTTTGTGTTTTTGCTTCTTCATAGGTAAATGTTGCAATTATACTTCTTTAATCCTAACGTTGTAGGGCTCATTTTAGTTTTGGAAAGATTCTCTACAAATCTCTTTTGTACGTTTTTATTACAAAAATTTTATCACGGAATATTATTATTTATAAAATTACCAATTGAATTATTCCTAAAACAATCTTTTTTAAATAAAAACGTACCAAAGAGATTTGTAGAGAATCTTTCAAGGAATAAAATGAGCTCTGCAAAATTAGGATTAAATACAAATGGCAGTTTTTATCTGAGGAGAAAGAAAAAGCAAAAACCCTGAATATCTATTGTTAAATAAACAATTTTAACCCGAAATACTTTTTTCGAAAGTGTGCCTTCAGTTCTCTTCCCAAATTAGTCACAATTGAGAATGGCGATATTCTCCTTGATCCTATTAATCATTTTTAACAATGCTCATTTTTGAACTTGAGATAACTTTAGAACATCCATAATATTACAAAAAAAAATATTTTTATTTTATAGTATCTATTATCTAAAACAACATAATAAGAAAATCAAGGAGAATATTTTCGATAATTATTGATGAAAACTGATACCTCCGCATCAGAATTAATATAGAATATTCGTGTACAATATATATGCAAATAAATCGTTGGATTTTTGTTTAGAAAATAATAATTTCCAACGAAAAATACTACGATATGACCTAAAATTGTTTTAAAATTATAAATATTCTCAAAGTGTAATTATTCTATATTGACGATTGTAATTTTAGACCAAAAACATTAATATAAAATAACAAAAACCTGTTTAAGATTGTGAATATTCTTTTAAACCTAAAAATATTCCAAAATTGTAAATGTTTTTTGAAATCTATCCAGTTTTCCGTCGAAAACGCAAGAATAACCTACAATTCTTCAAGAATTGCTCATCTCGTTTGAAATCTAATGATTTTTTAATAAAAATACCACTATCCGGTATATAAATGGAAATTGACTCATCATTGTGTATTGTATGTTAAAATAAAACATTGTTGGGCCACGTGGCTTCTTCTTCCTCCTTGCTCATGGTGGCTGAAGTATGATGTGATGGCCCACCAATGTTTTATTTTTACATCCAATACACCATAAGGAGTCAATTTCAGCTTATAGGTTTATGCCGTCTACGACGTCTATTTCTTTAGGAAAATAGTTTTTATTCTAGCCAACAACATTTCAAAATATATATATATATTCATAATTCTCGACAACATTCTTAGAGAGACTTACCTATTAGACACAATATGATTATGTTTTATTATATAACTCCAGGGGTCCTAATGTATAAACAACTTTTGGACCTGTAAACAAAGAAAATTCAACATCTTCTAAATTACTTCTTACCAGGTCAACATCAATTAACATCAGCTAATTATAATGATTTCTATTCGAAAATGCAAATTTTTCAAGTAAAACATCAACATGACCTAAAATGGTTGAAAAATTATGGATATTCTTTGAAATATAGTGATTTTTTAATGAATATGTTTATTTCCGACAAAAAACACTAACACAATCAGAAATTATTCAAGCTTATAAATTTCATTATTATTTTTAACAAAAATTATTGGATTCTAATAAATTTTGTTTGTTAAAAGCTAAAAAAAATTATGTTTAAAATACGAATTTTTGATGAACCTTAAATTTTTATAAATTGTAAATCTTCTTGGCGACTTTATGATTTTATATTTAAATTATTTAAAAAAAATACTAATTTGGAATGAAAAGCTCCGACATATAACATGTATAATATTCACAATAATTTAGCTGATAATTGGAAAGTTTAAACACAACAAATACCTATAATTTTTTATGCTTCAGAATTTGAATTTGAAGATTTTTTTAAAAATCCTTATTTGGAAATATGCAGTGATCGGGAAAGCCTCATTTTTAGTTTAATTTTAAAAGAATTACGCTAATAAAGTCCTTTAATCTGAAATCTTAATTTTTGAAATTCTTCCAACTTCATCTTGCTTTCAAAGCTTTATGCATTGGTAAAAGCGTTTGCAATTTTGCCTACCTTTTGAAATGACAAAAACTGAACAAAAATATATAATAGTAAATCAATGACATCCACTCTGTCGTACATGCATTTACTAACTTGTAAATTATTATATACGCTCCCTGAGTTTCTATCGAGTACATGCATGCATTAAAAAAAAAAGCCGGATGCCAGCTCCAGGAGAGAACTCTAATTAAGTCAAATGTAATCAATTCTATCTAATATAGTCGATTGAATGTGACTCAATTAGAGTCAGCGCGCATATTTGTTTAGGACCGGAAGCTGACATCGGCAGTATCGCTTCAGCAACAGCGATGGGTAGTAGGTACATATGCAAAGGTACTGGAAAGAATATAACGGAACATCCGAGGGACCACTTTTTGGATTTAGCCTTTGTTTGACGATAAAGGTAGAGAATCTACATCCTGTGTTTGTTCGATGAACGTAATTGGATTTCTGCATGGATATTGGCGGTTATGTACCCGGAGATGCAGAACTGTAGACTGTGAAATTCGATTCTGAATCGAACTTATCGCCCCGCGGCTATTATATTCATTCGGTACTTCGAAATCGTTTGCTTTCTTTCTTATCGTATCCTTCTTTTACACTTTCAAATATTCTCTTGCAATAACACATTTTAAAACTTATATTATGGTAACCCTGTTTACATAATTTAAGGTTAATTATATCAATTACGTGTTTGCTCGAAGAACACGTTTTTTCAAATTTGGACGGTAATAAAGAAATCTAATTTTTAATTTTGAAATGTGGAAGCTTACTACTTAGTTATTGAGTTTCTGAATCGAGGCAAAAAAATAGTTTAAAAAAATATTATTAGGGTTAAAGAAAAGGGAGGGAGGAAAATTGTAGAATTTAAATTTCAAGGCGCAAAATGAACTTGAAATCGTGAAAATTGATTTAATTGCAAAATATAAAATATTTAATTTCATATTGTTCACAATGGGGTTAAAAATTCAAGCAAATTCTCTGAAATTGAAGGGGATTGCGTTACTTTCCAATATAGCTACTCTCTTCAATTGCATTTTATATTTTCCAAATCAGAACTCAGTAATTTCAAATTTTATCCGTATAAAATTCAACAATTTAAGAATAAATAGCGTGAAATCTGAAATATATAGAATTTAATTGTGGTGATTCTGGCTATATGAACAAATTGTTTACAATTAAACGTATGCTAAATTAAAATTCATGAAAAATTTTTAATTAGCTTTTCAATTAGATTTTTAATTCGAAATCTGAAGAATTCTACCATTTTTAACATGAAATAATATTCAAAATTAAAACATTTTATTTCGGGAATAACATTGGACGGAGGAAAATAAACCATTTCTGATGTAAGCATATTTTTCGTTTAATTAAACCAAGGTTTCAAGGCCAATGCGTATACTATTTAGAACACATTCCTTTCGAATGCGTCTAAAATTAGAAATTCTTTCAAATGCGAATAGTAAAAGTGGATTCAGACACTCTAGGGCCTAAACCACTAAGCTGCGTGCAGGTTCGGAACTAGGTCAAGTCCCTTTATGGTTTCGAGACCAGACTAATTCAATTAATTTGACTCTGGACCTTAACTCAGTATTGAGTAAAAATAACGAACAGTCTACAATTGCAAAATTTTCCATAAGACTAACTCCTTGTTCAGCTCGTTCATATAAAAAATTACAAGTCTCTGCTTTTAATAAGAGATACTTCAAAGAACAGATATAAGTTGCCAGAAGAATATTCGCAAAGTAACCAAGAATCTCAAATTTAATACGTTTATTATTGCCAAGAGTTCCCTGATGAAAACTTCAAAGAACAATCGTCATTATATTTTCTCTTCAGAGAGATATCCTCACAGAATATGGAGAAAGGTGGCTGAAGGTGGTATAAAAGGTTACTGTGAGTTTCCAAGTAACCTAAACCTTGTCGTTTCATATTGACGGATTATTGATGCATTTTATTCACCATATTGAGTATCCCGAATCGAATGTCGAACATGACTCGATATCTCTTCCTTACAAATTCATTGATTTTATTTATTTAGTTTCTGAATTGAATTCCTTTAATTCAGTGTCTTTCACTGACGGAATTTAATTGCTAGATATTGAAGACAATATGATTTTCAAGTTGCCAGTAATATATACAAAATAACGGTGGGCTGACCACATGATTTGTATGACATGGTGAATTGCAATTACATCTGATTGTATTTGTCTCGTTCTGCAACCGCGCATAGCGTATTTTCCATATCGAGAATCACGTAATAAATTATGCTTTGAAAATCTATGCCTCTTTCACAAGAATTAGTGAATCTCAATACTAATCAATATTCAATATTCACTATTTGTTATTCATTATTCTGGAATCAATATTGTTTGTTCCTAGCATTATTTCAGAAAAATTGCTATTAATGTTTTTATTACAGTGAATATTTATAAATATCATTTTCTTTTAAGGTCCAACATAACATATCCGAGCTCGTATCTAAGACTTTCATTATTCTTATGCAGTTGAAGTGACAAGAATGTAGGAATAGTTTCATTGTGCCTATGGATTCAGGTAACTAGATAAAATTTATTTGAGTGCAACCACTCAATTACTACGCATTCCCCTGGGGTTTAATGAGACATGTGGCAAAGCAATAAATCTCCGCTGCAGGTAATTCGTGAGTAGTTATCGTCAATGTATACGTGCACGGGGTGGGTTAACACTACTTGATACGACTCGTGTCTACATATTTGTTGTGGATTGTATACTGGTCTGTTGTATCGACACCTGTGTTTATTAAATTTATTACATTCATCATTTTAGGTCTAGAAGTTAGGGCACTTTTAGCATTTGCCTTTCAATATTTAATGGCTCAGGCATTTTTTCTATTCTTAGGAGTAGGAAACGGGGGTGTTCCAGAAAAGCTGTCGAGATGAAACTTTTGGGCAAAAAATAGGAATTTTCCAGAAGAGCTGCGAAGATGAAAATATTTTGGGTATCTTTGAACATCAAATTAAATAATTTAAAGCCATACTAATTTAGGTTTCGCTGTGAAGACATTTTTAGCATTTTGTAATGTCTCAGGGGTAGAAATTGAGGGTGTTCCAGAAAAGCTGATGGGATGAAAAAGTCTTTGGTACCTTTGGACATCAAATAGATCCGTTTGAAGCTATCAAACCTTGGGTATCAAAGTTGGGGCATTTTTAGTTTCTTTCTCGAGTTTAGAATATCGTAGGGGTAGAAGACGAGGGTGTTCCAGAAGAGCTGAATCGATAAACTATTTCTTTGTATCCTTGGACATCAAATAAGACTATTTGAGTCTAAACAATTTTGATCTCGAAGTTGGGGCATTTGTAGAATTTATTTTGAACTTTTGAAAAATATTTTATGGGTAGAAAACCAAAGTGTTATAGAAGATATAGGTGAATGGACCTTTTTTCCGGACATCGAATGAAATTATTGGACGCCGTAGAAGTTTAGGTCTTGAATTTGGGGCATTTCAATGATTTCTTCTATTCCTAGTGGTTGAATTGGGGTGTGCTCCAGAAGGCATTGGGAATTGATACATTTTTGTCACCAAATAATTTTATTATCAACAGTAAAATTTCAGGCCTGGAAGGTAGATAATTTGTTATGATTTTTTCAAGTCTTAGAAGTTGAAGTTTGTGTGCTCCATGTTCATCATTTTGGCACCAAATTATCATATCATCAGCACTAAAATTTCAGGGTCTGGAAGTTTGGTCATTTTTTAACGATTTTTTCTATTCTTAGGGATTTATTTGTGATGGGTTCCAAAAAAGGTAGGGGGATGATACCTTTTGGGTATCATTTTGGCACCCAATGATCCTATTATGAACAATAACATTTTAGGTCTGGAAGTTAGGTAATGTTTTATGAATTTTTCCATTCATAGGTCTTTAATTGGGATGTGTTCCTGAAATGCTAGTGGGATGAAACTTTTTTGGTGATCTTCAGACATTAAACAGATCTATTTCAGCATATAAAATTTTAAGTCTTTCGCGAAAAAACAATTTTTTCGATTCATTTTTTCTAAACATTGGAAACTTTAGCCACGTTGTTTCTGTGCATTTCAATACCGTTTTATCCCAAATTTGAGAACTGAAAAAGAACTGTTAAAATTTTTAATCACAGCCGAATTAAGTTTCAGAAAAAATAATAATATAAACTTGAACATAATTTCACAATTACCCAAAATTATAATTTTTATATCTTTGATTTTTCACTTCGGCTTCAACTTTTATCAGCTATTTTTTAAACTGTGAAATTTGAGGCAGGACGGTACTGAGGTGTTCCGAAATATAGACTGTAATACATGAAGTTGTCGAAATGAAATTTTTTATGAAGGGGCTAATAGACTGGTTTTCATTTATATATTTCAAAAAAACGATTTTTAAGTTATCGGCAAGATTCTGTGGGTTGAACAATGAAAATCCTTAACCATCAATTTTTAAAAAGAACTAAAAATCAGACTGGTTTTAGAGATGGTAGAAGCTGTGCAGGCCATATTTTTATTAACTCAAGACATATATGAGAATTTTGTGGAATAAGGGCTCATAGACTGGTTTTTATTTACAAAGCATGATAACAGTTTTTAACTTCTGGATCAGATTCTGTGGGTTGAACAATGAACATGCTTAACTACCAATTTTTTGAAACTGCATTCCCTGTTTATATTTTCTTCAAAGAATAACCAAAATATCTTACAATCCCTTGGCAATTACTTTTCGCAAAATGCTGCCATAATAGATTCTGTGGTTCGACTAATTACCGCAAAACCTAGAGAATTTCTGAAGGTAGAGGAGGACCAGTACAAAGCTAAAGTCGAAGGAGTTGGTTGGATTCCGGTGGTTTTGCCGTCCGGGTAATATCAAGCATCTTTAGATGAATCTTCAGCATCTCTCGAGAAGGTCCATGTGGATTAACTGTAGTGTAGTGTATAGCGCTATCGACGCTTCCGAGGACGGGGTGTGCGGTATAGTCGGGTAGTGGATAGGGTACTCAAGATGCTAGGGCACGTCGAGCCCCTTCATACAGCTTCCATAATCAACTGCATACCGCAGTGTTACCAGCACCATGGTGCTACGGTCGCCTCTCGCATATGAATGCCGTCTGCAGACGCCTCCTACGTACCAACATTACCCTCTGAGCATCTTTCCAGTTTCCACCCTTGTCCAAATGGTCCTAGCCCGGGAACTTCTTGAACCGATCGTCAGGGAAAACTCGTGAGAGTTTAAAACAAAAACAAAAAGGTTCATGGTCCCAAAGTGTGAATACCTTCGACAATCTCTTCCCACCCTTATCTAAAGATCAAAGTATTGCTTGCTATAGTAGAAGGTTTCTTCCTTGAGTCATGGTAAGCTATCTTATGACTCATTTAATGCAATTCTCTATTTTCTTTCCAGCCAAAAATCTCTTGAAACTTTTTTATTTAGAGACAACAATCACCGGATTGTTTTGATGAAAATATTATTTCCTTCTCCCATGTAACTTTTTCATTACGTTTTCATACGTCATTTGATATCTTAAGAAGTAATCTGCCGTACTTCTGAAGAAAGGCTCTATCTACATTTTTATGAATTTGTCATGAAAAAATGAATTCATGTGTACAAATAGTAATTTGAAATTCTAAGTTAATTCATAGTCAATTTAACAATAATTATCTTATTTACACAGATTTTTGAGAAATCTGGAGATACACTGATAAAAAGAGGCTTTATCTACAAAACGCCTATCGAAACGAATTTCAGTTTTGCGGGGTCGACTGGGCGCCGAAAAACTGCTTCGAAAAACTTCGTCACTCGCGCTGAGTGAAGAAAAACCTATCTCTATTAGAGAAAATATTAAGTAGTACGTATCAAGTATATAGCGGTTTTTATTAGTTTTCTTACCTACTTTGAGCATGAATACCACGAGCCTATCTACAGTTTTGCTTATAAACAATTAAAAATATTATTTATCTTTTTGCACCAAGGAATATAGCAGATCCAAATTGTCCAAGAATGACAGTTTTTTTCAAAAACAATAATTTATTGGAAGATGCAGATAAGTAAAGATGCTAAAACATTTTCTTCAATATCTCCGTTCGACTCCTGCCTCCTTTCTTCAAAAGTATGACAGTAATATGAGATTGAACGAGTTTCTGAATTCTTTAATATTTTCACGATTCCAATAGGAAATTTTACAATGTGAATCGCTGCTTATTTCAGAATTTAAAATTTCAAGTGCTAGTTATGAAATAGTTTAATTCTTAAGGCTTAACATTTGCAAGTCTCTTAACTTTAAATTGGCCCTTTTTATATTTAACAAAATTTCGAATTAAAAATACCAATAGTTGAAATGTTTGTATTTGAGTCCTTGAAAGTTCAATAATTTAAAATTTGAATATCAAAACTAGAAAAGTTTCTAATTGAAAACGTTCATACGTAATTCAGCAATTTTATGTTTCAAGACAATCGTTTTCTGCTTCTTCAGTGGCCAGTGACCATCAAGCTTTTCCATCGTTGAAAGTAATTTATCCCGCTAGAAGATGGTATCTTTTTTTTACCCCGAGTCCCTTTTGTAAAATGATTAATCTACCTGTTTACATATATTAGGAGGTATCTAGAAAAATCCTCATATATGAATGTGATAATAAATAGCTGCTTAGCAGACAAAGGAATAGTCGTAGGCAATTGTAGGTATAAGAGAGGTGTAGAAGATGTCGATGTCACATAGTAGTGTTATCCATAAGAGCCAAACGACATAGGTCGTCCGAGGTGCAAGTTTTAAAATGTGGTCTAGATAAGAGCTGGCGGTAGTACCCGTGGGTCTTTCGATTCGAACTCTGGGAAAAGTCGCATCTCGTACCCTTGCTTCCCCATTTCTTGACTCCTTCTCCCATACTCAGGAAACCTCTTTCGTGCACATCTTGCACAACTCTCCCTCCTTGTGAAGTCTGTGAGTACTCTGACGTCGGCAGAAGTTCGTCCATTAACGATAACAATGAAAGATGGATACTGGCCTCTGTCCGATCATTCTGACAAACGCAGGCGGGCGACGTTGTTTTCGAGACAACTCGTCGAAATCCATTCATCTTTTGGACAACTGATGACTACCTTCACGAACTTATGCCCTTTTTGCTACTTTTAATTTCTAATTTAATAGCTGCTGGAAAATCTGTCTCATGGCATTCAAGTTATAAAATCTTCAGCACTACTCTTTTTTAGGCCAGTGAATCCAGTACAATACGAAAAATATCCAATTGTATACAATAAAAAAAAATAAAAAAAAGTTTCACCACAAAAATAACCAAAGGAAGGAAAAGTCAATGCAAGTTGATTTTAAAATGTCTACAACTCAGTTGGTCTTGTCTGGAATCTGAGGCCTGGGGAGGAACATTTGCTCTTCTGAATGTCTCTTTAATGTCTCAGGAAACTGATCAAAGAATCGGAAGGCGGTGTGCCAACTGAAGCAATTAAATTTTTACTGATTCAACATCGCAAGAATTGAGCTTCCTCCTTGTAGTTATACCACCCTCGAAAAGTTGAAATGTAACGATGGCAACGCTCCCCTTTCTTCTGGGCGACGAGTCGTTAAAAAGATTCCCCTGACAAACGAGCTAGGTTCTGAATGGGGATAATGTTTCTGCTAGTGTAGCTTCTATGTGTAAGCCTCTAGCAGAAATGATTGTCGCCATCTAGCAGAGATTACCTTCTTCATAAATATCCAGTCAATCGTAGTCCGCTTATGGAAGCTGATAAGCTGGCTCATGCTAGTTAGAGGAACAACCAGAGGAGTTTAGAATCGCTTCTTATTATCGCACACCTGCCACCACCTACCGTAAATCCTCTCAAATGGTATGATGTTCGTTTAATTATAACTTTGATCTTTAAGCCTTTTGCAGTTGTTTCTTTTTTGAAGATATCTCCTGATTCATGTTATAGCTCCTTCCATTTCTGTTCCAAAATTAAAAATCACTTGATGGAGTTCCATAGGATTATTAATGAAATTAGAATTATATATCACCAAATCGATAGCTGTTGATAGCATAGAAATTTCATCGTCTTCTGTTTGAGATGTGAAATAACTAATCCGATTTGGAACCAGGAGCGCTAATTAATCGGCTGTCTCTGAGGAAGTCTCTTGGTAGAACAGCGGTGAAATTGCGGTCCAATCAGCGTAATACCACCCAAGCAACTGCGGACGGAGGAACCAAATCCAGAGCATAGTAAGTCTACCCAGAACATCGTGTGCAGGTTAACAGCAGCGAATAGGCGACAAGACGCTATTACGTTATAGGTCTCGCCTAAATACTTCTCAAATCTCCAAACAATACTGTCAATCCTTTTCCTATATATATATAAAATTAGAGTTATCACGACTTTAAACAGTATTTTCCATTTCATATGTACATTTTATAAAATAGGATTGCTTTTAGCAGTTTTAGAACATTTGAGATTGAGAAGAATAAGATCGTCAATAAATTTAGAAAGCTAGTTCTATTTTTAGTTTATTTACTGGTGTTGGGTACATTTTACGATCTTTAAAACGTATTTCCGACAACAATCTTAGCTGTGAAAGCATACGGTCGTCCGATTTCGAGAGTAAACCTCTCAGTCACCGGACTTTTGTATACACTTCGAAATACTACTCGCCGAAAGTGTTGTGAATTCGAATTGAATTGTTATTCTTGTCATCTGGAGGACATTGGTATACGTAAATTGTAAATCCTGGAGTTCAATACGCTCTAAAATACGAAATACTTCAAAAGCAATCTATGCAAAATAAATTGAACAAGTCGTTTTGGTGTTTCGGAATTTTCTTCTTTTCTCTGGTTTGTGGCGTAAAGATTTTAATTGAGGTTTGAGTTCCTGAATCTGGATTTGTTTGGAAATTACTTTCCCAAACCAGCATGAAGTTCACGATTGGGCACATACTCGCATCTGCAAGTATCTGATTTGTTGCATCTAAATGGAATTGGCACTCCCCATAGTGATTGGGTCAGAAAATTGTTCATTTTATGAATTATTTTAATTTCCTCAACTTTTCAGATAGTAAAATTGAAGAATTTCAAAAGTCACTGCAAGTATAAGTTTTTATCAATGAGCGTTAAAAAATTAGGTAAAATCTCCTGTCTCATGCTTCTTATGTTATATCTATTTTTTTATTTTGTTCAAAGAAATAAGTCATTAATTTATGAATAATTTTCCTTTTTTGAAAATGAATATGACATGAAATGTTTTCAAACAAAATTGATTAGTTGTATAACGACAGTTTTAATTCAATTTTGGACACTGCTTTGTTATTTTATAAACTTATGTGATGAGCGGGAAGCTTATACACTGAGAAAGATATTTGTCTAAAATAGTCTTTTGTTGGTAAAAAAAAACATTTTGTTGATTCAACCAAACCTTTTGCTATGGAAGCAAAATTTTTTTAATAAAAATAATTTTTTCTGTTTTTTTTTTGCAATTGGTATGCAACTCTAAAATTACATTAAAATACAATAACAGATTTGTAAGAACAAATCTAATCCTTTCATTAGACCGTCAATATCAATATATTTGAATGAATCTCCTAGGGTCTTACGGTCTATTTTTAATAAAACATCCACTAAGTTGACATTTTGTTTTATTAAAATAATCAAATTCCTGCTACGTACGTTTCAAAACTACTGTGTGTCTTTTTCAAGCATACCTAAATTAAAATTGAATATATTTATATGTATATAATTGTACAATTCCATAGACAAAACATATATAATTATAAAGCAAGGGTTTTAAATAATTACCTTAAAATTACGGAGTAAAACATGTAGAAAGGAGTTATTTTCTCGGAGTATAACATGCGAGACGATGAGTCAATATTAATTTCAATGTCAATTTCAGTGTCAAAAAATTTATAAAAACATGAAGACAGCTTTTTAGAAGCCCCAAAATTTAAGGGAACTTTAATTCAAATCAACTACACTTTTAACAGTAATAAGTTCTTAAAGTCATCTATGATAACAGTATAGGAAGTAGAACAACAAAGAATGCCAAGCAAATTTATCTAAAAGCGAATATACAAACATCGACGACCTTAAGGTATGTAATTAGAGATCTAAAATTGTGAAAAGCGCCAAGTGTGGGAATTTTGAATCCTCCAGATAGAATAAACTTCCAGCAAATCAACATATAATACTTTGATCAATTTTATTTACATTCAAAGTTTCAGTCTGTATATTTATAAAAACTCTGTGATACTTGTTAATAAAAATAGACTCAATAATTTCCCTTTTATAAGTATTTTTTCCCCATGCCAAAATTTTTATATAATTAATGTTAAAATCAAAATAATGATCAAATTTCCAAGAGTGTTGTGATAATCCTGTATTGAAATTACCAACCGTACAATCCCTTTTATGTTCACCGACTCTCGTTTTTAACCTTCTACCGGTTTCTCCAACATAAATTTTTTCACAACATTTACAATTAATAAGATAAACGACTCCAGATAAATTTTCAAAGTTATCTCTATCCTTCTTACTTAACAAATATCGATCTTGTGTGGTATTATTTTTAAAATAAACATTAATATTAGATTTTGTAGGGAACTTCTCAAGCGTTCAGAGAGACCTTGAACATAAGGTAAAGTAAGTTTATAATCAGAACTACTATTGGTTTAATTAAAGGCTTAACAGACAGATGTGTTAAATTAAGCGATATAAAATTCAGAGAAGATAATTTAAATCAATTAAAAAGTACTTTATTAAATAACAATTATCCGCTTTCTTTAATAAATAATGTTATTGAAGAAAGAATTCATGAAATTTATAATAATTTCAGTAAAAAAATAAATGGCTTGATACTTATAGTAGTTCTGATTATAAACTAACTTCACCTTATGTTCAAGGTCTTTCTGAACGCTTGAGAAGTTCTCTAAAAAATTTAATATTAATGTTTATTTTAAAAATAATACCACACATGATCGATATTTGTTAAGTATGAAGGATGGAGATATCTTTGAAAATTTATCTGGAGCCGTGTATCTTAGTAATTGTAAATGTTGTGATAAAGTTTATGTTGGAGAAACTGGTAAAAGGTTAAAAACGAGAGTCAGTGAACATACAAGGGATTGTATTTTCAATCCAGGATTATCACAACACGCTTGGAAATTTGATCATTATTTTGATTTCAACATTATTAATATTAAAATTTTGGCTAGGGGAAAAAAATACTTATAAAAGGAAAATTTTTGAGTCTATTTTTATTAACAAGTATCACATAGTTTCTATAAATCTACAGACTGAAATTTTGAATGTGAATAAAATTTACCAGAGTATTATACGTTGATTTGCTGCAAGTTTATTATATTTGAAGGATTCACAATTCCCAAACTTGGCGCTTTCCTCAATTTTAGTTCTCTAATTACATACCTTAAGGTCGTCGATGTTTGTATATTCGCTTTTAGATATATATATATATATATATATATATATGTGTAATTTTTGTTGACAATTCTTTTTTGTTGTTGAAATGTATCTTTTTACATTGGAAATGTAACAATTACATTTTTAGTTGCAAATTTATATTTTAATTAAAAATACAACTATTTAGTTGGAAATTCATGTATTGCGTTGAAAGTTCGACTTTTTAAGGTAGAAAATTGATCTTCTTACTTAAAAATTCATCTTTTCGGTTGAAAATTAAAGTATTTCGGTGAAAAGTTGTTCTTTTTTGTTAAAAATACATTTTTTTTTAAATTCGAAATTCAACTATTTGGTTGAAAATTCGTATTTTTTGACACAAAATGAATCTTCTTGGCTAAAAAATAATATTTTTAAATTAAAAATTCAACTATTTAGTTAAAAAGTTAATTATTTTGTTGACACTTCTTTTTTGTTGTTGAAATGTATCTATTTAAATTGGAAATGTAACAATGACATTTTTAGTTGAAAATTTATATTTAAATTTAAAATACAAGTATTTAGTTTAAAATTCATGTATTGCGTTGAATGTTCGTTTTTTAGATAGAAAATTAATCTTCTTACTCAAAAATTCATCTTTTTGGTTGAAAATTAAACTATTTTTGAAAAAAGTTGAACTTTTTTGTTAACATTTTTTGTTGTTTTCAAATAAAAATTCAACTATTTTGTTGAAAATTCATCTTTTTTGGCAGAAAATGAATCTACTTGGTTGAAAATAATGTTTTTAAATTAAAAATTCAACTATTTAGTTGAAAAGTTAATTATTTTGTAAAAAAACATTTTCAATTGTTGCAAATTAACTTTCTTAATTAAAAATGAAATTATTCCATTTTTGGTGGAAAATTAATCTTTTTTAGTTGAAATTAATTTTAACTTAATTTATTTAACAAATTACCTCATATTAATTTATATATATATATAATTATATAAAAATAATAACTTTTAATAATTTTTAATAAATTAATTAATTATTTGGTAGAAAATTAATCTTCTCACTTGAAAATTCATCTTTGTGGTAGAAAAATAAACTATTTTGGTGAAAAATTAAACTATTTCGTTGAATATTCTTTTTGCCTTAGTAGTAAATTAACGTTTGTAATTGAAAATGTAATTATTCCATTTTTAGTTGAAGGTTTTTTTTGTAATTCCTAGAACTGCTGGCCCTCGCAGTTTCTCAGCGGGCAGGGCGAGAGACGTATGCGACTCTTGCCTCGGAAGGGCCGCAGTGCGCGAGTACTCAATCGAGTATATTGCGCAATATTATGCATTCTAATTGAAAACGGTCCAGGTGGCCAGGACTGTTTACGTTTTGAAGGTACCGATTTAGTAACAAGGCCAGTGCGAGGCAACCCCCAAAACTGTTATTATATGGGACTTGTAGTGTATATTTTTCCGTGCGGTCTTTTATTTTCGTAAATGTAGAAGTTTTCGTCAAAGTTTCGCCAGTAAATCCTTTTTTGGGGCTTTTCACTTTTTGTCCTTCAATGGCAGGAATATTTACTGCACTTTGATGGCAATCACCTGCTGCAGAAATGTTCTCCATTAGTCAATTAGTTACGTTTCCGTAGTTCTACGTACGATTCCGCGAAGAAGGCTCGTCCAGTCTCATTCAGTCCACCTTACCTGAATGAAAGAGCATAAAGCCGTTATTCCGCAAAGATCAACACTCCTTTAGGCTGATTATGCAGGGCGTTTAAAAATAGTTTATCATTTCAATTAAACCCCTAGATATGCCGCAAGTAAAACTATGGATAAGCAATTACAGTAGTACTAGATAACCATCATAATCGAAACTTTTCAGAAAATCGAAAAAATTCTGTAAAATCGAAATCACCATTTAAAGATAAGTAAGTCCACTTCCGAGATAACCTGTTGTTGATTCAAGCCCCAAAAAATTTGATTAAAAACAGTTATCCATTTTCGAGGAAATAGATATGTGTCAGCTGACACATATCAATTTTTAATTTAAATTAAATTTTAATTTAAATAGAAAATGAAAACTTACTCCCGAGATATTGAGTTTCTGAATGAGGCTGAAAAAGTTTCGATCTAAAAAAGTGAACCAATTCTGAGTGAAGCATCCGAGAATTTTGTGGTTACAATTTCACAGTTTTTGAAAATCCGTTTTTGGTAGCGATTATAAATCGAATTTGCATTTTTTCACAAAAGTAAAAACCTGCTTCTGAGATATGAAAAAGCAAAATGAGAATCACAAATTTTTGATACAAAACAAATTATTTTGTTCCCAGCAAATCAAAATTTAGTTTGATGGTATCTTTCTCAGATAGACGACTATTCGGCAAAAGGACTATGCAATTTTTTTTTTCAATGAACAATAATAATTTCAAAAAACACCGCAAAGGCAAAAAAAAATTATTACTATGCTAAAATACTACGCTAAAATCTTGACTTAAATTTTGATTACATTTGTTTTATGACTGTATTAAAAAATTATAATTCAAACAAATCTTTTTATCACAACATGTATTTGATTTTTTAAGAATTTTTTATGCAATAAAACCATTTTCGAAAAAATGTTGGTTATCTAGTTCGATACTGCCTCCCTTCAATTCCAGATTATCTGAATAACCATAAGTTTGAAAAATAAAAAATACTGCAAATTGAAAACTATCACAAATCTTAAAAAATACATTTTTTGAATAAAATTCAAGTAAATACCATAGTGAATTCAATATGAGAAACTTTAAATTGTTCAATTTTTAGCCAGAAAAGATTTTATACCAAAAGAGATTAATTTTCCACGCAAAAAAAACGAATTTTCATCAAAAAATTCATTTTTAGGCAAACAGTTGCCTTAAAACCCAAATAATAGAAATTTTAAGAAAAAAAGAAGTATTTTTAATACAATAGTTGAACTTTTAACCGAATAATTCCATTTTTAAGTCAAGAAGACGCACTTTTTCCAAAGATAGTTGAATTTTCAACAAAAAAGTTAATTTTCAACCAAGAAAGATGACTTTTCCACCATAAAAGATGACGTGTCTACCATAAGGCTAATTTACAATTATTTAAATTGAAAAAAATAGTCAAATTGTTAACAATGTCATTAAATCCTCAAGCAAATAGATTTTTAAAAATATATTTTCTCGGTTAAAAATTCAATTGTTTAGTTGAAAAATTTGTCTTTTTGGGTTTAACATTCAACTATTTAGGTGGCAAATTAATTTCTGTGGTCAAACATTTAAGCATATTATAGAAAACTTGTTTTCTTTGTTGAACATTATTTTTTAACTGAAAATTTAACTACTCGATTTTAAGGTTAAAATGAATCTTTTTTAGTTGAAGATTCAAATACTTGTTTGAAAGTTGAAATTCTTTGTTAAAAAATGCAATTTTCTGGTTGAAGATTCTTGATTTTCATTGAAGATGGTTTGCTTGAAAATTTATCAATTTTCTTGAATAATCGTTTATTGGTTAAAAATTAATTTCTTGAACTGTAAATTTAGCTATTTCAGTCTTGGTGAAAATTTGTCTTCCTTAATTGAAAATTCATGTACTTTTGTGAAATTTCGTGTTTTTTTAAATAGAAAATTAATATTCTTGCTTGAAAATTCATCTTTATGGTTAAAAACTTAACTGCTTTGTTAAAATTTTAATTATTTGGTTAAAAATTCACGTATTTTCTTAAAAATTTGTCTTTTTTGGTAGAAAATTAATCTTCTTGCTTAATAAATCATGTTTTTGGTTGAAAATTCAACTATTTGGTGAAAAAGTTAATTATTTTGTCAAAACCGAAACCGTTGATTATTCAAACCAAAGAGACGAATTATTCAGAAGACAATTGAATTTTTATGCCGAAAAGTTGAATTTTCAACAAAAAAGTTAATTTTAAACTAAGAAATATGACTTTTCTACCATAAAGGGTGACTTATCTAAAAAAAAGGCGATTTCTCACGTAGTTGAATTAAACAAAATAAAAAAATGAATGTTTGACAATGTAATTGAATCCTCAAGCAAATATATGACTTTTCAATCAAGAAAGATGAATCCTTAACGAAAAAGCTGAAGTTTCAACAAAAAAATTAATTTTCTAACCAAAAAGACAAATTTTCAACAAAATACATGAATTTTATACCAAATAAATCTTCTACCTATAAACTAAAGAATGAATTTCCAACAAAAACTGCAAGATAAATTTTTAGATATCATACAAAATTAATTTAAAAGAAAAGCGAAATTTCCACCAAAAAGTTAAATTTACAACCAAAGATGTGAATCTAAAAAGTGATGGATATTTAACAAAGAAGTTCAAATTTCAACCAAAAAGATCAATTTTCCACTAATAAAAGGAATTGTCCACCAAAAGGACGAATTATTATATATAAAACAGTTGAATTTCCAACCCGAAAATATTATTTTTCATCAAAAAGTTAATTTTCTACCAAATAGTTGAATTTTAATCAATTAAGTTTAATTTTGAGGCAAATAGTTGAATTTAAAACAAAAAATATGAATTTTTAACAAAAACGTTAATTTTCAACCAAATAGTGTATTTGTCCAAAAGATTGTTGAATTTTTAAGCAAAAAAGATTAAAATTCAACCAAAAACAGTTAAATTTGTAAGTCTAAGAGACAAATTTTTTAGAAGACAATTTAATTTTTACCCCGAAAAATTGAAATTTCAAAATAAAAGTTCATTTTCGGTCAAGAAAGATGACCTTTCTACTATAGAAGATGAATTTTCTACAAAAAGGTGAATTTTTAACCAGTTGATTTGAAGAAAAATGAAACAGAATTTTTTAACTCTCAAACCACATTAATTCTCTAACCAAAAAGACGAATTTTCAAAAAAATATATGAATTTTAGAACAAATAAATGATTCTTCAACTCATAAAAGATAAAACTCCATCAAAAAATTCAACAAAGCAGTTCGACTTTCAACTAAAAAGATGAATATTCGACCAAGAAGATTAATTTTTCACCAAGAACAGTAATGTTCTTCCAAGGAAGATGAATTTTCAACAAAATTGTCAAATTTTGAAACCAAAAAGACGAATTATCTGCAAAACAGTTGAAATATCAACAAAAAAATTAATTTTCTACCAAATAGTTTAATTTGAATATAAATAGTTTAATTTCTAACCAAATAGTTCAATTTTAAACAAAAAGATTAATTTTCAATCAAATAGTTGAATTTTTCACCAAATTGTTGAATTTTCTAGCCAAAAAGACGAATTTGCTATAGAACAGTTGAATTTCTAACCCGAAAATATGATTGTTTTACCGACAAGATTAATTTTCTAAAAATGGATTAGTTAAATTCTTAACCAAAGAGATAAATCTTAAACCAAAAAAATGAAATGTTTACCAAATTAATTTAGATTTCAACCGAGTAATTAAATTTGGGACCAAAAAAGATGACTCTGCAACAAAATTGTTGCATTTTTAACAAAATAATTAAATTTACAATAAAATAGTCGAATTTTCATCCAAACGCGATAAATTCCGAACCAAAAATATAATAGTGGACTCTTAAATTAAAATAAGTTAGATTTTCTGATTTGGGTTTATTAATTTAGTTCGCAATAAAGCGAAAAACGAGAAAAATGGGGAAAGGGGAAGTTTTTTAAAACAGGGGGAAAACAATTAAATTGAACAGTGGACTAAATTGTTTCTTTCGCCTTAAATATAGGATACGATTTAAAGGTTTAATTTATTAGTATGTATTAGGATAATAATATTATATAATATTTGTTAATCTACTTTCGAAATTAATGGTAAATCGTAATTGAAAAATCCTTTATAGAAAAAAAACAGTGATTAAATGCAAAACAAAATAACTTCTGTCTATTGAAATAATCATGTTTCAGCATATGAAATACTATTTCATCTATTTTAAAGGATTAAAATATAATTTTTCATCATTAAAAAATCTAAACTGCTCGACCTCTAAATATTAATGCATTATAATTTTCTTTTCTAAAATATTTTCATCTAATCAAAAATGGAACATATTAGGCTCTTGGGCACATTGAATTAAAAAATTAATTTTTTTTTATAATTCAAGTGCATATGCATTGATTTCTAAATCATATGCAAATTTTATTTCCGGAAGTTAATGACCCGACGTTTTTTGAAAAATTTTTTCCATGACAAGAGCGAAAATGACGACCTTGCTTTTTGCATTATCGCTGCGCAACAGTACTTTCCAGAGTGAAGATTGAACAAAGTGGCAACGGACCATCGACAGGTTTATTAGACTGAAACGGAAGCGCTCGACGACCAAATGCTTCTTTTCTGCAAAGAAGAAATCTTCTAAATATATAAAAAAACAGGGTTTCTACTTAATTTTTTATATCTTTTACATTTAATTTTATGTTCCCTGATGTACAACTGAGCGCAATTGTAAACTAATTAGAGACTCAGATTGGCTGCGAGACCGTAAAACCGGAAATTGATAAGGTTCTGATAAAAAAAACATTGTTATTGGTATAAAAAGTGCTGAATAGGGATTAGATTAAATATTTTTAACGTTAGAGTGAGTTAAAACCCTATTATCTCGTTTAATTTGAAGATAGCCAAATTGAACGAAAAAACTGTTCACTAATAAAGGACTTCAATGATAATTCTCAACGGAATATAATCAATAATATTTGTGAAGACTACAGTTTAAAAAAATTATATTATTAGCCCAGATGATAAAGATATGACCGGATCTTTTTTAAATCAGGCAGATTCTATACTTTAAGTCACAGAACCAAAAAATTAAAATCTTTTCTTTAAATTGCAGTCAATTTTGATCTAAATCAGAAAATGAATATACCCCGCAACAAATGAACAGAAAATGGTTTGTTGTCGAAATGTCTAATTATAATTTTTTCTCTCATTCTGAACCTGCAGATCAACAATTCAAAAGAAAATTATGAGACAAATGAAAAGTTTTTACTCAAACAATTGCGAGAATTACAATTTTTACATTTGTATTAGTACACTGGGAATCCCATTTAAGTAGCTTCCATTTAAGTCGTGCAGTGAGATAGCAGCCCGCGGGGTCGTGAGAGGTTTCCTCAGACGTACGTGAACACCAGCAGCGTAATGAGAAAGGTACAGTGCGCGGGTGTTCATGCGCGTCTAGTGCACTTAAATGGGATTCCCAGTGTATAGAAATTCGTCTGTTATTGAAATTGTACCCTACTTGAAAATTTTTGGTCAGAGATGACTAGATGTCTCATATTTTGTAGAGCAGACACACTGAAGCTAAAGTTTTTTTTCACGCAGGAACTTGGCAGATTCAATATTTTCTGTATATGTTACGGACAATGCGCGATAGCCGTTCATTTCGCATTTTGATCGTATCTCGAGAACCCTTAAAGATTTTTTAAGTTTCAAAGGCTTAAATTAAAGATAAGACCTCAAAAACTATGTGCTATTAATTTCAGATGTTTGCTATAACTTTCCTAGGTTTATAAAAAAGAATTTCTCGAGCCTTTCTTGATCGAGTAATCACGATTCAAAGTCAGCAGTGATTTTTAATAGTAATCGCGCTTGTCGTACGCTACGATTCGTACCGACAATTTCCAAAGGTAGTGTAGGTAATCGAAATAGTTTTTAACTATTTTGATACAAATTTGTCGTTTTCTTTTTTGGTTGAACATTGATTTTCTTGACTGAAAATTTACTTTCTGAAAAGAACTTTGGAACGTAAAATATTCTCAAATTAACGTCTGGGAAACAAAAAATTGTAATTTATAATTTTTGGGTAAAAATTGATCTTTTTTAGTTGAATATTCATATGTTGTTGAAAATTTGTCTTTACTGTCAAAAATTATTCTTCTTACTTAAAAATTCATCTTTTTGGTTCAAGTTTGAACTGTTTATGTGAAAAATGTACCTATACGGTTAAAAATTCAACATTATAGTTCAAAAGTAATTTTTTTGTTGAAAAATCAACTATTGTGCTCAAAATTCGTCTTTTTGGATTGAAAATTCAACTATTTTGGTAGAAAATTCAACTATATTTGAAAAAAAATTGTTTTTTTGTTTGTTAAAAATTAGTTTTTTTAACTGAAAATGGAACTGCTCCATTTTTTTGTTGAAAATGTATCTATCTTTGGTTCAAATTTAAACTACTTATTCAAAGGTTACACTAATTTGTTGAAAGTTCATTTTTTTCTGGTTGATGATACTTAATTTCAGTTAAAAATTGTTTAGTTGAAAATTCGTTTTTTCTTCTGAAAAAATAATTTTTTAAATAAAATTTTCACTTTTTTATTTTTGGTGAAATTTTTGGTTTAGTTTTAGTTAAAAATTCATGTATTTCGTTGAGAATTTATGTCTTTTGGTTAAAAGTTATTCTAAACAGTTAAATTTGTTGTTCAAAATTATTTTTTTTTATAGTTTAAATTCAATTTCCAACTGAAAATTCGACGATTTCTTTTTTGCTAGATAATTTATGTTTCTTAGTTGAAAATTTAACTTTATGGTAGAAAATTTATATTTTTGGTCGAAATTTCATCTACTTTGTTGAAAATTAATGTAGTTTGTCAAAAATTCTTCTTTTTTGGTTGGAAATTAATCTTCTTTGTTGAAATTCAAATATTTGGTTCGAAATTAATCTTTTTTAGATGAAAATTAAACTAATTCGTTAAAAAATTACGTATTTTATTGAAAATATGTCTTTTTTGGTAGAAAATTAATATCTTCTTACTCGAAAATTTATCTTTTTGGGTATAAAATAAACTGTTAATTAAAAAAATTCACCTATTTGGTTAAAAATTAGTTTTTTTGTTGTTGTTGTTGAAAATACACTTTTTTACTGAAAATGTAACTATTCCATTTTCAGTTGAAAATTAATTTTTTTTTTAGTTGAAAATTCAACTGTTTAGTAGAAAATTCATGTGTTTCGTTGAAAATTCGCCTTTTTCTATAAGAAATCATTCTTCCTGGTTAAAAATTCAACTATACGGTTGAAAACTAATCTGCTTTTTTCAAAATTAAACAATTTTTTTAGAAGGTATTTTTCTTGTTTGAAAAGGCAACTGTTTTGTAGTATTTTTTTGTTTGATGATTCAACTAATTAGTTGAAAATTCATCTCTTGGCTGAAAATTTATTTATTTTGTTGAAAATTCGTTTGTTTTTTTTTTGTTTAAAATTAACGTTTTCGATCGAAAATGTTACTATTCTATTTTGAGTCGAAAATTTATTAATTTTAATTGGAAATTCAACTATTTGGTCTTTTTCAGTAGAAAATTAATCTTCTTGGTTAAAAAGTCATGTTTATGGTTGAAAATTTCACTATTTGGTTAAAGATTCATCTCCTTGGTTAAAAATTCAACTAATTTGTTGATAATTCGTTTTTTTTCGGTTGATAATTAATTTATAATTGTAAATTTAACTATTCAATTTGTTGTGTAAAATTGATCGATTTTATTTGAAACTTGAACCGTTTGGTTGAAAATTTATTCTTGTTAGCTGAAAATTCAACTACTTCTTTGAAAATGCATGTGTTTTGTTGAAAATTTGTATTTTTCGGTAGAAAATAAAATCTTCCTTGTTTATTCTTTAATTTTTAAATATTTATTTAATATTTCCTCATGTAATCCAGAGTAATCATGTGTAGTCCAGAGTGATCTTAGGCAATCCGGAATAATTCTGTACAAATCGGTAATCCAGACTAATCCGTTATAATCCGCGCTAATCCTCCTACGTTGGACCGCATTTTTAGGAGTTGCTTTCCCTCGAATATACCTTCTTTGTTTATATGACCCCTATTTTGAAACCCTTAAAAAATTATGACAAAAATCATTTGTAAAGAAATCAGAGTTTAAATTAAATGTGTACGGGAATTTGGAAAAAGCCGGCGGGAATTGTACGGGAATTTAATCCTAGGTCTCTGCTGGACAGCCTGGAAATTCCTGAAATATTTTCCGCTGAAAAGCGAGTGTCGGCGAGCGTGTTTGAATTAACGGCAATAAAGAGGGGCAATAAAAAATGCAAATCTTTAATAGAATTGCCTATGCGTCCGAAACGAAAGAGATCCGGCCGCGGCCGTCTCAGGCGTGTAGGCACTATATAGGCATATAATATAAGTAAGTCAAAGAGGTGAGTTCCATGAAATATCTAGTATTCGCGGTACATTATCCATTATCGTGGCCGTCTGGCATGAGCAATAACAATTACGGATATCGCTAATTTTATGCGCAGGCCCAACACAATAAATACGCGTTGCTGCTTGCTGGGAGTAAAGTTACCGATCTAGTTCGCGGCACCCATTAGGCGGCAGTGTGAACCATATCCTCTGTATGCAATGTCGGTATGCATCGTGTTATGTACATACGTACGTATGTGTACCGCACGATGTACCTACAACTATGCCCGTTTCCTTCCACATTAAATCCCAGCGAATCGCGAATCTCGAGTCGCGCTGAATTGCCGTGGGGCACGCACGGAATTATCGCGCGAAACTCACCGTGGCGGGTCTTTGCTCATTGTGAGCTTAAACACGTCGTCAACTGAAGGATATTCTTTTAATCATGTAGGAATTACCAACAGCCATTAACAAAAGTAAAAATATAACAAACAAGGCTAAAATTGCAATATATAGCTCTGTACTTGCACCCACTGTGCTGCATGTTAGCGAGTAAAACGCTAATGGACAAAGTCAGTAACGAGAGAATCCTTAAAGATTATGGGGTAGAGGAGACACAGTTTGACAAAAGTGAGAGAAATTTGTTGGGCTTATTTGATCATGTTAAGAGAATGAAGGTAGAATGATTGACGAAACAAGTGTTCTTAGGAAAAGTAAATGGTAGTCTACTCAAAGGCAGACCGAGACCTACCAAGAAAACGATAAGAGTAAAATTAACGCGGTTGACATGCAATTCCTGCACCTAGTACGCGGTAAGACGCTAATAGACAAAGTCAGTAACGAGAGGATTCTCAACCCTTAAAGGGCCCTTAGGGTCACGGAGACTCCAAGATCTGACAGCTATTCTAAGTCGGTAAGATCAGTGAGACCCCATGTGTCCTTTATGAAACTATTTGGAGCTGTGTCCTTTAAGATTTAAAGAATGTGGCGTAGAGGAAGCACAGTTTGACAAGAGTGAGAGAAATTTCTTGAAGTGGTTTGGACATGTTGAGAGAATGAGAGAAGAGCGACTGACGAAAAAAGTACATCTAGGTAAAGTAAATGTTAGTGTACCCAGAGGCAGATCGAGGAAAGAATGGTGGGAATGTATGCATGAAACCCTAGATCGAAAAGATATAAAAAGCCCTAGAAACACAGGAGCTTGCATGTGAACATGTACGGACGTTCAGGAAGAAAATCAGGTATGCCATGACAGAAAAGTGTGGCGACAAATAGTTAATAAGGAATGCATGATGAAGAGTGTCAGTGAAGTGAGAGACGCCTGAAACGAACGACCTTGAATACTAATGAGCCCGCGCGGAGAGCTTTACATGGTGACTCTGTGAAGCTCTTCGCCTGGGGTGATTGCTAGAGAGATTGATCAGCGCTCCTTATTGGAGCAGTGTTGTGGAACGAACTTGTTGTTGGATTCCCGATAGTATAACGAGGCTAGAACGGAGTAAGTCACGCTTACCCTAACAAGTATTTGGCTTAATCTTAGTAGTTGTAGTTCGTCTTGTTGTGTCATTTTACCCAGTAAAACTGGTAATCTAGTATAATCCGGTGTAATCCGAGGAATCCTGTGTAATCCAGGGTAATCCATTTGTAATCCAGAGTAATCCATTTGTAATTCAGTGTAATATAGTGTAATACGCTAGTAATACAGTGTAATCCAAAGTAATACGCTAGTAATCCAGTGCAATCTGGAGTAACACGCTAGTAATCCAGACTAGTTCACTTTTCATCCGAATATTTCGAAGCTTTACACTTGTAACTCATATCATTTGGAGTGATCCACTTGTAATCCACAGTAATCCACATAAAATTCTAGGTAATCCACTTGTAATCCATGTGATTCGGTGTCATTTACATACAGGTTATTTAAAAAGTTTTTAACTATTTGATTGATAATTTGTTATTTTTTTGTTGAAAATTAATTTTCCTGACTGAAAACTTAATTATTCCACTCTTGATTAAATATTGATCTTTTTTTAGTTCAAAATTCATGTATTTTGTTGAAAATCCTTCTTCTTCGGTAGAAAAGTAATCTTGTTCGTTGAAAATTCATGTTTTTGGTTAAAAATTCAACTATTTATTGAAAAATGAATCTACTTTGTAGGAAATTCAGCAATTTTGTTTAAAAGCCATTTTTTGTTTGAAAATTCAACGATTGTGTTGAAAATTCATCTTTTTGGGCTTAGTTGAAAATGGCTTGGTTGAGCCTTTAAATTTAAGCCGTTTATTTTTTGTTAACAATTAATTTTTTCAACTGAAAATCAAGTATTTCATTGTTGGTTAAAATATATCTTCCTTAGTTGAACAATTATATATTTTGTTGAAATTTATTTTTTTGTAGAAAATTAAGATTCTTGCTACAAAATACATCCTTTTGATTGAAAATTGAACTATTTTGTTGAAAATTCTGTTATTTTACAAATTAATCTTTTTAATTGAAATCATAAGTTTTCCATTTTTAGTTAAAAATGTATCTCAGTTGAAAATTCATGTATTTTGCTGAAAATTAATCTTTTTCGGCAGAAAATCAATCGTCGCAGTTAAAAATTAATTTTTGGGTTGAAAATTCAATAAATATGTTAAAAATTAATTTTTTGTTAAAAGTTAATGTATGTTGTTGGAAATGCGTCCTTTCGACAAAAAAATATTCTTCTTGGTTGATAATTAATTTTTTGTTGATAATTCAAATACTTTGTTGCAAGTTGAACTACTTTGTTGAAAATTTGTCTTTTTGTTGAAGATGCAACATTCTAGTTGAAAGTATATTTCTGTGGTTGAAAATTAACCTATTTTTTTAATTAGTTGTTCTTTTTGTTGTAAAAACCTGATATTTTTAATTGAAAATATAATTATTTTAGTTTTTATAATTAATCTATATTGTTTAGTTGCAAATTCAATTATTTGGTTGAATATTCGTTTTTTAGGGAGGACTCAAATATTTTGTTAAAGTTTTGTATTTTTTTGGTTGAATTATATTATTTTTTATTTAAGATTAAAATCTCTATTGCTTGAAATATCAACCATTACATTATTCGTTGAGAATTTATCTCTTTTAGTTGAACATGATTTTTTTCTTCAGAAAATTCAACAACTTTGTTAAAAAGTTATCTTTTTGGTTAAAGATTTATCATTTTAGTTAAAAATTCCTCTCCTTGGTTGAAAATTTAACTGTTTTGTTTAAAATTCGTTCTTTTTTAGTTGAAAATTAATTTTCTAACTGAGAATTAAACTATTTAATTTTTTATGAAAAATTCATCTTTTTTAGTTGAAAATTGAACTATTTGGTTGAAAATTCATCTTTTTTAATTAAAAATTCAACTGCTTTGTTGAAATTATAATCTGCCATTGAGCTTCTCCTTTGATCATTTTTTCTCATATTTCTGCGACTGTCTATACTTTGTTTGTTATTTTTCTAGCTCAAATTATGGCAGCATACCTCCTCCTAATGCACCATCCTTATACAATTTAGACTTATTCTTATGCTATTAATTTCTTCTTTTTGAAGTTATGCTCCATATTTATAGATTATGAAACTTCTTTTGTCCTTTTTAAACCTTCTGATATTTTGACTTGTTATTAAGACATTATAGCTAATTCTTAAGTAGACGAGTAAGCCCAGTTCTGACGCAAGATTCCTACCTTACCGACATCGAGAAGATTCTAATTGTAGTGGTTCGTGTCTATGCTAAATTTTGCTAGAAAAGTGGTTCATGTCCGTGCTAAGCTTCTAGAACATTCTCGATGTGTCCTGATGACGTCATAAAATAATATTGCGCAATTGTGCTAGCCGAATTTATACCAACAGCTTGAAGGTTATTTCTTATCTCAAGGATGTCGTGTAAATACTTTCAAGGTAATATTTTTCTTTGTCCTGGCAATTTCTACTGCTTCATATAGTTATGGGGGAAAAAACAAGGATGATTTATTGCTGTCTTACAGATAAAATATTTAATTAGTGCACAGAAAAGGTGCAGGTGTATAGATGAAATTTGATACGGAGGGTTATGTATGATATCCTGTTTTGTCTATAAATTTGATTTATTGCTCCCTTATAGATAACATATTCAACTACAAATTCCTCTCCTTATTCATTTAGTGCACTAATAATTCGTGAAAAACATTCTTCTAGAACATTATTGATGACGTCATCAAATTACACTGCGCACTAAATAAATAAGGAGATGGATTTTTAGTTGAATAAGTCATCTGTAAGGGAGTAATAAATAAAATGTATAGACAAAACAGGATGTCATACATAGCCCTCCGTATCAAATTTCATCTATACACCTGCACCTTTTTTGCGCACTGATTAAATATTTTATCTGTAAGGAAGCAATAAATCATCCTTGCTTTTTTCCCCCATGACTATATGACGCAGTAGAAATTGCCAGGACAAATAGAAATATAACCTTGAAAGTATTTACACGGCATGCTTGAGATAAGAAATAACCTTGAAGCTGTTTGTATAAATTCGTCTAGCACAATGGCGCAATATTATTTCATGACGTCATCAGGACACATCGAAAATGTTCTGAAAGCTTAGCACGGATATGAACCACTTTTCTAGAAAAATTTAGCACGGACGCGAACCACTACAGCAAAGAATCTTCTCGATTGCGTTAGAACCGGCCTTACTCATCTACTTTCTTATAACAATTACCCTACTCTTATGCCACTATGTCTCATCGTTTAAACATGTCCCCTCCTATACCATTATGCCCAATCTTCATGCCACTCTTCCAAATTATTATTTTATTATTATTATCCTTATCTCTTTTTGACCTATACATACTCAGTCTGAAGATATCAATTTGATATGCAACAGAATGATCCAACAATGTAACATTATTTTGTTTCTTTATATTTGTTCAGATTTTCACATCAATTGCATTAAACTGTAGCACTTTTGATACCTCAGGATTTACTGTGTCCCTTCCTCATGTCATTTTGTTCAGACGTCATTTTGCCATATAGTTATATCATTATGACCTACCCTTATGTCATTATGACCCATCCTTATTATTGCCTCTCCTTATACGATGACCCCCTCTTTTTATGTTATTTTTTTCATACGCTATTGTTCCCTATTGTTATGTCATTATGATCTATCCTTATAAAATTATGAATTATTTATATATTTATTCATGCATATAATTATTCATTGTTTATATAATCAATTATCCTCATGAAGACCCCTTCTTATAACGTTCTGCCTGCTTATGCCATTTTTCTTCATCCTTATACTATTATGATCTTCCCTTGTGCCATTTGCACAATACTTATGGTCCATCCTTATGAAATTATGCCTCCTTTTTATGCCGTTACGTCCTTTCCTTATCAGAGCTTAACTTTAGGAAAAATTGTTGAGGATGACCCTTTCATAAAGATTAAAAAGGCCTAATTAAACTAAAAATATATGGAAGTAATAGCAGAACTTGTTTTTATATGTTAATACTTTTTCAAAACTTGGATTCGAACTTATATCCTATAGCTAGTTTGAAGATACGAAAATACATGAGTCAGGTAAACAGTTGGCTGTTTATATAACAAAATTACCATTCTCAAATATATTTTATAGTTTTGTTGATTTGATTTGTCAGTATTTTTCTGTTGAAACTAAAATTTTTTTCCGGTAACATTATGAAACACAATTGATATTAGCAATTCTTGCAAAATTCTGATAATTGCGAATTTTTTATTTATTTTTTCCCCACAGAACCTCAAGATATTGATCAATCATTTTAAAATTTCACATAGGTTATAAGAGACCTGGAACGAAACTTTTCAGTCTGAGGCTGCTGTCTTTGATTTCCATTTTTTTCAGTCGACAAATCAATCTGCAGTCACCCCATATCGAATCCCTAATTACTTGAATATAAAAAAAAAGTTAGTGTTGAATATAATATTGAGAAGAATAGATTAAATTCAGCGAATGTAAGATAAGTTGGTTGTAGTATAGGAAAACGCAAGTAACCATTGCTGGTTCATTCATATTATATTGTACTCGTATGTTCTTCGCATCAGTTCGGTGCACATCCACTGGCACATCGCAGAACTGAATGCCAGACAACGGATTCAGGCCGGTATCTACCTCGCTGAAGTTAGCGGTTCGGTCAGATCTAGATCGCAGATTTAACTGCAAATATTAATTACTGCACTTGCCTAGGCCCGCAAGAGTGACTCTAACGGGCACGTGACTCGTTTCGATTGTCTAATGCTTAACTAGTGCGGAAGAGGTTCATACAACTTTACTTCAAGACAAATGTTCAGGTGTAATCTAATTAACAATAAAGTTTCCTGTGCAGCAGTTGCTTTGGAAAAAGATCCTAAAGAGTATAGAGTCAATGGTTGCCTCCTAAAAGCAGTAAAGGCAGTATGTGAAGGTGGTAAAGCGAGTGTTAGTGTAAATGAACAACTGACTGATTGGTTTCATATTAGATAGGGTGTTAGGTACGTGGATTAGCTTTCGCAGATGAGAAGATTGTTATGGCAGAATCATTTGAGGACTTGCAAAGAATGTTGAATAAACTTAATACAAGCATGAAGAACATGGGCCTCAAAATTGAAGTAGATACAACCAAAATTATGGTGTTTGAAGGAAAATGTGAGAAAACAATGTGCAACATTGTCCTAAATGATGAGAGAATCGAACAAGTTGATAAGTACGTATATCTGGGTAGCCTACTTACTAGTGATTTAGGCAAAGTAAATGGTAGTCTACCCAAAGGAAGACCGAGGAAAGAATAGTATGAATGTGTGAATGAGACTCTAAAGCAACAAGATATAAAGAGCTACAGAAACACAAGAGCTTGCAGGAGAAGATGTATGGATATAGAGGAAGTAAAAATTGTATGCCACAACAGGGATGTGTGGATAGAAGAGTATCAGAGGACTGATAGACAAAAAGATCTTGGATACTAATGGGTCGTCGTGGATACCTTTACTCAGTGGATGCGATTGGAGTAAAGAGTATGGATCTTACTATGGTATTATCAGGCGTTTCTGTATTTTTGTGTGAACTGTGACGTATGATGATTTTGTGAAGCTCTTCGCTTGGGGTGATCGCTGCAATAGTACCAATTTTTGAAGTTTCAAAAAATGGTTTATTCTATTTACATGAGAAAAACTTTCTGGATATCAGAAATACTATAGTATGTACTATATCTGATAGATTTGTTTGCGCATTCGAGACGCATCGAATGATGTGTTGGAGAACCTTTTATGAGATACTAGTACCGATTTATGCAGTTTTGAAAAAATTGTTTATTCTGTTTATATGAGAAAAACTTTCTGGATAACAGGAATACTACATTGGTATATCTGATATATTTGTTCGCGTCTTCGAGACGCATTGAATTACTTATTGGTCTTTTTTGTGACCTAATGGTAACAATCTATGAAGTTTGAAAAAAATGATTTATTCTGTTTATATGAGAAAAACGTTCTTGATATTAGGAATACTACAGTACTATATCTGATATATTTGTTCGTGTCTTTAAGGCGCGTCGAATAACCTATTCAACAACCTTCCATGTCCTCAAAATATGTTGCTTATCTTGTTTAAATGACGAACACTTTTTCATATTGGGAATTCAGCAGTACTGTATATGATGTATTTGTTGGCGTTTTAGAGACATATCGATTTACTTCTTTAACAACCTTTCGTAACCTTCCATGACCCATCAATATAGTTTTATAATTTTTAAATTAAATTATTAGCTTACTTATTATAATAATCTTGTTGATGGAAAAATCACATGCTTCAGACACTTCTGAAGTATGTCGTTTTTCCACCAACAAGATTGTAATAATTTATCATTATCTCAGACAAAAAACGCCTAAATCATATCAACAACATCGATTAGAATTAAGCTTATTTACAACCTTCCATGATCAATCAATATTGAAGTATTATATCTCAAATTAAGAAATTTTTTAATTAAATTCACAAAGAATTCCGTTTATGGATGTTCTAGGTGTAAAAGAAGTTAAAAATTACTTAATATTTACCTCGATCTATAAAATTGACAAAAAAAAGCCCATTGATTATTGCAACTAATCTTAGAAGAGAAACCCAAGCGTAAATAATAAAACAATACTTGAGGTCATGATTGTTTATTTGTTGAAGAAATAATTATTAACAAACATTAATATTATTGTGCAAGTATAGGTTTTGACTTTGAGATAAATATTGCATGGTTTGTGGTTAAAAAATTCACGTGTCTCTGTTTAAACAAAAATATAAAAACTATTGTAAATATTGAGATCATGATATTAATATTCACAATAGTCAAAATTATACATAGTAGAAAATACTATATATGATTTTCATTTGTTTTATACATCTTTTTTATAAACAAAATGAAAATTATACATAATTTCTTCCACTATGTATAAAATATATACAATTTTTTCGCTTGGGCAGCTACATTGTATTAAGAAAATAATTTTTTCATTGTTTTTGACAACAAAAATAAGAAATTCTTACGTTAAATTGTTAAAGTGATCTACGCAACAAAACATAACCAAAGTAATAGAGGTATTCTTAGTTTCACTTTACAATCATTTCGAAAATTATAACTCCTACTAGCCTAACACTAAAAATATAAAAAATTTCAAAATCCATTGATGGACAAATTTTAATTTTTTTAATTTTTTGAAACAATAATAAATAATTTTGAATTAGAAGCGCCTGAAGAATTTAGAAATATATTCATCGATTTTGAAATGAAAAGTTCCAAATCAAACAATTTTAAATTATGTATGGAAAAAGGAGAATATTTCGGCTGGTCCAATAAACTGGAAAAATTGAAAAATTTCAGACTTAAATTTTGAAAATTGAACAATTTCATTAGAGAGAGTTGAAATTGTATGATTCATGATTCAATTTGGAAAATAGGACAATAAAAAAATGTCAAAAATTGTATTATTTCAGAATAGGATTTTCAAAATGGAAAACTAAACTGAATGTCTAACACCATTTAAAATTGTAATTTCTTCGAACAGATTTTAATCGAATCAAAATTATAATTTTTGAATTGCTAATTATAATTTCCAAAAGTCAACTAATTTAATTTTGATTGCAAAATTAAAACTTATGAAAGGAAAAAATTAAAAACATATTGTTCAATATAAAAATTAAGAATTTAAAAATTGTAATTATTTAAAATTCTGAAATTATTTAATTACTGAAGTATCAATTTCAGGTAGTTTAATTTTTATCTATTTTTCTTTCGAACAACACAATTTTTAATTTGTTAATTTTAATTTTTTTAATTCTCATACTTCCTGTTAATTATTATTCATTCTTGAAATTTTCCAATCAATTATTTAAAAATTTTAGATGATTAATTTTTTTTTTTAATTTTGAACTAAAAATTATACAATTTAAAAATATTGCATTGAAAATTAAGATGACAAAAAATACAAAACAAGATTACTATATATGATTCCAATGTAGAATGCACAATTTTAAGACTTTCAATTGGTAATAGTTTTTTTTTACGTTGATTTTGAAATGTTTAATATTTTGGAACATTTTCAAATAAAACAATTTTATTTCATTTTTCATTGTTTTCAATTTAATCTGGAGAAATTCAATTGAATGTTGTTTAATGACAAATCCCTTGAATTAAAAATATTGTACAACTATCAAGTCTTTTAATTTGTTATTGTACGAATTTGAAAAACCAGACAATTGTTACATTTAAAATTGAAACCAAGAAATGTAGAATATAAAAATATAAAATTATTCAATTTAGAACTGACTATCGAGGCTTTCAGTTTGAAAATTTTAAAGATTTAATATTGAAATTGTCCTGAAAGTTTATATATTTGCATTTGAAACTACAAAATTGTGAGGCTGAAACTGGAAAATATGATTTTTAAATTCAAATTGTAGAAATTTTTAAGGTGATCAATATATTCTATTAATACAGATAATATATCACGTAGTATGAAGTAACATTCAAAGGCGGTTAGATAGATTTCTTTTACTAAAAAATATGATTTCAGAAAAGAAACCACTGTTATTTTTACTGTAAACAATGATTAAGTTTGAAAGTGTGCATCACAATTTTGAAGATTTAATCATTTCAATCTAAAGTGCAAAATTAATCATTTGAAAATCAACGAGAAAACATTTCCATGCAAGGGGAACAACTTCATAATGGATAGAATGAATATATAAATAGAAGCTTATTATATATGATTTCTTTTAATTAAATAAATAAATACACTACTTTTTAAATTCAAAGGTGTACTATATTGGACCTTCTCTATTCATTGGTGCAAAAATATTAATAATGTTGATTATTTATATGTAAAACTATATATATGCTTGATCTCTATGAGCAAAGTGGGTAAAAAGACTGATGAAAAGACCTAACTACGTACTACTAGGTTTGTCCGGAAAGTATCCGACCTTTTCTTGTAGCAGGAGAAAGAGTTAATTTTGGTTAATGGCAATTATATTTCCTTCAAAATGCTCCCTTTTAGAAGCCACAACCTTCATCCATTAATCTTCCCACATTTGGAAGCACTCCTTAAAGGCAGCTTTCGGAATGTCGAATAGCTTCGTCGCATTCTGTTTTATTTCGTTTTGAAATATTTTCCTATTAGAGGATGCTTCAATTCGTAAACTAGCCAGAAGTCACAGGGAGCCAGGTCAGGACTGTGCAAGGGTTGCCGAATTTGTGTAATTACTTCTTTCACCAGAAATTGCTGAATAAGCTGCGATGAATAAGCTGTTGCGTTACCGTGGTGAAGTAACCATTAGCCACTTTTCCACAAATCAGGCGCAGTGTCTAATCATCTCTGAATTCGATTATAATTTCGAATTACGAATCACTGTACTCCCTGAATTGAAAAAATTGAATCCAACGTAGCGGATTTTGAAAAAACTAGTTCCGGTCATTACATCTGGATTTTCTTTAATATAACGTGAATCGTTAGGTTATAGCTGGCACATCCGGAGTCTCGTTTTTCTCGGAAGCTTTCATAGGCCAGAACGAAGGAAACGGAAGTAAGTCGAGCAAAAGAAGGCAATTTTAATCGACCCTGTATACAACGCCGCGAAGCGCAAGGGCGATTACAGGGATGCCGTGCGCCTGTCATCGAGGAACTGAGATCTGTTATCTAATGCTGATTATGCACCTGGTGCTATACTCCGTACGTTTAATAAAGTTCCTCCACCACTGGTATAGAGCTGGGTAATTCTGGTAGTTAGTTAACTATACAACTACATGTGCATGTGCATATACATATACATATGCACATATACATCTAGATGCAGATTATTTTCAACAAGATTCACAAAAGCGGTGCTAACGAATATTAAAAGGCCAGAACACAATGAATTTACAGTCTTCCCGTCGCTGATGATTCCCGCCTGAAGGAATCAGCGACGCAAACCTAGCGTTTCTGATTGGTAATTAAACGCCTGACAGCCGCTCGCGTTTTCATTAACTTCATCTCCATAATTCCCGGTTCTGCGACTTATAAACTTGCCTCGTTTTGAAAGTGAGAAGTTTCATTAGTTGAAAGTTGTGGATATTCAGAGGAAGATGCAGTAAATTATTAGGGGACGTGTGTTGACGAGATGATGAGATTTGACGATTCTTTATGGTATTTTATCAGTGATTTGTACAAGAAGTCCAATATAAGGCCGACTGGTTTAGTTCTTCCTAGAAGTGCTGGCTCACGCAGTTTCTCAGCACACAGACAATGGCAACAATGCGTTTACGTTTCCAACGACTGATTTAGTGCCACGGCCAGTGCGAGGCAACCCCCGAAACTGGCCTTATATTGGACTTCTTGTGTATATGATAAATAAGTGTATGAATCGATGATAAAAGATATAAGAGTTACCTTTAAACTGATATAAAACATGTTCTAGTTTGGCGTTTTTTAATATTTTTATTGTGCGTCAACACATGCTCCAGGTAAATAGACGCTTTTTGGGCAACTGCTAAAATTTCAACCTAATAGATCTTTGAGGTGAGTAAAATTGACAGAATCAATAGAGCTGTTCTTGTTTGGAATTCATCTCTTTTGGTTGTAGCAAACTAATATTTTTTTTAGAAAATTAATCTTTTCAGTGGAAAATTCATCTTTTAAGTTAAATTCAAATTTGCTTTAAAATTCATCTACTTTGTTAGAAATTTAATCTTTTTTGGTTGAAAATGCAACTGTGTTGCTGAAAATTCGTTTTTTTGGCTTAAAATTTAACTACTTGGTTGAAATTGAACTAAGTTGTTGAAAATTATTCTTTTTTTTTATAGAAAATGCAACTGTTTGGTTGAAAATCAATTTTTCATGGTTGAAGATTGAACTATTTTGTTGAAAATTCAATTTTTTTTTTAAATTCATCATTTTAGTTGAAGCGTCACCTCTTTCGTTCAATATTCAACTGTTTTGTTTAAAATACGCTTTTTTTCCGATGAAAATTAATTTTTTTAACTGATAATTTAACTATTCCATTTTTAGATGCTAATATATTTATTTATTTTTAAAATTTGACTATTTCGTTGAAAATTAATTTATTTTGTTGCAATGCCGTATTTTTTGGTAGAAAATTAAACTCCTTGGATGAAAATTCATATTGTGGTTAAAAATTCCACTATTCAGTATAACATTCATCTATTTTGCTAGAAAATTCATCTTTTTGAGGTAAAAATTTAATTGTTGGAATAAAACTTAATCTCTTTTGGTTGAGGATTCAACTATTTGGTTGGGAATTCATTTTTCTTTCTTGTTGGAAATTTATCACTTTAGTTGAAACAACATCTCTTTGGTTGAATATTTAGCTATTTCGTTTAAAATTCGTTTTTTTTTTTTAATGAGAATTAATTTTTATAACCGATGAATTAACAATTCCATTTTTTGATAAGATTTTTTTTTTAAATTTCACTATTTCGTTGAAAATTAATGTATTTTGTTCAAACTTCGTCCTTTTTCGTAGAAAATTAAACTTCTTTGATGAATATACATTTTTTTGTTTATTAAAAATTCTACTTTTTGGTTAAAATTAAACTTTTAGGTTTAAAATTGAATGAATTTGTTAAATACTCACTTTTTTGTTAAAAATTCATTATTTTAGTTGAAAATTATTATTTTTTTATTGATAATTTCATTATTTGGATAAAAATTCGTTTTTTTTTTTGTTTAAATTAATTTTTTCATCTCAAAATTTAACTATTCGATTTTTGGCTAAAAAAGTATCTATTTTGTTGATCATTTGTCTTCTGGGTTTGAAACTTCAACTCTTTGTTTGAAAATAAACTTTTTTGTGAAAAGTTCTACTTTTTTGTAGAAAATTCATTTTTTTGGCTTGAAAATTAGACAATTTTGTTTTTTTTTTACTGTAAAATTTTTCTTGGTTGAAAATTTGTCATTTTAGTTGAAAATTCATTTCCTTCAGTAAAAATTAAATTTTTTGGTTAAAAATGGAACTTTTTATTTGAGTTGAAAGCATGACTTGTTTTTCTTAGTTCAAAATTAATTTTTTAAATTCAAATTATGTGGAAAATCCAAGTATGTTTGGTTGAAAGTTAATTCTTCCTGTTTCTAAAGTCTTCTATTATATTTTTTGTTGACAGATCATCTTTTTCGGTTAAAAAGTTTCTTATTTTGTTAAAAATGTATTTATTTTGTTAAAAATTCAACTGCTCTGTTTAAAATCGGTCTTTTGGGGTTCAAAATTCAAATAATATTTAGTTAAAAATCAATTTTTTTGTCGAAAATTCATATTTTCGTGGTGAAAATTCAACTGGTTTGTGTAAAAATTCGCCTTTATAGAATGATAAATTAACATTTTGTTCCATTTATTTTCCTCTATTGACTGAACATTTTTTCTAGTTTGCAAATCAAACTATTTTGGTTAAAAATCCAACTATTTTTGGTTGAATGTTAATTCTTTTTTGGTGAAAAGTCTATTGTTATATTTTTTGTTGAGAATTAATCCTTTTTGGATGAAAATTTTATTATCTGGTTGAAAATTTAATTATTTAGTTGAAAATTCAACCATTTTAGTGTAAGGTTATTCTTTTTGATTGAAAATTCAACTTTTTTGTTCAAAACTCGTATTTTTTGGTTAAAAATGCAATTATTTGCTAAAAAATTAACCTGTCTTGCTTGAGCATTCAGCGATTTTTTTGAAAATTCATCTTTTGTGGTTTAACTGAACTCTTTTTCACTTAAAATTATAATATTTTTTGATTGAGATATCAATTTTCATGTTTTTCATTGAGATTTCACATTTTTCGGTTGAATATTCAACTACATGTTTATAATTCGAACAAGCTTGTTAGAAATTCATTTTTTTGTTAAAAAATTCATCATTTGACTTGAACATTCGTCTCTATGTTTGAAAATGTAACTATTTTATTGAAAATTCATCTTTTTTGGTTGAACATTCAGTTTTCTTGGTTGAAAATTGATCTTTTCGGTTAAAAATTGAACTAATTGGAAATTTTTTTTCGGTAGAACATTCCTTATTTTAGTTGAAAATCCAAGTTTTTTTTCTGAAAATGCAATATATTTCGACTTGAAATCTTAGGCATTTAAAGCGTTTCATATTGAATTCAATACTGTATCTAGATTAATTTTATTAAAAATAATTTATGCCCCTATTTTTGTGAAAAATCACCCTGTTCCCCCTTTTTTGAGAGTACTTGAGGCTGTGAAGTCTGCATTAAATAACCTCTCGAATTGCGCTTTTGGACGGATTTTTCTTCTAGACTCAAGACTCTATCTGGCTAATTACAGCCGAGTGAGCAAGAGTAATCGCATTACTTAATATGCCACGAAATTTGCTCCATGTTTGCCATTTATTTATCCCCATTGTTCATGTAATCGCTCCTTGTTTCACATACGTGTGAAATAAGATTCTGCGAAATGGACGATTTCCTCTTATTTTAATGGAAGGCAACGGCCGTAGCAGAGCATATTAGATTCGCCGATATTCATCTTCGATGATTTAATGAGTCGGTGGGTACTCGAAGGGTACTTAGGTACTCACTACCCAACCACATGTGATTTCCTTTACAAACATTGCACGCCCGAGTCACTGCACCGTGACCCCTATATTGGACACAATTGCTGACTTTTAAAATCAGCCGAGCTTCGATTAATATCTGAACAATAGTGCATATTTTTTCTGCACTGATATGCCCACTTATGCTAAGTGAACATGACTTTTTTTCCTTATCTCATTTCCGTAACCACTTCTTACGATCCTCTTTCTATTTTAGTATTTTTTAAACTTAAACGCCAGCACAATTACCGACTATTTTTAAAACCTCTTCAAATTAATTTATTTGTCATTGAGAAAAAAGGAATTATATTATTTTTGCTTGCATATTATTGATATATATTTTAGGGTGGTCCTAGTGAAAAAATTTTTCTTTGATTTGAATTTCTCTACTTCCCTTCCCCTCATTCCCACTACTTACCTCCCTTGTTTCCCCTCACTCCCCCTCCCATAATTCTCCCTACTTCCCCTTCCCTTGTGAGTTGTGAGTTGACTTCTAGGTATGATAGGATTTTCAGCTAGATTGGACAATTAGAAGTAGTTTATTTTGCGTTTAGAAATCAAAAAAAAATCTTTACCTTGTTTATGTGAGAAAAACGGTGTTGATATTCGAAATATAGCGATACTATATCTGATGTATTTATTCGCGTCTTTGAGATGCATCGATCGACATGTTGTGAAACTTCTTATGGCCTATTGGTACCAATTTATCAAGTTAAAAAAAAAAGATTTATTCTGTTCATATAAGAAAAACTATATTTATGTTAGAAATAATAGTGTACTATATCCGACATATTCGTAGACGCTTTTGAGACGCATAAATTGACCTATTGAACAACCGGCCATGACCTCTTATGGTCTAGCAATACCTATTTATAATTTTTCTTAATATATTTTTCATCTTGTTTGTATGAGTAAAAATTTTTCAATGTTCAAAATACAAAGGAACTGCATATGATGTATGTGTTCGCGTTTTTGAGACGCATCAATTGACCTACTGAACGACCTTTTATGTCCTCTCATGATCAAGCAATACCTATTTACCATTTTTTTAAATATATTGTTTATCATTTTTATATAAGGAAAACTTTTTATTATTGGTAATACAACAGGACTTCATTTTGCGTATTTCTTCGCGTTTTAGAGACGGATCGATTGATCTACTGAACAACCTTCCATGATCTCTTGCGATCTAGTAATAATTATTTCGAGACGCATAAATTGACCTACTAAAGAACCTTTCATGGCCTCTTATGATCTATTTATGAATTTACAAAATATATTGATTATCTTGTTTATATGAGGAATTTTCTTTTAGTATTTAGAATAAAACTGAAACTTATATGATCTTTTGTTTTGCGTTTTCGAGACGCATCGATTGACCTACTGAACGACCTTAAATGACCTCTCATGATCCAGTAATACCTATTTATATATTTTTAAAATATATTTTTGAACTCGTTTATGTAAGAAAAACGTGTCAAATATTGGGAATATAATAGTCCTGTATTTGATGTAATTATTCGCGTCATTGAGGCGCGTCGATTGACCTTTCGTTTTTTAATGAATTTTGCTCGTCATATTAGTTCCCCTTACTTCCCAACCCCACCCTTCACTGTCCCACTTCCCCACCCCTAACTGCCCTCCACTTACTCAACTCACCCTCACTTAATTACTAGCCCATCTCTTATTATCTAACCTAAAAGTCTTAACGCTCCCCTACTGCCCCTTCCCGTTTCCTCACGAACCCTCACGTCTCCGCCCCTCACTTTCTATACTCACCCTCTCCTTACTTCCTTTTTGCTAACGTCCCATCACGTTTCTCCCGTTACTTCTCCTCTCCTACTCACTCTCATACTACCCCTCCCCTCATTACCTCTCGCTTCACTGTCTTTCTCTTTTCACCCACTTTCCCTTATTTCCCCTCTCCGAATTTTTCCTCGGCTCACGTCTCCTTACCTCACTTCGCCAAATTCCCCTACTTTCCCTCATATGACTTCCTTATCTCTCGATTACCCACCCCACTATTCCTCTTCCCCACTATTCCTCTTCCTACTTCCTACTTTCTTATCCCTTATTCTCCATCTCCTACCTACCCTTTCCTACCTCTCAGCTTCGCCACTCACTTTCCCTACCCTCTCCGTACTTCCCTTTTGCTAACGTCCCATCATGTCTTTTCCCTTACTACTCCTCTTCTACTTACTATTACTTCCTTACTATCCCTTCCCTCATTTCATTTTGCTTCACCGTCCAAGCTCTTTTCATCCACTTTCCCTCACTTCCCCTCTCCGAACTTCTCTTCTGCTCACGTCACGTCACCTCACCTCACTTCCTCAAATTCACCTAATTTCCCTCATATCACTTCCTTATCTCTCAATTTTCCACCCTACCTTCTCCCTTCCTACTTCCTACTTTCCTGCCCCTTATTCTCCATTTCCTACCCTCCCTTTTCTAATTCTCAGTCCCGCCACACACTTCCCTTTCCCTACTCACTGCTCCTCCCCTCATTTCCCTCCGCTTTATCTTTCTTTCCCTCCTCTACTTCCCCCTCCTTGTTTTCACTACTTCTCATCCCATCCCACCCTCACTTCCCATTTCCTCACGTCCCCTCGAGTCCCTATCCTCTCTTCCCCTACTTTCCCTCCCATCACCACCCACCAGGAGAAAAATATGATGGATGGACGGAAAGCCGACCGAAACTACAAGGGTTACTGATCGGGGCTATGCAAATAAAAAAAATGAAAAATAGGCACATGCAGGTCGTAGTGAACGTCTCAGGGTACAACTTCCTGCTTTCCTTTTTTCGATTAGAAGTGGAGCCCTGTACACCAAAATAAGAATTAAGGTTGAGTTTTTTACTTTTTAAGGTTTTGTAGCCCCAGACAGAAACTCTTTAGTTTCAATCGGGTTTCCGTCCATCCATCCGTCCGTCGTACTGTTTTCCAAGGAGGGGAAGAGAGGGGTAATAATAATGGATAATGGCTGAGAAAGTAGGGGAAGTAGGGGAATTGAGTGTAAGTGAAGAGAATAGGAGAATTGTTTATGAATGAGGGTGAGTAGAAGAGGGGAAGAAGTTGGATTAGGGGGAGGATGAAGTGAGGGAGAGGGAAGTAAGGAAATGTAGGGGAAGTAGAGGTGGGAAAGTATGTGAAGGGAAGGTTTGAACGACTTAATCAAACCTTTTTTCGTAGGGGCTACTTCATTGTGGCTATTAGGTTGATTTTTTAACTTTTTTTTAAATTCAACTTGGCACCCCTAAAAATTGTTCCTTTTGCCGAGAAAATGACCTCTGATTTGTTTCAGAATTAAAAAAAATATATTTAGAGGTTGCTCAAGGCCATTTTAGGGCAAAAATGCTCATTCCTAATTAAATCGCCGCTATTCATTGATTATTTATTTCTGGCGTGTATGAATTATGTTTTTTACAATACAATATTGCAGACAGATTTTTTTTCAGATTTTTGCAATAACATTCAGAGGTTGCTCAAGGCCATTTTAGGACAAAAATGCTCATTCCTAATTAAATTGACTCATTGTAAGGTCAAAATGGCTATTCTTAATTAAATTGACGCTATTTATTGATTATTTATTTCTGGCGCGTATGAATTGTGTTCTTTACAATACAATATTACACTCAGATTTCTTCAGATTTTTACAATTACATTCAAAGGTCGCTCAAGGTCATTTAAGGGCAAAAATGGCTATTCTCGATTAAATTGACGCTATTTATTGATTACTCATTTCTGAGGCTCATGAATTTTGTTCTTTACAAGTCAATATTGCATTTTAATTTTTTTCAGATTTTTACAATGACATTCAAAGGTGGCTCAAGGTCAGTTTTTTCAATGGTAATTCAACTGAATTTTCTCTTTTTTTTTTTAAATATAGAAACAGTGTCAATTTATTCATTTCGGTAAAAAAAATAGTCAAGTTGTTTGATAAATGTTTGTCATATCATTTGAAGGATATTCAAGGTCCTTTCGCAAAAAATAACCTTTTTGTAAATTGTGATAATGAAAAAATAGTGCTAACACTTGCATATTAGATGGTAGTTTATCGCCAACTAAGTTTTCCTCCTTCTTTTCTAAAAGGTAAATCAATACCCAGTCTTCTGCACTTATGATAATTAACTCTCGTAATTACAATTTGACAATTAAGCTTGATCATATATAATTAAAGCTCCGATAGCCTACTGTTTTTACCGTTTTCTATTTTTAATTTGATGCAAAATAAAAAAAAATATCTACCATGAAAAAGAAAAAATGTTTGAATGATCATTTTTCGCAGAATGACCTTAAATGACCTTAAAGTAGTATATGACACACAGTCATTAAACTTTTTGAACCATTTTTTTGCCGCAATGGATAAATACACTGTTTCTAAAAAAAGAACTAGATAAAATTTAATTGAATCAATATTTTATCCAGAAAATGACCTTGAGCGACCTTTGAATGTTATTTTAAAAATCTGAAAAATTTGAGTGAAATATTGAATTGTAAAGAACAGAATGCATACGTGCCAGAAATAAATAATCAATAAATAGTGTAATTTTAATTAAGAATAGCAACGTTGGCCTTGAAGTGACCTTGAGCGACCTTTGAATGTTATTGTAAAAATCTGAAAAAATCGAAGTACAATATTGACTTGTAAAGAACAGAATTCATACGCGTCAGATATGAAGAATCAATCAATAGCGTCAATTTAATTAGGAATGAGCATTTTTGTCCTAAAATGGCCTTGAGCGACCTTTTAATGTTATCGTAAAAATCTGAAAAAATCTGAGTGCTATGTTGACTTGTAAAAAACAAAATTCATACGCGCCAGAAATGAAGAATCAATGAATAGCGGCAATTTAATTAGGAATGAGCAACTTTGGCCATGAAATGACCTTGAGCGACCTTTGAATGATAGTGTAAAAATCTGAAAAAATCGGAGTACAATATTGAATTGTAAAGAACACAATTCATACGCGCTAGTAATAAATAATCAAGCAATAGCGTCAATTTAATTAAGAATAGCCATTTTGACCTTGAAATGACCTTAAGCGAACTTTTAATGTCATTTTCAAAATCTGAAAAAAATCTGAGTGCAATGTTGACTTGTAAAGAACAAAATTCATACGTGCCAGAAATGAATAATCGATTATTAGCGTCAATTTAATTAGGAATGAGCGTTTTTGCCCTAAAATGACCTTGAGCGACCTCTAAATATTTTTTTAAAATTCTGAAACAAATCAGAGGTAATTTTCTCGGCAAAAGGAAAACTTTGTATGTGTGCCAAACTGAAATATTGAAAAGTTCTTTATTTTTAAAAACTGTATTAATCAGCATACTTTTCTGCAAAAATTCGCACCTTGGTAAAATTTTTTGTAATGAGCAAAAAAAATGTTCTGCCATAGAGCTAACGGTGTTAGCATTTCGGAATTTGTGTACTTCCTTGATTGGTTGCGAAAGTGTAAGGAAATATTTGCACTTGTAGGGAAACTTTTACCGATCGGGATTCGGTATTCGAAGAAAGGGAGGGAGGGTGTTGACTGCCCCTGATAAGTTGGAAGGGGATGATCAAATTGGACGTTGATTAGAGCGCGTTCAAGACACCTTCATCGTACCCGGTATAACTACGGATTTCCGCTAATTGCACCCAAGTGCGAATTACTAGTCTGCCTGGTGCATACTTGGTGCTTTGCTTTGCTTGAAAATGTCGTGTAATCTTCGCTTTACGACTAATAGGCAAATCCTTTACGCTTTGTCGTGAGTCGAAAGTGGAAAGTTGAAATTGACGATTTCAAGATTTGTTGAAGACTACAGGTTTAATTTACAAACGAATTTTACAATAGTCAATTGTTCATGAAAGAAATTTATTTCGTGTCTGATTGTTTTCGAATTTTTATGAATAACGCCCGGAAATTTGTTCGAATCCAGACAAAAATAAATCCATTTTTTTGTTTTTGAAAAAAATGATATTTAGAGGTGGCGCAAGCCCCATGAAGTTTAATACCTATTTCCCATAAGAAAAAAAGACGTTTTTGTAAATTTTATTCAGAATTCTCAATATTAGCAGAATCGAGTTGAAACTTAACATTTCTCTTTACAATTAGCGATAGAATAGGAATAAAATATTACTTTTCAAATATCATCTCCCATAAGTCTGTTTTATAGGGTCCCAAAAAAACCCCATAAGTAAAAAATGCGTTTTGCGAGTTTTTGACGCTAGTTATGATTTTTTTTGCGTTTTCTTAAAGACAAATTGTTTCTAATACATGAGGTTCTATTTTATACTGTTAATTGTTTGAACAATTTGTTTAAACAATTTATTACTATTATTAATAATATTCCATTTGAATAATGCTAGAAAGTTGCAACTTATTCTGAAATTTACAAGTGTTCTTCTATTTTTTACATAGGGTGAGTTAATAATTAATTCAATTTAGCGAAAATAATTATTTAAACAAATTATTATTTTTTTTAACTATCTTCTTCTTTATTAAGGCAATATAGTTGCGGTTTCTTCTGAAACTTTCAACTTTTTACCCACTTTTTACTTCGTTAAGTAATAAATAATGCAAGTTAACAAACCTAGTTGTTCAAAAAATTTATTATTGTTTATGACTATTTTTTCTGAGATAAGTGCCAAAAAATTGCGGGTTTTTCTGAACTCTTAAACTTTTTGTTCACTTTTCACTTAGTGAGGTAATAATTAATGCAAGTTGACAAACATACCTAAGATAAATAGTTATAAACAATAATAAATTGTTTAAACAACTATTTTTATCAACTTGCTTTAATTATTACATCATTAAGTGAAAAGTGGGTAAAAAGTTAAAATTTTTTGAAAAAAACCGCAACTATCTGGCATTAATATAGATGAAGATAGTTATTAACAGTAATAATTTGTTTAAACAATTATTTTCGCTCAACTTTAATAATTATTAAGTCACTCCAAGTAAAATGTAGACAAAAGTTAAAAAATGCAGAAAAAACCGCAACTATCTAGTATTAATATAGAAGATAGTTATAGACCATAATAATTTGTTTAAACAATTATTTTTACTATATTGAATTAAATATTGACTCACTCCATGTGAAAAGTGGACAAAAAGTTGAAAATTTCAGAAAAAAACGCAATTTCTACCATTATTGAAAGATAATATTATTCAAAATAATAATAAATTGTTTAAAAAATTAGGCTTGTTAAGATTAATGAACTTTTAACTCTTTGAATGAACTCTTTCTAATTGAAAATTGGACAAAAAGTGCAACATTTTTTAGAAAAACCCCGACTTTCTATCTCCATCCCAAGAAAAAAAATGATAAAAACAATAATAAATTGTTGAAACCATTTTATATAAACATCTAATTATCAGTATAAAATAGTGTTTTATGTATCAGAAACAATTTGCATTTAAAAAAACCGCAAAAAAATCATAATTAGCGACAAAAACTCGCAAAACCCATTTTTTCATTTATGGGTTTTTTTTTTTGGGACCCTCTAAACAGACTTATGGGGGTGATATTTGAAAAGTAATATTTTATTCTTCTGAATTTACTCAATTTCACTTAAGTCAATGAATTTTTAGGTATTTTAAAAAGTTTTTATACAATTAAATTTTTTTAAAGGATTTCAAGAGATTTTATAATATTTTAATGAATTTCAAATAGTTTATTGACAAGAAATTAGGGATTTCGTAGGATATCAAAGATTTCAAGAGATTTTCAAATATTTTTTGCAATTAATTTAGAATTCCGCCTAAATTCATATTAATTTATCTTGAATTCTTTTGAATCCTTTTGAATTCTTCTAAATTCACACAATTCTGCTCAATACAGTGGATTTTTAAAAAGATTTTTTTCAAATTCATCTTGAAGTCTTTTAAACTCACCTTAAATTCTTAGGCATTTCATTACATTCTTTTAAATTATCTTTATTTTTTCTAAACTCATTTCAAACTTACTCAATTCAATGAATTTTTTCCTATTTTTGAATTGCTTTAAATTCACTTGATTGTTTTTTAAATTCCGTTTGATTTTTCATGAATTTCATCGAATTCTTCTCATTTTCCTTAAATTCCTATAAATTAACTGAAATTTTATTGTAATCAATGGAATTTTTTCGATTAAAAAATGTTTTCCAATTCATTTGAATTCTTTTGAATTTTATTTGAATTGCTTTGTAGTCATTAGTCACTTCTTCGGTTAGAAATTAGTAGAGTTTCAAAGATTTGAGGAGATTTTATATAATTTTTTGGAACTCACCCTGAATTCTTATTAAGTTACCCTTAATTCTTTTAAATTCTTTGGAATTCTCTTGAATTTTTTCTATTCACTTAAAATTTTTTGAATTACTTGAATTTGTATTGTAAGTTTATTATTTTAAAAACTTCATGACTATTTTTCTACTATTTTTCTAAATTTCTATCGCTGTGGATACTATTTTTGATCTCCGAAGTGAATAAAGAAACAAAGGTTGCCGTCAGGTGGATAAACGAAATGATGGTACTGAAAAGTAATTTATTAGATACCCCAAAGACTAATTTTCTTCCTGGTAAATATTTTGCTACTAAAACCAACCATCATATCCAGTAATTTCTATTCAGAATGTTAGAAGCTTCATTTCTCATTAACGTCTGTAAATTGATGTTTGCTGCACCCTTATTACTCCATATTCTACCCTCTCTTCTGTTTCTCACACCCTTGTAACATTGATGGCATTTGCTGAAATACCATAGGCACACTCGTGCTCGTGTCTAAATCCTACATTGCATGTCAAGTATTTATCTATAGTCTAGGAGAAAATTAACTCACCCAGGGACAAAAAGGAAGGCTGGGAGAGCAAGAGAATCGACGGAAATGAGATGAAGATAGATGAAGGGAAGGAAATTGAGAGAAAGGGGAAGGAGGAGATACGAAAAGTCTCACTCGCTTGGAAAGGACGACTCTTCCATTAGCCGTGCCTTTCATTCGTTTTTTTTTTATTTACTTTTTTTATCCACCAGAAAGGCTGAACACCGGTCGTTTTCGTTGCCATTTCGAGGAAATGAAAACAAATGACGTGTAAACGGTTTAGACTCATTGTTCTTATCGCTCCATGATCCATCTTGTTCACACGTGTAATGTTTTCAACTCTTTTCCTACAGATGCTGCGCAATTTTGTTACTGTCTTTGTTATCTTAATTAAAAAAAAATTAGTAGGCTCTATGCGCCTCTTCTATCCTATTCGATCCTACCTTATCGCCCCTCTCCCCTTCCCAACCTACCACTTCCCCTTCCGGCCCCTACCACAAACACGCATTTTCTACCCCTCTCCTATGCACCTCTACTACTTTCCTCTACTATTTCCCTTTCCCTACTTGCCCTCTTCCACTCCTCTCCTTATTTCTCCTCCCTACTTAGCCTCTTCTACTCCTCTTACCTACTTCCTGTCACACCCCACCTCTTTCTTTTTATTTATTTACTTTCCCTTTTAGTTCCCTTCCTTCTTTTTATTTATTTACTTCTCAGTTTTAATACCCCTCTCTTACTCCTCTCCACTACTTTCCTTTCCCTAGTGGCCCTCCCCCACTTCTCGTGCCTACTTCCTACCACACCACATCCCTTCCTTTTTATTTATTTACTTGCGCTTTTCCACTCTCTCATACCCTACTTACCTCTACTACTTTCCTCTACTACTTCCCTTTCCCTACTTGCCCTCTTCCACTCCTCTCCTTATTTCTCCTTCTTAGCCTCTTTCACTCCACTTACCTACTTCCACACCCCATCTCTTTCTTTTTATTTACTTACTTTCCCTTTTGGTTCCCTTCCTTATTATATAATTACTTCCCAGTTTTAATACCCCTCTCCTGCTCCACTCTACAAATTTCCTTTCCCTAGTGGCTCTCCCCCACTCATCTCCACATTTCTCCTTCCCTTTCCCTACTTACCCTCTTCCACTCCTCTTACCTACTTCCCACCACACCCCATCCCTTCCTTTTTATTTATTTACTTCCGCTTTTCCACTCTCTCATATCCTGCTTACCAGTGATCTGACACTCTCCTCTTCTCGCTCTCCTTATTCCTCTCCCATACTCCCCCCCTATTACTCCCCATCCCTACTGCCCATCACAACCCTTCCACTTATTTCCTGCCTTCCTCTCTCACACTCCCCTTCCCTACTTGGTACCTCCCCCCCATTTATTTCCCCAACTTGCCTCTTACTTCCCCACTCCTATTTCCTCTCTCTTCCCTCCTCTTCCGGGATAAAGTACGAAGGACGGAAACCCGATATAGGCGTTTATAATATTAATTATTTAGTACTAATTGCTTTATTCTTTTCGAAAAAGCTGTCGAAAAGCTGATTGGTTGGGACAATGCGTAAATATAACTTCAAGTGTCGATTTTCAGTTTTTTAAATCCATTATTAAGAATTATGAATTTTCTGTAGAATGAAATTTGTGAATCAAAATTTCCAAATAAGTTGATTTATTTTATCATAAAATTAATTTTTGAATGTTTCTAAACATTTTTGAAAATAAAAAAAATTTTTAATTGTAAATGCTTTTTTAATATTAGGAAATAATTCTGTTTTGTACATTTTGAATTATTTCAAAAGATATATCGAAGTTCTAGAAGTTTTAAAAGGATTTGAAGATAATTTAAATATTGAGAAGATTTTAAAAAATGATAAAAATTTAGATTCTTGAAGATTTCTGGAAAAAGATGTTTTTTAAGAATTTTCAAAGTTTTCAAGAGAATAAAAAACTTTTCTTGAGATTCTTGCGAAAATTTCAAATGATTAAAAAAAAAAATGAATTTCAAGAGCAAATTAAAAAAAATTTCAAACTTTTCAAATGATTTCCTAAAATTTCAAAAAATTTAATTTTGTAATGATTTTAAAGCTAAAAAATTCAATTGTGCAGGATCACAATATTTTATAAAAAAATGGAATAAGACCAAGAGATATTAAGAAGTTTTGTAAAGATTCAAAAATAATTTGAAAAATTGAAAAGGTTTCAATAATTTAAAACAAACTGTAGATTTTTGAAGATTTCGAAATAAAAATTTAAAGCTTTTTAAGGATTTGGAAAGGTTTCACGATAAAGAAAATTTCATAAGATTCCTGGGATTTGAACTTTTTTTTTTAATTTTGAAATAATAATTCTAAAGTAATATTTAGAAAAATTTTAAAACATTTCCAAAAATTGTAAAAAAAATCGGAAAGATGTTAAGCAATTTTTTTTTATTTTGCAGAATTTTAAACAAATTTTAAGAAAAATTCGAATAATTTTAAAAGGTCTTAGAAGGTTTAGGAGTTTTGAAACAATTTAAAAATAATTTGAAATTTGAAAGATTATAAGAAAATAAAAAAATGTTCTTAAGATTCCTGGCAAAATTTAAAATAATTTTTTATTTTTAAAAATTAATTTAAACAGATTATTTAAAAAGATTTTAAAAGATTTCCAAAAGTGTCAGAAAAAAATCTGGAAAGTTTTAAGACAATTTTTGTATTTTTTTAGGATTTCAAGAAAAATAAGAAAAAAAATCGAATCTTTTTAAAAGATATTTAAAAGTTCTGATAGCATTTCAATAATAATTCTAAATTTAAAAAGATTCAAAAAAATGTATTCAAATTGAAAAATTTCGAAGCTTTTAATGGATTTGAAAAAGTTTCAAGATATTCTGAAGATGTTAAGGCATTTTTTTACATTAGAGAATTTTAAACAAATTTGAAGAAAAATTCAAATAATTTTGAAAGAGATCTATAAGTTTTAGGAGCTTTAAGAAATTTGAGAATCACTTGAAATTTGAAAAGATGTAAAAAAAATAAAATAAAATCCTAAAATTCCTGGGAAAATTTTAAATAACTGTTTTATTTAAAAATTCAATTTTTAAAGAGTACTTAAAAAGATATCAATACATTTCAAAATATTTCCTAAAATGCCGCAAAAAATCTGGAAGATTTTCAGGCAATTTTTTTTTTAATTTTGAAAGATTTTTCACAATGTTAGAAATTATTTGAGTCAGTTTAATAGATGTTTGAAAATTTATCTCTTTTTATAAAAACAGAAATAAAAACTGGTTAAAAATTTAACTATTTGGTTATAAATTAATCTTTTTTGGTCGATGATTCAACTAATTTGTTGAAAATTCGCCTTTTTTGCCTGAAAACTAATCTTCTTGGTTAAGAATTTATCTTTTTTGCTTAAAAATTCAACGGCTTGGTTAAAAGTTCAACTGCTTTATCAAAAATTTATTTTTTTTTTGGTTGAGGATTGAACTGTTTTCTAAAAAATTAGTTTTTTTGTGTGTGTAAAATTAATTTTCTTAACTGCAACTTTATATATTCCATTTGTGGCTGAAAATTAAGTTTTTTTTTTAATTATAAAACTCAACTATTACATTTTCCGTTGAGAATTCTTGGTTTTGGGGTGAAGATTCTTTATATTAGTTTAATATTTACTTCTTTGGTTAAAATTGTAACAATTTCTTTGAAAATTCGTCTTTTTTGGTAGAAAATTAATCGTCTCGGTAGAAAATTCATCTGTTTGGTTGATATTAAATTATTTAGTTGAAAAATAATCTTTTTTTTGTTTAAAATTCAACTATTTTGTTGAATATTAACTTTTTTGTGGAAATTTCAATTTGAGGTATCTGAAATCTTGAAAAATCTTTTTGATTTTTCTCCAAATGAGGCATCCAACCGCCCAATTATATTTTTCTACCCTTAAGGCCATGCTTCCTACCTTACCGACACTTTTTTTAATTTGTAAACTTATTTTCACACGAATAGCCACATCGAGTTGAAAATTTGGTTTTACATTTTTTCACATTTTAAATTATTTTGGAAAATGTTTTAAAACTTCTAAACATTTTTTAAAATGTTTCGAATGTTTCCTAAAATTTTTTCAAAATCCTGCCCAATGAAAAAAAAATTCTTAAAATCTTCCACATTCATTTTTGACAATGTTGTAAATCTTTCTAAATGTTTTAAAATGTTTTCTTGAAATTAATTTTTCTAGATAAAAAATCATTTTCAATTTTCCTAGAAATCTTAAGGAAATGTTTTTTATTCTTTTAAGCCTTGTAAAATGAATTATTATTCACTTTTTAATCCTGAAAGCACAGTTCAATTTTGAAAATCATTAATTAATTTATATTCACAGTTGATCAACTAAAAATATATGTTATCCAAAATCTTCGATATCAAAAGATTCTAATTTTTAATTATTTGTACGCATAAAAATTAAAATCTAAAAAAGAAAATTTTTAAAGTGAAAGATTTTCCTATTACGCATTATAAACTGAATTTTATCATAATGGAAAAAGATAATAATTCAACTAATTACTTTAAAAACGCTTAAAACCAAACTTGGACAGATTTTTTTTTGCTACAAATTTGTCAAAATTCCCGTTCAAAAAATAAATTCACTGCCATTTCCCGGTTTATCCCGTTCTCATAAAATTCCCGGTTAAATTAGCAAAATAACTTTTAATAATCCAATAAATTAAATAGAATTGAGTAAATTTAGAAGAATTCAAAAAAATGCCGGCTAAATAAAAAAAAATCAAGGGAATTCCAAAGAATTCAGGATATAAATTAATACGAATTCAGCGTGAATTCGAAATGAATTCAAGTAAGTTACAAAAAATCCAAAATATCCCACTGATTTCCTTAAAATTGTAGTGAATTTAGAAGAATTCAAGGGACTTTGATCAAAATCATAAAGCAAAATTTTTCAATTTTTCAAGATTAAAAGTTGTTATAAAAAAATCGAAGAAGCTTAAGAGATATTTAGAAATTTTAAAAAGATACAAAAATAATTTTGAACTTGAAATGATTTCAACCAATTAAAAAAATGTGGATTTTTGCAGATTTGGAACAAAAAAGCTAGAAGTTTTTGAATAATTTTGGAAAGTTTCAAGAGAATAAACCAATTTTCTTAAGATTTCTGGAATAATTTTTTATTTTACGAAATTTATTTTAAGATAATATTTAATAAGATTTCAAAACATTCCAAAAGATATTCAAAATTGTCCAAAAAATTCTGGAAATTTTCAAGTTAATTTTAGGAATAATTGGAGTCAGTAAAAAAGATAATCTTCTAAACTAACTCAAATTTGTCATAAAATTGATTAAAATATGGTAAAATAAAAAAATTCTTAGAAATTTTCTAGATACTTTTTCGACACATCTGAAATCATCAAAAATATTTTTCAATTTTCTCGACAATCCTATGAAAATTATATTTATATAACCTTAATGCAAATAAACAATTAAACTTACAAATAAATAGTTATCCGAAATTCTTATTTTGTGAACAATATTATTTTTCCCTTCTAATTATAATTTGCGTAAATTTTTTTTCTCTTTTGACTGAAAAATCTGTTTTGTCAGAAAATTAATCTTGTTTGAAAACTCATCTTTTTTGCTGAGGATTCAACTATTTTGTTGAAAATTCGTGTTTCTTTGTGAATAAATTCAATTGTTTTTTATTAAAAATTAATATCTTTTTGATTAAAATATCAACTGTTATATTTTTTGTTAATATTTCATCATTTTTTGTTGAAAATTCAAATAAATTATTAAAATTCAAACTACTTTGTTACAAAGTCATTATTTTGATTGAAAATAGCTTTTCTATTGAAAATTCATAATTTCAGGTTAAAAAATTAAACTTTTTTGTAGAAAGCTCGTCTCTTTTAAAAACTATTTAATATTTTTTGGTTTAAAATACAACTGGTTGAAAATTAATTTTTTTATAAGGATTCAACTGTTATTGATTTAAAATAAAAATTGTTGAGAATTTCTCTTTCTTGTTTGAAAATTTAACTATTTGCTGAAAATTCGACTATTTTTTTTTAAAATTCGTGTTTTTTTGGGTGGATGAATTCAACTGTTTTTGTTTAAAAATTAATACCTTTTTGGATTAAAATGTCAACTATTATATTTTTTGTTGAAAATTCATCATTTTCAGTTGAAGCTTCATTCTTTTAGTTAAAAAGTCGTCTTTCATTTTCAGGTTAATAAATTGAATCGTTTTGTAGAAAATTTGCCTCTTTTGGAAAATATGAAATATTTTTTGGTTTAAAATACAACTGGCTGAAAATTAATCCTAAAGAATTCAAAAAAATTTTAAGAATTCAGGATAAATTAATAATAATTCAGGGTGAATTCGAAATGAGTTGCACAAAATTCAAAACATTCCACTGATTTGAGTAAAATTGAAGTGAATTTAGAAGAATTCAAAGGAATTCATGAGACTTTGATCAAAATCATAAGAATTTAAAAGAATATAGTAATTTAACTAAATTTAAAACTTCGAAAAATTACCATCGAATTGAGTAAAATGGGAGTCAAAAGAATTCAGGACGAATTCAACAGAATTTACGAGAAGTCAAACAAAATTCAAAAAATAGAAAGAACAAATTAAATCAAATCCGAGTGATTTTAGAAACATTTAAGAGAGATGAAAGGAATTCGATAGGATTCATAAAAATTCAAGGTGAATGAACAAAATTCAAATAAATTAAAAACATAAAAAAAATTCATTGAATTCATTAAACTTGAAATGAATCAAGGTTTCCCGGTCCAGCGGCCACCCTGTAACTTCATTGACCGTGAAAAATGTTTGTGAACCAGGAAATGACCGGGAATTTTTTTCTTTCATTAAAAGGGCCACACTGTGATACGTTTGCCTAAATTTTTCTATTGTTTCAGGATGGTTCATGGTCTGGTGGTTCTTCCTTTCCCGGTTTCGCTTTGTTCGTGAGCTTCTTGGTGGAATGAGTGAATCTTCATCAGTCAGCGATTTGAAAAACGGACGATCTCGGATCAAGAGAGTACGACGCGATTAAAGAAGTACCTTGCTGAAGTCGTATTCGAGGGTGTAAGTTAGAGGAACTGAAGCATCTTCCGAGAGGTGAATAATTTGGTTTTGAAACGTTGACAATCGATCATCATCAACGATGTCAATAAACATACGCTGCGCAAACACCAACGATCTTCTAAACATCCAGCACTGCAATTTGCAATGCCTGCCAGAAAATTATCAAATGAAGTACTACCTCTATCATGCCTTGTCGTGGCCGCAATTGAGCTATGTGGCCGAGGATGAGAAAGGAAGGATAGTGGGTTATGTGCTGGCTAAAATGGAAGAAGACTGCGAGGATAATCCACATGGACACATTACCAGCCTGGCAGTGAAGCGATCACATCGCCGGCTTGGTATTGCTCAAAAGCTGATGAATCAGGCATCGCGAGCAATGGTAGAATGTTTCGGGGCTAAATATGTGTCTCTGCATGTACGCAGAAGTAATCGGGCGGCTTTAAATTTGTACATGAGCAGCTTACAGTTTGAAGTATCGGAGGTAGAACCTAAATATTACGCTGATGGGGAAGATGCTTACGCGATGAAAAGAGATCTGAGTTGTTTCCATCAGGAGAAACATGCCAAGGAGAAGATCATCAAAGAGGGCAATCCGCACACTCACACTGGAAGGTGCTGTGAACATACTTAGTTTGACTAAGGCTCGTGTACATAAATATATTTCAAGTGATGTGTGGCTTCTGGTCGATGATTACCTTGTGAGAATGAATCAAGGCCGAAATCAACGTCGTCAATCTAATTTGGCTGGAAAAACTATCCATCGAAAGCTGCTGAACGCTGGTTATTTTGTTTTTGTTTTGTCGTCGCTTCAATAATAGTGTATTCAAAATTGGCATCAACTAAATGAAACGGTGGGTGGAGTTTAGCATCCACAATAAATAACGCATTACAATATAATAGTTTGTATTTTTATTTATAGATTTCAGGATGTTTCCCGGTTTTCCCAGGGCTCGGAACGAATTACTTTTTTGATCCGCGGTTACTAAAAAGTCGATTTGTTTTGCCCAAAATAACTAAATCAATTATTCATTAATCGTATTATTTAAAAACTTGTGAAAAATGTAAAAATTGAAATTTTTCAGTAAATTTGGCACTTTAGAGCCAGGAAAATTAGGGAATAACAAGAAAATAATAATTAGTTCGTATGTAAAATGTATAAAAAGGGATATGGGTTGAATTATTATGAATCCTGATAAAAATTGCAATTTTGCTAAAATTTATAGTTGATAATTTAAAATTTTAATCTTTTTTGTTGAAATATCGAACTATGTAGTATTACAACTTTTGTTAGAACTTTATTTTTTTTCTTGAAAATTTATCATCATTTTAGTAGATGAAAATTCGTCTTTTTTGGTAGAAAATTAATCTTCTTGACTGAAAATCACCCTTTTGCTTAAAAATACATAATTTAATTTGAAAACTCATCTTTTTGGTTGGAAGTACTTATTTTGTTGAAAATTCGTCTTTTTCGGTTGAAGATCCGCCTGTTTTCGTAGAAAATTCAAAACATTTTTGTCAAAAATCCATATTTACTGGTTGAAAATTCAACTGTTTTGTAAAAGTTGGTCTTTTTGGCTGAAAAACTCAACAATTTGGTTGAAAAATAACAAAATAATTTTATTTCCAACCTAAAAGATGAATTTTCAACTAAAATGATAAATATTTAACTGGAATACTTCAATTTTTAACCGAAAATAAGAATTTTTAAACAACAAGATTAACTTTCGAAGAAAAAGATCATTTTCTAAAAAAAAAAGATTTTTTAACAAAATACGTGAATTTTCAACGAAATAATTGAATTTTCAATTAATTGTATCATTTAAAAACTTGTGAAAATTGTAAAAATTCAAATTTTTTCAGTAAATTTGGCACTTTAGAGCCATGAAAATTAGGGAATAAGAATAAAATAATAATTAGTTCGTATGTAAAATGTATAAAAAGGACTTTAAATTGAATTATTATGATTCCTGATAAAAATTGCAATTTTGCTCAAAATTCTAGTTTTTAATTTAAAATTTAAATCTTTTTTGTTGAAATATCGAACTATGTATTATATTTTTCGATGAGAATTTATCTTCTTTGGTTGAATTTCGGTTAAAAGTTGAACAATTTTTGTTAAAACTTTTGTTTGTTTGTTGAAGATTCATCATTTTAGTTGCAAATTCGTCTTTTTGGTAGAAAATTAATCATCTTGATTGAAAATCACCCTTTTGTTTAAAAGTACATACTTTCATTTGCAAATGCATCTTCTTGGTTAGAAATGCACTTATTTTGTTAAAAATTCAAAATTTCTGTTAAGATTCCCCTGTTTTCGTAGAAAATTTAACTATTTGGTTGAAAGATAACTTTTTTGCTAAAAATCCATATTTGCTAGTTGAAAATTCAACTGTTTTGTAATATTCAATTAAAATCTTTTTTGGTTATTATATCAACTATTACATTTTACGTTAACAATTCATCTTTTTTAGTTACAAAAATTCAATTATTTTGTTAAAAGTTGAACTACTGCCTTAAACATACATTTTTTGTTGAACATTCATAATTTTAGTGGAAACTTCGTCTTTTTTGGTAAAAAAACTTGCTTTTTCGTTACTTTTTTGTCAAATTATTGTTACTTTTCGGTTACTTTATGCATATATGAAAAGAGAAATATTACTTATTACTAAATATAACAAAAATAATATTCATCATATACTTCAGATTTTTCTTTAAAATCCATCCAAAAATGGGATTAAAAGGGGCGGCGAAAAAGAAATGTCGCCAGAGGCCGTTCGATACAACAGTTTTCAATTTGGCCCAGGCTCTTTCTCACTTTTCGGAAGAATTCAGAATCCCAAAGTGATTCATTTTATATTGAGGCTTATTATTTTATAAACTATTCACGTAAGTTTAGTGAATACAATTTATAAAACATTTTTATTTTTATAATAAATATTCGTGTTCTTGGTTCCAAAAACGCAAAGTGTTTACACTCCATTTTATATCCGTAACACACAATCCAAAAGTAAAAAGGAAATAGAATTACTATATATAATATACTACTACAAGATATTAGATATTAAAGTTTAAGATGTAAATAGTACCACCTAAAAAATACGGCTATTCGTATAGAAATTTTGGTACACGATAGATAAGGCCTCGTTGTTAGTGCGTTACAGCATTATTGTGCAATAAAATGATATTTTTAATTTCCGACTTTATTTTAGGACCTAAATATCGTACAACAAAATCTTTCACTGAGTAATATAAGTATTAGTAGGGCCAAGTATACTTTATCAGTATGCAGTTTCTACGAATTTCTTATTAGCTACTGTAACTATACTAAAATTGTTATTGGTTTAACAAATCTATTGTATACATCAGCTAATAAATATTTATAGAAAGTTTTTACCAATAAAGTAGTTGGCCCAACCGCACTTATCTTTTGTCAGTGTATGTTAAAAAATTAAAAAAAGTATGGATTATTACGCGTAATGATTCTAATACACTGTATCTATGCAATAATATGTAATAACACGCAATTAAACATTTTTCCACTCATAGAGTAAAAGCACCAGTCGTTGGCACCCCCCCCCCCTAATTTGCTTAAAACAATAGGAAAATTTAAATATTTAACATAATCTGCTCGAATTACTTTCATGTGTGCAAAATATGATAAATATTTAAATTTCCTTATTGTTTGGGGGCGGGGGCCGACGATTAGTGCTCTTACCCTATGTAACTGAAAATTAAAGCACATGCATTAAAGTTAAAGTATATGTGTTGGAAGTTTTTTCCATTCATGTAACTGAAAATTAAAGTACATTCATTAAAATTAAAGTACATGTATTGGAAGTTTTTTCCACTCATGTAACTGAAGACTAATGAACACGTAAGTGAAAGTTAAGATACCTGTAACTAACTTTTCACTTCAAGATGCATGAAATTTAATGTACATGCGTGGAAAAAACTTTCAATACATGTGCATTAAAATTCAGGCAGATTTTTCTAACAGTGTAGGAGGAGGCATTTCTTTATTGTGAAAAAATATTCGATCAATTTTATTACAAATTGATAGCGAGGTAAGTCTTACATTCCTTCTCCAGACTATTCTGGCAACTAGTCTTGGCAACCTTCTAAATTTAAGGCTCGAGCTAAATTTCGAGCCACAGCTAATCGAAATATTTCGACTTTGTTCTGGAATTTTGGATCTTCTCCGTGTTCTTCTATACATCGGAGGAGTTCAAAACTATCATCAGATGAAAAAATCACCTCTTCTGCTTCTAAAAGCGGTATGGCATCCGTCAATAGAGTTGACCAAAAACTGAAAAATAAAGTAAAAGAAAAAGAATTCATATGAAAAAGGTGCTATGCGCATTGGATTCAAACTCTAATCACAAAATTTAATTATTTCATTACACTCAACACATATTAGAAATAGGGATCCCAACCCTTCGAAATTTACTTACTATTTTGGTGTTAAATTAGAGACAAGCAGTGATACAAGCAGACCCGTTCCTTCCTTGAACTCTCCTATAGCGTAAGTTTGATGAAATTCGCAATATTTCCCTGAAGTAAAAAAAAACTGATTTGAACAAAATTCTTTTATAGTATACGTAAGAACATAAAAAGGCAGTAGTCTATAGGAAGAAGAAGAACTGAACACAAGACGAGTTGCATCCTCACTATCAGAACTGATGGGAACATTCGTAAGTAAGACCAGACAATATGTTGGGATGGAAGGTAGGCAAGGAAATTAAAAAGCCAGGTTACCTGATTGCCGTGCAGCTTAACTTGATTTGCCTGACTAATCTAACATTTTGATTGATCACTACACATATAGTGTAACACTCTCCCTAAGAATAAGTCCTGTTAGAAAGAACTTTTTGCAACACCCACCTCAAAAGTTGACGTTTTCATGCATCTAAATGGTGCCTAAAGGACCTTATTTGAGCAGAATGTGTGCGAAACAATTTTCACGCATGCGCAGTTTGAAGATGGCTCACTTTAGCCACTGGTGAAGAAGCTTCGCATGCGCACTATTGAGATGAGGAACTTAAGACACTGGCATAGGTAACTTTAAACACTGGTGTTGGCACAGCAAAAGGGCATAAGCACCAAATTTTTTTTTACATAATTTTTTTTCAACAATTTTTTTTCATTTTTCAAAAAAATGTTTTCAACCATTTTTTTCACCACATTTTTTTGCGCCAAATTTTTTTCTAACTTTTTTTTTTCACCAAATTTTTTCAAAATTTTTTTCCATAATTTTTTTCCAAAAAAATTTGTCTAAAAAATTTAAAAATCTTCTCTTTTAAGATTAGTATTTTTCATTAACTCCTCCCAACACAACTTTTTCGGACGGGCGTTGCAAAAAATAGCGTGTGTTACACGTGCAATTAGGTGATTGCTAACTTGTGTGATTGCATCATTCGCCTGCGGCTCGAAGCACTCGTCTAACTACCGACACATGCTTCGAGCATCCGGCTTATGCTGCAAAACTCACACTCGCACACAATCACCTATTTTGCGGACCTGTATCACAAATAACCATATTAAACTTCTGAATCTTTAGGGGACAGGTGCTCACAGGGAGTCATAAAACTCGTAAATATGCTGATTTTTAAACTAATCTGAAAAGTTGAGTCTGAAACGTTAATGAACTTGGTTGTTTTGCTTAATGACCGGTATGGATTTCACTTCGTTTCTGTTAGTTAAATATCTTTACATGAGGTCAATTCAATTTTAAGAGTAATCTATTTTTTAAGATTTATTACGTAATATTTCAATGCGCCGCACAATGTAAGAAACTTTAGAGGAATATTTCGACCTAATAATAGCAATTTATTATAATTTTGAACAATATTTCGTCAAAACATAAACATTTTGAATAAATTTCCCCCCTCACCCTTCTCAAACCTTAAGGTATGATGGGACACATAATAAGGTAACACAATATAACATAATACAAGATAAAAAGCAAGATAGCGCAGCATAACATAACATAAAGGCCCGAAAACACAAAATAACGTAAGGTAAACATAATATACCTAACACAAAGTAAAAGGTACATAAAACAAGGTAACTTAAGATAATAAGATCAAAAAAAGATATAAGATGAGATAAAAGATGGAAGTTAAGACAAAAAACAAGCTTGCAATTAAAATTAATGTAACTTGATGTACCGAAGGCTTAGGTATCACTGAATTTGAGTCTGTTGCTGCAATTTTAAAATTCATAATGACGTCTATAGTATAAGCGTCCACAGTTCGGCATTTTCTTTCTTCGCGAAGAAAAATGAAATTTATAACTGCACCCTTTTATGTTAATCAATTCTTGAAAGGCAAAAATGGCGAGGGGCTATTCACTGAGTGAACATGAGTGCATGAAGTCCTGATTTTCGAAGAGTACGCGATCTTGAATCTGAATTGAGATAAGTGAAGCGGAACGAGTCAGAGTTGGCGAGAATCTGGATGAATTTAAAGAATACAAGAAGATCAGGAAGAGTACGAAATGAGTTTTCTATTCTGGCTCTGAATCAAAAATGAGACAGGACACTTTTCATCGTAAATGGTTTTCTAACCGATACTATGTTCGAAGTTTCAAAAAACCTCAAATTGTAAGAGGACTATTGCATTGTTTAAAAAAAAATTAACACGCGAATACCTGGAAAGTGATCAATATCTCGAAGAGAGTGGCCTTAGTTTTTCGTAGTCAGCACAACATTTTACGTGATATTCAGTAAAAAAAATCGGACAGACCTAAAACTGCACGTAGATCACCCCTCACTCATGCCGGTGGCAACATTGCAAAAATGACTTATAAAGACTTTACAATATAAAATGAAATAACGTACATATATTATTAAAAGGACCGGATCCATTCCAAATCAGCAGGTTTCAGGTAAAGTAGCAGAATCTCTTCGTGGCGAAATATGTTCTTTTTTAGAGGAAATTCGGTGACAAGTATTTTTCCATTGTGAGGAAAAAAAAAACCAGAATGTTACGAGTATTTGAATTTTAACGTCTATTAAAAAAAAAAAAAAAACATTTTTTTTCTAGAAACTCATATAGTTTTTGACCTAATTATGATATTATAAGTTTAAATAAACGGCGACTTGTTTGAAAATATAAATCGTCGATTTATGTTTTGCCAACTTTTTACTGTATTTCTTTATTCACAAGGAATACATCCTGTGAGTTTTATGCGGGCTCAATTATTTTTGTGGACAGGAGAAATTTATTTTCTTAAAATCGAGTTTTCGCATTTTTCTGCGGTTTAGTTATTTTTTTAATTAATGCAGTAGTCCTCTTATAATGTTGGGGTTTTTTAAGTTCAAATATCGCGTCGGCTAGGAAACAGATTTACGAAAAAAATGTCCTGTATCATTTTTTCATTCAGTCAATTTTGATCATAACAAATGAACAATTACGTTGAAAAACGAGGAAAAATTAAATTGTGCTTATTTTGGTTGGAATGTTGATTCTGCAGCAAAAAGTGTTTTACAGAAGTTGGTCTACTCCCAGAGGAACATTTTTTTCTAAGGCATTCTTTAATGAAAGTGATCAATTTCCAGAAAACATTGATTAAAGAAATAAAAAAGTTCAAAGACATAATAGAAAGCTGTTTCTCTTCGTAGCAAGGAACTTTTTCAACAAATTTCACGAAATGAAAGATACTTCTTTTCAGATCTACTTAAGCTTTTATGAAAAAAATCGTATTTAAATGTTTATATTTAACAAGATAATGATCATTTTTGAATGAACATCCTTTGACTTGCAATGTCTTTAGCGATTTTTAATAAAATTTTGTATAAATGTGTACATCAATAATACAAAACTTTATTTAAAAATTAGCATCAGCTAGTTTTAGATAAAAAAAAAACTTTTTGCTCTATAAACGGAAATGTACAAAGTCTTATTTTAAGTTTCTAATAATGGCAGAGATTTGTATTAAAGCTGAATAATTTTCATACAAATTAAATAATTAAATGTCTATATTTTAATATTTCTATTATCTATTCTCTACGCCACAGGCGTAACCTTGTCAGTCTTGCAAGGGGTTGCCCCTCATTGCTCGAGATGCGCCATCTCTTTGCAAGACAGATGCGTCTACGCATTTGGCGTACAAAAAATTTGGGTTGATTTATGGATAGCCCAATTGTGACCGCGCTGACTTTACAGTGATCGAAGCTGAGTTCAGAAGAGTTACGAATAATTGAGAAGAATTGACGTGATTCTCCAAGAGTTAGAAAGATTTCCTAAGATTTCATAAGATTTGAAAAAATTTTGCATGATCTGTTCGGATTATAAGAAAATTCTCTTACTTCGGAGAACCAGTTCTAAATTAGGAATGACTTTTCACTCATTTTCCATCAGTGAATAGCCTCTCGAAAAAAGGTTTTATTTTATGTTTTTAAATTACTGAATACGAATCTTGTCAGATTTTAAAAAGTCAAAATGGGCGATCCAATATGGTCGCTCAAGATGTAAAAAAGGTTTTTAATGTTTATAAAAATAAGTAATGCTTATGAAAGTTTGTTCACTTTATTTGTTTATTGAGGACTATCTCACGCATTATATGAAGAAATGCGATAAATCCATTACTCCATTTAATACTGTTCATTTTTTTTACTAACTTCAACGCTCTTTTTATACAGTAACCTCTGTCGTCCGCACGAGTGCTGATGATTTTAATTGAAAAAATAACAAAAAAAATCTTCTTTTCCGCAGCATTTTTCGTTGCTTCAAAATATGCTGGAGTATAACTGTAAATGCAAATAAAATATAAGGCGTAATTGTAAGGTTTAAGTTTATAAGACTTATAATATATTATAATCCTATATTCTTGTATTTCTTCACATGCTTTATCATAAAACAGCTGCATTAAGAATTTCGGCTAGGTATCGACTGGCGCGCTGCTCTCGATGATGACGGATGAATATAGGGCTATTTTCGCTAAAAATTCATTCGATCGTCGATCACCGATCAACACGTCTCCCTGTTGCGCGAATCCTCGATATCTTTGCATCACGACACGAGTAACCTGCGCAGTAGCTGCCAGCCACATAGTTTCGCAGTCTCCGAAATCAGCGACGAAATCGAGCTCTCATTTGAGACCTCAGTTAGGGAGTTTCTAACGAGAATCAAAATCGTGCTCTTTTACGGAATCTCAATTCGGGAGTTTCTGACGAGAAACGAAATCCGTTACATCCATCACGTGCCATTGGTGCATTGGCTATCTGCTGGTGGACAACCATTCCGGCGAGAACTAGACCGTGACGCAAAGCGGCTCAAGTGCCGAGATCTTCTTGGTGAGAATTCTCCCAGCGGAGGATCCTGGACTTCGGAAACAAGAAATCACCAGCAAGAAATACCCTCCTTGCCACCTTCGCCACGATTTGAGAGTAGGTTACGTTCCGTAGTTGTGAAACCAGAGAGGATAAACGTCAAGGTCGAATTATCAAAACTGGAATGGACCCCAGGGCCTATGATAAAGCCACGGGACGCATCCTCAGGTTGCGGTGAGGTGACTTACAACGGTGACTCTGGAATACTGAGTCACATCCCAGGGTATGCACCCTTATCCTTCAACGCGGGCCTCTGCAAGGGTGGACGGACTATTTCCTTAGCTGCTCGTGGGAACAACTATGACCGATAATGGGTCCGCACACAGTGCCGATTGCCTTAGAGTTCTGGGTGCTGAAAATAATTGGGAGTGAAACACGACGACGGACCAGCGATATACACGGACATACACGCAAAGCGCTTCAAAACCGCTGCGAGAACAAGCCGCAGATGAAGAGGAGGAAGCAACATTAAGACCAATGGCGGAAAGCAGGCATCCCCTTGAGAGATGATCCTGATTACAGGACACGAAGGAACATTAACATCCAAGTTCCTCCTAAGCCCCAAGATCAGGCTGAAATGTATGCCTCCCTTCGAGAGGATATCTCGGAGAAGTCCGACCTCTAGATCATCAATTATTCAGTTCATGGTGCGGTGAGAGCTTTGGATGATTCACATCGCAGGCTAAAACTGACGATGGATCAAAAGACCAAAAGACGCTTGCATCAACTAAACACGACGATTGGATTGGCAAGACAGAATACGTCCCGTGTCAGAGTGCGATTGACTACATAATATCTGGCAAGCCGTTCACAGAAAGGGTCCGAAAGTTCGCCCACGAACTAAGGATCTACCATCACACACTGAACAAGTCAAAGCTGCTGACAATCAAGCAGCATATTTTTGACAAAATACGGGTGTTATCAGATGCAAGGAGGAGAATACAGAAGACGGAGGAGTGGGTCAGAGAGAATCAACAGTTTCTCACTGACCCATTCCGCCTCTTCAGCGATCTCCCTCTTTCTGTCAATAATACGCCCAAGCCCGAGGAGGTCGAGATTTTTTGGAGAGAGGTTTATGAGGTCCAAAAATAATTGGAAAAAGATTTTGAGAATATCCTCTGCTTCAAGTACCTTTGCGACAACCTTGCAACATCTAAGGAGGAATGTCCACTAATCACTGTTGAAGAGGTGAACACATTAACATTTGGTCAGCATCTTCACCTCGTAAAGGCAGAGACGCCAATTCCGTAGTGGCTGGTGGTAGGACGCACTGTACACCTATCGAAGAAAGTCGACTTGCCCAACCCAAGAAAGTACGTCGTATGCAAAAAGTAATATATAAAAAAAAAAGAGAAAAATCATAAGGTAAAGAAAAGCTTAAAAGACCCCGACCCCTCTTTCACTTTTATATATAAATTTTTTTCCTATTCTTATCATACCCCCCCCCCCCTATTAGAGGGGAATATACTAGAGCAGGCCACAAAGAATTTGTTAATGTTTCATATAATTTATAATAAATGATTCAGAATATTGATTTATGATGTGGGAAGACTTAGCTATTTATTTAACTGCTTTTGTTGTTTTTAAGAAATAATCTCGAGGTACGGTTCCTAAACTCTCTCGATTTCCGAATCGGTCGTCGCTTCTGGTAAAAAAATGAGAACCGAACGCATACTCATTCATGCATAACTAAAAAATATCACATATTGAGTGCCAAATAAAACCATTTTAACGATGAATAGTCCGCATAATTAATTGTTCAATATTTGAATCTGAAAGTCACGAGAGTGCGGGGTTGAGGGGGGTATTGAGAGGTAGAGAGAGCGAGAGAGGGGAGAAGAGAGATAGCCTACTGTAAACAAAAAATCACTTTAATGGTTATCATGACATATTATGGAGTATAAATACCATTAAAATGTTTGATAAAGTAGCGTACAGTAACGTATCCTATATTAAAAAGTAGTTTGGGTGATGTCACGTTACTGAGTTCTTCCAATCCTTGGATCTTGCCGCACTAAGTATGCGTCGTGTCTGCAAGCGGATTCGTTACTGTTGGCGCGCTTTTTTTAAATGATCAAGTATGCAAATCAATTGTTTACAACAAATAATAATGGTTAAGAAGTAAAATTAAATAATTATTTGAAGCTTCACTTTATAGGTCTATTCTTTTATCAAAGAATTATTTTAAATTATTTTACAATTATCTTTTGTTATAGACAATTGATCTTTACATTTATTCATTTCAAATAAGCGCGCCAACAGTAACCAATGCGGTTGCTGACGTGACGCATGTGTAGTGTGGAAAGATCCGAGAAATGTCGCTTTATAAGGAACTATCATATGTTGGTAAAGTAGAAATATTTAGGTATACATACAATTTCCTTGACGCTCGTCTTTAAAAGTAAGCTTTTCATTGGCAGTTCACTTATGGTTCAGAATATTCGAAAATTTAAAAGATTTGAGAATAATTTTTTTGGTAATGAAAGCTTTTCAAATTTCGGAAAAATTGTTGGGATTTTTTATAATAAATTTAGTTAATTTTTTATTTAGCAACAAAGTTTACATTTTTTGAACTTTTCCGAAGTAACATTTTTGTAAGATTTTCAAATTTATCAGAGTTTTACCAGTATATATGTGCTAAAACTACATAGAAATCGTTTCCAGTGGGTGGGAATAATTTCAAAAATTATTTATCACGTTATAGACAAATTAAAGAATTACTATTAATTGAAACTTTATACTATTTGGCCATTCTTCAAACAATCTTCTTAAACAAATTCAGATATTGGCTATTTCTCAGCGGGAAAGCTCAATTTGTTTGCGGAATCAACTAAGAATGTATTTGCGATTACTCTACGCTATGATACTTTTTAAATTGAAATTAATTGTTAATTATTTAAACAGTTTTCATAAACATATTCGGAGTTTTTCTGGACTTCCGGTGCGGCGAGGATAGAAAGTAGACGTGGGTAAGATGCCAGAGCGAGTTTTGGACAGTCTCTGAGAGGAAGAGTGTGAGAGAAGGTGATAAAAAGTTGTAAAAAGGTGAAGAAAAGTGCTTGAGTCCATAGGAAGTGAACGCGAGGAAGGAGGTAAAGCAGGGAAGATAAAAAGTGACTGGAAAAAAGTGGCACGTGCAAAAGTGAGGTTAAGGTCCGACCGGAAGGACGCAGGAAAAGAACGAAGGTTGACTAAAGTAGTAGTGCGAGGATCAGCTGGGCTGAGAGAAACGGGGAGTGAGAGAAGTGAGAAAGGAGGAGTGCTGGAACACGACAGCAGAGAAGAGAGAAATGGAAGACGTGAAGAAGCAGACGGTGGAGGGAGCCTGGAATGCAGTGAAGGAACTGGAAAAGCAACGGGAAAAATTCTTGGCAAATGAGAGGGGAACGTGAGACAGATAGGAGAAGTTTCGAGGAAACCCTGCAAAAAATGGTAGCGGAGTTCGAGCAACTCAGCGCGAGGTGTGAGGCAGAGAAGAGCAAGAAGGAAAAGGGAGAAGTAAGAGAAGTAGGATGCCAAACAGGAGAAGAGGACAGAACTTGGAGGGACCAGCCGAAGAAGCTTACAGAAGAAAATTGGTTGAAAGAGAAGGAAGAGAGAGCGGAAAGGAGAAGGAATTGAAAAGTGCTAGGTGTGGGCAAGGAAGAAAATGAACTGACGACCGTGGTGGGACTTTTGGTCGCACATACGAAAATCGTGGCGAAAGTGGAAAGGTCAAAGAAAATAAACGGTGGGATGCAGCTGCAGTTAAGGACATGGGAGAATAAAAGGGACTTACTTAACGCCAAAGGAAAATTGAAAAGCTTGGGTCTCTGGATGGAAGAGGTTTTAACTGAAAGCGAAGAGGAAATCCAGGAGTGGTTGAGAAGGGAGAAGAAAAATATGCAAAAGGCGTGGGAGGAAATAGACTTGAGATTTATGAAGGCGAGAGTAGGGGAAACGATCTGGCAGTGTAGCGAGCAGGAAGGAGAGATGATAGTGACCGGTACAATAACAAAGGCAGAAAGAGAACAAGATGCGAGGAGGATCAGCGCGGTGGAGCATGGTAGAGGAGGAGAATAAGTGAGTGAGTGCGGAAGTGGGAAAAGAAAAAGCAATTATGGGGGACAGCGATAGTGAGAACGAAAAAGTGCTGGGGCACCAAGAATGAAAAAAGGACGTGTTTAGAGACGCTACGGAGAATGGAAGAGAGATCATATTTTTGGATGATATTTTTGGAAAGTTCATTGCTATTTGTGAGTATGGGTATAGATGTGAAATGAGTTTCTGGATAAGAAGAACTGTTAAATGGAAGATTGGCTCTTAGTGTGATAGTTGATGCTAGGTCACCTTATAGGCTATAGTTTTGTTGTTTTATAATTTTATTCTTGGTTATAATGCTGTTCTTGTGTGTCTTAAAAAAGGAAGTGCGAGTAAAAGCAGAGGAAGGGAAAGTTAGGTTAGGGGCAAGGTCACCGCTACTGTGAGAAGGACAGGTATCAATAGATGGATTTTAATAGCAGAAGTGTAAAGAAGTGCAGGGATAAAGTGATAGTGTGGGGTGAAGGGCTGATGGGGCACCATGGGAAAGGGCTTCCGTTTCCTCTTAATATGTAACCGTCCACGAAGAAAGGGACCTAATGCGAAAAAAATAGATAATTAGTTTTCTACAACTATCAATAGTTATTAATTTGCTCAGTCATAATAAAAAAAAATATTATTCCTATATCTAAAAAATTCGAATTATTATTTAACTGCAAAGTGAGGGCTTCTCATGGATTTTCTGTGTTGGACCGTATCTTCAATCGCTCCTCCGGTAAAATGAAGCTACCGCGCATTACGTATCTTTCTTCGCGGACGGTCTCATATAGTGAAGGATAGGAGTAGAGAAACAATTTAAGTTAGGCTTAAATTTAAGGAGATTATGTATAATTTGTAATGGTTTTTTGAAGACTTCCAAACCCGGAACAGGGAGAGAGTATAATAAAATACTTTATATTCCGAGTTTGGCTATTTTTCAGTGAAAAGGGACAATTTTTTTCGGAATTTATGAAGAATGTCTCTCGATAACTTTTTGTTGCAATACTTTGCAAATTTACAATGATTATTAATTATTTAAACAATTTTCAGAAACAAATTCAGAAACAAATTCAGAGTTTGGCTATTATTAAACGAATAGGCTCAATTTGTTTACAGCTTCAACTAAGAATGTCTTTGCGATTACTCGCCGCTATGATACGTTTCAAATTGACAATAATTATTAATTATTTAAACAATTTTCTTAAACATATTCACAATTTGGCTATTTTTCAGCTAATAGGCATTTATATGAGGAAATATAAATAAATTTATATAAAAATATTTTATAATGGTAAAAGCTTTCCTTTTCATTAATTGCAGTCTTTTTTCTTCTTGTTAATTGCTTTCAGTACTTTAATAATCTCTTCAAATGAACGATATTCTGCTTTTTAAAGATATTGGAGACTAATTTTTCCTCTACAATATATTTTTACCTAATTTTTACTGTAATTGAACACTCGATCGAACATATAACCAGTTATTTGTTACAAACATACATTATTTTTCATCTCACCCTTTCACTTTCTAATTTCGATTTTTGATGTGTAATCATCTGCGATAGCGATATGGATCTTGATGACATTTTTCAAAAGTTTCTTGAATCATTTTAGTTTAACTTAAGAAATGCTTTGAAAGCTTTTAAAATCTTTGTGAAATCTTTGTGAAATACTTGCCATATCTTTTTACTATAATTTAACGTTTATCGAAGATGTTACACATAAATCTGTCTTAATATTATTAGATGAAAATTGTCGGAATTATCCTTGAAACTATTCTGAAGATTAGGTGCTATTTAAAATTGTTTGGCTTTGTGTCCCAACTTTATCGAAATAGTGCTAACAATTTTCAAACATTTCGTTGGTCGAAGGAATTTGGAGTTAGCCAAAACTTCGAGTGAAATAAATGTTCATTAGTATATACTCAAGTTTTTAAAAAAGTATTACTTCAAACGAGCGACCCGCTTAAAAAATACGAGCATACAATTAGCGCTGATCGAGCTCGGGTGAGCTGTAGACGATACGCCATACCTATTTTTGTCGGAATCCTGATTCCCAAACTTTTCTGTTAAACATGTTTGAATATTTTATTTTGAGTTTTATTAGTTAAGTCCAGACTGAATAAAACTAACGTGAACAAGTTTGCGCTCTGACGAATATTTATTGCACAGAAGGATAATATAGGCAAGATAATTGAGAACATTTTTTACGTCAATAACTTGGGAAATATTATCTTTATAAAAATTACACACGCACACAAAGAAAAAGAAGTGGGCTGTACCAGAGACTAAGCTTATGAATTCTTATGTATTTTGACGTGCTGAAACCGAATCCGGGACCAGAAATGCTCCATGCCACGCCGTTTTCTATTAAATTGCTAAAAGCCATCCTTAAAAATCGAAAATTTCACCGTGAGCTATATCAGCATCAGAAAACCATTTAAAAATAATTGTGAGACCCTATATATGTAAGTAGTTTGATGCGCTGACTCCAAGTCCAGGGCCAGAATTACTCCATTGGCCCCCCTCACCCCACTTTGTAGTAAATATTTAAAAAACGCCCTTAAAAACGGAAAATTTCCTGTAAGGGGGATCAGAATTAGGAAACCGACTGAAAATGACTACAAAATTCAAACTATATTTATTTTTGTGCGCTGAAGCAAAATCCGGGGCCAGAATTACCTTACCACCCGTCCCTCGCCACCATTTTTGTAAACCACAAAAAAACACCCTTAAAAACGGAAAATTCCGAATTTTCAGTTTTTAAGGGTGGTTTTTGGCGATTTCAAAATATGGGGAGGTACGAGTGGAGGGTGAAGGGTCGGTGATGGAGCAGTTCTGGCTAGTCATTTTTAGATGCTTTCCTAATGCTGATCCACCTTACAGTGGAATTTTCTGTTTTTAATGGTGTTCTTTGGCGATTTACAAAAATTGCGGGGGGCGGGGGACGACGTAATTCTGGCCCCGGATTTAGCTTCAGCGCATCAAAATAAATATAGTTTGTATTTTGTAGTCATTTTCAGTCTGTTGCCTAATGCTGATCCCTCTTACAGGAAATTTTCCGTTTCTAAGTGTGTTTTTGGCTGTTTTTGGCTATTTTTGGCCCCGAACTTGGAGTCAGCGCATCACATTACTCACAAACTGGGTCTCGCAATCATTTTTAGACGGTTTTGTAATGCTGATCCACCTCACGGTGGAATTTTCGGTTTTTAAGGGTGGGTTTTTGCAATTTAATAGAAAATGGTGTGGCATGGAGCATTTCTGGTCCCGGATTAGGCTTCAACACGTCAAAATACATAAGAATGCATAGGTCTAGTCTTTTGGTACAGCCCATTTCTTTTTCTTTGTGTGCCTGTTTTATTTTCATCACTTCTATAAAGGCTAGCCGAAATACACCTTTTTTGTAATCAATACTATTCCTTTGAAGTTCACTTACTCATAGTTACCGCTTCAAGAAATACCAATTCTTGTGATATGTTAAAAAACTTAATTGTCGAAAAATGATTTTCAGGGCATTCGGAGCCAACTCAAACGGCATAAAATGGCCCAGCACATTTTATGCGGGATTATTGAACCCGACGTCTCAATTGATATTGGACCAAGCACACCCCTCATGGACGGAAGCATTTTCAAACTATTTGAATAATTCATTACTTACCTAGAAACGTGAGTCGGTCACTAACAAGCATACAACTTCCTAGATTTTCAAGCAAGTCTTGACACTGTATTTCACCGCGTTCAGCATAATGCTTCAAAAACTTGTCTGCAATGTATGTTGCAAAGGCTCCATCTTGTGCTTTCAAAGCCCAAGCCAGTGCATTTCCATATCGACCTCGACGTATACACTTCATTCCCTGAGTTTTACATATACCGTTAACTGCAAAGTTGTTACATTATGTTTAGAAAATATTTTTGGAAAAATGATCCACTTGACAACATGATAATTAAGAGTTTTAAAATGATACACTACCGGTCGAAATTGTGCATCCACGTACGAAAATCGGACTAAAAACAGGCTTTGTCTTTCAGGTTGATCAACTCTGCGAACAATTAAGTCACGAAGGGGCTTTTAAACCGTTAGAAAGCATATATTTTGCGACGATTAGACCCAACTTAAAGTATCTTTGATAAACGGGGACCGAGATAGCATGTGAGAAATAACGACCTATTTTTTGTTTTGGACAGATTTTCGATTCTCAACTTCCACAGCTGCATGCTTTAGAAAAGTGAATGGAAAAAATTGGAACTTGGTTAAATTAAAGCCTGAAATCTCCTCTTAAAAATGAGACTAAGAACATAAGAAAATATTTACTGGTTCTCCAATTACCCCAGTGGGGTGATACTGAGATAGGCCTTTCCACTATAGCGTTTGAAACGGAAGAAAACGGGTTTCATATTTTATAGGCGCTGATGGTGTTTTTCATTTGCCAAACATTTGAATTGCTGACCATTATAGGTAATCGAATCATGTGTCAGATTGGGTTTTAGTACGTACTTTTTATAAGAAAATAACTATTTAAATTTTAACATTATTCTTACATTTTACACACAAAACATTTGGATAAACAATATTGCTGGCATGCAATTTTGTTATCAAGAATTATGACGTTATTTATGTGATGAAAAAATACGTTAACACTGTACTAATGAAATATAATAGTTTTGAATCAAATAAATAACGGTGCATTTCTTTCTAACAAAATTAAATAATAGCAATATTTTGTATCCAAATCTGTTTGAATACCAATATCTATACTTTTTACGTTAGATAAAAATTTATTTAAATTTATATGTATTCGAACTTCCCGGCATTTCGGCGCGATTCTGAATTTTAGTTTCAATTTAGGGTTTTCAATTTTACGCGGTGCTAAAACGCTATCCCACTGTTCAACGTGAGAGTTTCACCCAACTGAATTATCTTTAAAAAATGTGGAAACGTGCCCAAAACGAAATCGGTCGGTCGAGTGATGACCGCAGTCTTTTGTCTCCTATTTTTCATGCGTTAATGAAAGATAGAAGCTCGCCTGCCGCTCGACCGACCGATTTTCGTCTTAGGCACGCTTCCACATTTTTGATGTTAATTCGAGAACCAGTAAATATTTGATGTTCTTGGGCTCATTTTAAAGACTTTAATTTCAGACTTTAATTTAATAAAGTTTAAATTATTTCCATTCACTTCCCTAAAGCATGCAGAGGGTGGAAGTTAAGAATAGAAAATTTGTCAAAAACGGAAAATAGATGAGAAATATCTCACAGGCTATGTCGGTCTCTATTAAGAAAAAAAAACTTTAAGTATGGTCCAAAAACGGAAAGCAGATGAGAAAATGTGAGAAATATCTCACAGACTATGTCGGTCTCTATTTTAAAAAAAAACTTCAAGTATGGTCCAATAGTCGCGAAATTTATGAAACTTTCAAACGGTTAAAAAAAATCAGTGTAACTTAATTTTTCACAGAGTGAGTCGCTCTTTAAGACTAGCCTGGTTTTGCTACATGGAACCACAATTTCGACTGCTAGTATACTTACCAACTTTGTGCATTTTGTGATATCGAGCTAGCTCAATTATTTTGCTGATTTTTACTTCAGTACCAAGAGGAATGGATTGTAGCAGTGTCTTTAAACGAGGCAGTCCTTGTAGAGCACAGTGTTCAAGATAACTGGCACCACATTGCCACAAGGAATAATGTCCCATTAATACACTACCGTATTCTAAGATTAAAGATTCGTGAAGTTGAGTGGTAACACTAGAAATTACATTCAGAGTATGTATCAACCAAACGATGTTCTAATGAAGATGCGATTGACAAGTTTTGAATTCTCGGAAGGGACTTACGTCTTTTGATTTTTGTCGATGATTTTCAAACGTCCACAGCAAAATAATAAATCCGTTAGGTGTGCAGCAAACCAACCATTATCGTTCATGTACTGAATTCCTTTAATAACTTGATGCAAGTCACTTTCCATTAAAGCCAGAATCACGTTATCCAAATGTCTACTGGCTTGCCAATTTACAGCAATATCATTTGCATGACGTGCCAGTTCCGCTTGTTTACAGCATGGTACCGAATAAAACAGTTTTGCAGCTAATAACTCGTACCATGCGTCCGTATAGTTAGAAAATTCCCATAGTTCACTGCCAACCACTAACTTTAAAGAAAATGTATAATAATATATTGTGCGTCGAGGGCGAAAACTGCATTTTTTACGACGAGGGTGATGATTTCAGTACACGCTGAAGACGAGTACTGAAAACATTACACCAGTGCAAAAAGTCCAATCCGCTATGGCATACATGATATTTTTTTAAGCCAGGTATGGGTTTGCTCTATTTTGTTATGCCTGTGTAGTAGGGTGGCCCAAAAATGTACATTTCGGAATGTTCGACCAGCGAGTTCCCCAATCGTTCACTCACGGAAACAAATAAATACATATTTTTATATTAAAAAGAAAAAAGGATTTTTAGTCGGTAATGAAACAGATTTTGTGTCTTATAGAGTTTAACTCTTAAAACGTATACTTTTTTTACTCCTTCGATTTTGTTCAAGAAATTAGAAGTCAATTTATTTACCCTTTTATATACTTGTTCTTTTCTCAGTAAGGACGCATTTCGTCACATTTTTATTAGATGGTTTATTCAATTCGATCGACCGACCGACCGAATCTTGGAAACCCGACATTCGATCCATGTTACGTTCGCTACGGTTTATTCGATTCGATCGACCCGAAAAAATCGACATTCGATCCGTGCCACGGTCGGATCGGTTTTTCCGATTCGATCGGTCGGCCTTGTCGAAAATCCAATATGCTGCTGACAAAAGGCATTTTAAGTTTTCAATTTATAATTATTACTCTAAAAGTCTAACCAGATGCATATAGAATGCAGATTGCAGATCCAGAGATACATGAAGACAACACTGTGTCAATCTGCTTGTTAATATTACGCGAGCTATATATAGTCCAACAATAAACAAGAAAGTGTCGTTAATTTTCACTTTATTAATTAAAATTTGTTATACGATTACATAGTAACTAGGAATAATATTTCCTTAGACGTTATTCATCTTAAGATTTGTAAAATGTTTTTACAGGCTTTACAGGTTTATAATATTCATTTTCTCTTTTAATATTATCAAGCCAGAATTATAAAGGGGGAGGATCACTACTGAAGGGTAGCCCAATACTGTGTTATTACTTATTACCCTAGCTTTATTTAAATTTTTTCATCACATAAAAGTTTAAAAAAAAATTGTATTCTAAATTTCTGGCATTTGGATTAATAATTGGGTAATGAGAAATTTCAGGTCATATAAAATATATGTACCTCAAATTTTTATCAAGTTGTATTGTATTGAATTCAAATTTTCGTCAATTGTATCCTATAATATTTTTGTATAATATTATAAAAAGAAAAGTGGACCCGATTTTAACTTATTTTGACCTCTTTTAACTAAAAGTTATTTGCAGATGGCATTTTGTTTTTGATTACAGTTGTTTGGCATCCTACAAACAATTTAAGACCAAATTTACAATAACTTATCAGGTCATTTTTGAAAAAAAAACCTTACAATTTATGATATTATTTTTAAATTCCTTTCTTAGTATAATTTAAATATTAAAAATTCGAATTATTGTTTTCCAATTAGTCGCTTACAAAGACGAACTTCTTAGTATTGGGTCTTACCTTACCATAGTTTAGGTTTATGATGAAGTTAATAGTATATTACGACCCAAGGCCAGAAAGTTGGATTTCCGAGCGTGTGTGACATGAAGACCCATGCGAAGCCGAGGCTTCATATCACGCACGCCAGGGCATCCAATATTTCTGGCCGTGTGTCGTATACTATTTTTCTTTATCCCCAGCTGAAAGTACGTTTAATAATTAATGTTTCCTTAATCAAATGCGTTGTCGGCTGCTAGTTCGGATGCTTTTTCTTTTGTGGCCTGCATCAGCACGTGCTGAGGCCATCTCGCGTAGCGCCGCTGGTCTTGGTCAGCTGAGCGGATGCATGGGATTCGGTCGCCCGCCCGACTTTTGCAAAGCCGAAGTGGAACCGAGGTTTTTCTGGTCGGGGCGGGTATCAAAAACACTTATTTTTTATTTTTTCGTAATACGATCAGTTTTGAGTTTAGACTCACCGACGCTCTCTTTTTCCATTAACCTGTCAAGAAATAGTATATTAGGAACCAAGGCCAGAAAGTTGGATTTCCGTGCGTGTGTGATATGAAGGCCGAGGTCTCATATCACGCACGCCAGGGCATCCAATATTCCTGTCCGTGTGTCGTATACTATTTTCCTTCATCCCCAGCCGAAAGTACGTTTAATAATTAATCTGGTATAATTAAAATGCGTTTTCGGCTGCTAACTCGGATTATCTTTCTTTTGTCGCCTGCATCAGCCGGTAAGACGCACTTTCGGTTAGGGGACAAGGAAAATTTTTTTTCGAAGGCTAAGTACACAATAACACAATACTGAGTGAGCGTTGCTACGTCAGGTTGCTACGTCAGCGAGCCACAAATATTGACAAGTTCGACTTTATAAACGACTGATTGACAAATAATAATCTCAATTCAAACTTTAAAGTTTTGAAAATTTAAATTAAATTGAAGAACAAATTTGAAAATACGGTTATAATAATCAAAGTTGGCGACTTTCATCAACGAAAAAATTTCTTGGCCATCATTCGGTAATTTCCCAGTTCACAAAAACTTTCCCTGGGCATTGAAATTCAAGTTGAAATCCAAAAGTTCAAACTGTTGAAGCTGAAGATTTATTCATTTGAAATATTTAAAACTAAATGACAAAACAAAAGCAGCCAAAATTAAAATTTTCTGAATTTTCAACTTCCCAAATCTACCAAACTAAAGCTTACAAAATTTGCAATGCAAAAACTCTTTATTGAATCGTTTAAGAATGAACACATTTGAAAATGGAAATCTTGTAATTTCAATAGATTTTATTTTCAGGGTTTCAAAATAAACATTATCTTGAAATGAAGCATTCAAAATCGTAAAGTATCAATTTCACAAACTTTAGTTGTACAAATTAAATGGCAAAGGCTGATAAAGGTCCCTATCTTTCATTATTAATTAACCAGACAAAACGAAATATTTAAAAATATACAAACTAACTGTCGATACTTTTATTGGTGGGAAAAATTCCCGGTTCAAATATTTTTTCCAAATTTATTAAATTGTCGTGAAAAATGACGTGAACGTAACATTTTTATCACTTTTGAAAATGAAAGAAAATTCAAGATTTAAAATTTAACTAACGACTTGTTTCGGCTTATTGATGGACTACGGTCACCTAATTGAAAGAAAGTATGTAAAAAAGTAAATAACCCATTCAATCTAACACACATCTAATATGGGATTTTCCGACGCACGGGCCAATTGAATCGAAAAACCGATTCGAAGGTAGTATTGAATGTCGTTTTTTCGACATTCGATCGACGGTCCCATCGAACCGAAAAAAACAAGCAGGCGACAGTGCGCGTCGAAAATTGGTTTTCGACATTCGATCGATGATCGAATCGAAAAAACCGATCCGAAAATGAACGCACTTCGACTCGAAAATACCATATTCGATCCGACAAAATGCACACGTCTAATTTTTATACATCAACAAAGTTATAAAAAAATCGGAGACATCTCGAAAATTCCACAAAATTCCAATACTTGTAAACTCGTTGTGAGCATTAGATATGATCGTTTAACTTGAAATTTTCAAGAAGCATTTTTGAGAATATTTAGAACAGATTTATGAATAAAATGTTCAATATTTTTTAATTTATAGTTTTGAAGCAATTAGAAAAATGAAAATTTCTAGCCTAATAGCAGTTTTACTCCTATTTCTGCAGAGCTAAGAGAATTTATGGCAACTACATTCAACTCAAAGTTGCTGATTGTTAGGGGCTCAGGACTTCCAGATGCAGACTCGACCATAAATCTCCCTGCTACAGACGCAACCCTGAAGCCCAGCGCGTTTCCCAACTTTTCTTCGCTCTTTCTGTGGATCTAACAAATTTTTTACATAACCCAAACTCCAGGGGGACACATGAATTCATTGTTTTGAATGACAATGTAATAACACTTTAACCGTCGAGTTGAATAACAGAGTAATAACACTAAAACTGTCGTCTGGGTTAAACTTCAGGGGTCACTTCAGACGTTTCTACAACTTTTGTACAAACTTCGAAGTACATGATTACGAAATAAAAATCGTTTTTTTAAATATGTATTCATTTGTTTCCATTAGGGAACGATTTAGCGAGCTCGCCGGTCAAAAATTCTAAAATGTACATTTTTGAGCATGCATACTGTGTAGTAGGCCTAAAATCCCGCTTTTCGAGCGTTGTCACGTGAGCAGTAGTATAGAAACTTTTTTTGCTCCGTACAGAGTAGAAGTGAGTTTCCGTTCCCACTCATGTGATACCACTTGAAAAGCGGCACATAACGCCAGTTCCACATTCATGAAAAGCGGCCAAAATTATGCCTGTGCTAAATACTATTACAGAATAAGGGTTTTAGTGCGGGGAGTGTCCACTGAAGTTCAGTATAAATTCTCTAATAGTTCCAAGTCTTACCGTAAGCTCGAAATGTCTTAGATAAATCCTCAAAACTGACCCTTAAATTTCAATTTATTTATCCTGGCGGGATACGGTAACTCTCTAACATTGTCCGAAAACATTACTTAAAAAATCATTTATTCTTACATCATACTGATTCTCAATCATTAGCGCATAAGGAAATATAACGTCTTCTTTGATAGGCTTTTGTTTCAATTAATTTCATTTGAATTTAATTTATTCAGAAAAGAAGACCACAAAGCACAATTCATATAAATTAGAGGAATGGAAAATAGGCTGTGAACCCTGTTGTTACGATGTACTGATCCAAACGTATTTCTAGTGAACTATCTCCTATAAACGAGGCATTTTTTCTTAAGTACTTTTTTCCCACACAACTAAAAAAATGGTTCGACTCAAACATTGCCACAGTGCAGTCATATTGGATACTAGTTTACGGGGAAAATGCTCTTGTAGAGAATAAAGAAAATTTTACCTGTATGTTTTCGATAGTTTTTTGTACGGCTTACTGATTGGTTAGCAACCTTTTTTTCCTTCAAAACTTTAACCCTGTTTTTTTAAATCAAAACAATTCATTCACTTTCTTTTGCTCCCAATAAGACTAATCCTAACTAAGCCTAACCTTCGGAGCCCTGAAGAACAAAATGAATAATTTAATTTTACAGATATTAAATATCCATTCTGTTTATAGAAACCATTTGTTCCAAAAAAGTTGTACCTCTTTTAACATTAACACAAGCAATGTTTGTCTACTAGTCCTAATAGGATTTTTCGCACGCATTTCATTGACCTTACGCATTCGAGCGCTCAGACGGACGACAATGCCGACTATCCTAGGATTGGGGGAGCCACTCAAGACGGAGTCAATGCGATGGACCGGCAGAATCTCATTACTTTCAAGTGGACGGAACGACTCAGGGACAACCTGCTGGAGTGCTATGATACCAGTATGGCTTCTGAACGGAAAGGTTACATGGCGCGACAGCATACTCTGTGGTGCGAGAAACACCCACAGCTCTCGCATTTTTCGCATAAAAGTCTGTGAAACCGTGCCCAGGAACTCCAGAAAAGGGGTTATATAAGCGGAGCGCCTACTCAACCGCAGCCAGAACAAGCCGGCAACAGAGAAGGAGAAGCCACACTGAGTCCAACCGCGAGCAGGCATCCAATAGAGGAAGAGCGATCCTTCAGGACCCGGAGACACATCAACATTCAGGATTCTCTCAAGCCCAAAGATCTGGCTAAACTGGATGACGAGCTTCGTGGAGATTTTTTCGAAGAATCCGACCTCTGGACTATCAATTGTAGTGTATATAATGCAGCGAGAGCTTTGGCAGATGCAAACCGTAAAACGAAACCAATGGTTTACCATAAGACCAGGAGCCGAATGCATCAACTCAGCACAAAGATAGGCTGGTTAAGGCAGTAAGCGTCCCACATTCAGTGTGTGATTGACTATATAACATCTGACAGGACTTTCACTGCCAAGGTTCGCTAGTTCGCGCGCGAACTGCGGATCTGTCATCACACACTCAACAATTCAAAGCTACTGACCATCAGGCAGCATATTGTTGATAGAATAAGAGTACTATTTAACGCTAGGAGAAGTCTAGAGCGGAGGGAGAAGTGGATCAGAGAAAATCAACAGTTTTTGACTGACCCATCTCAACTCGTCCAAGACCCTCCAGTTACTGTCGTCCACCCGCCCATTTGGAGAGACCCGGCATTTTGGAGAGAAGTCTACGACACTGAAAGAAACTTCAGAGAATATAAATAGCTACAAGGAGCTGTGTAGTGCCCTCACAACAACTGAGGAGAAATGCCCACCCATCACTACCGAGGAGGTGAAAAAAGTATTAGGAAGTACTATCTGCCGCTAGAAGAAGTCTGGAGCAAAGAGAGAGGTGGGGCAGAGAAAACCAACAGTTTTTCTCTGACCCATCTCGACTCTTCCAAGATTCTTCAGTTACTGTCGACCATCCGCCCAAACCGGAGGAGGTCGAAGCATTTTGGAGAGAAGTATTAAGCGGCATGAAGAACTATTCCGCTCCAGGACCAGATGGTATCAAGACCTTCTGGTGGAAGAATTTTTCTTTAACCCACACAGCATCTGGCCTGCATTTTCACCTCATATCTAAAGTTGAAAGAGCCTATTCCGAAGTGGTTGGTGGAAGGGCGCACAGTACTCCTGCCGTAGACGGGCAACTTAGCTGACCCTAAGAATTACAGGCCAATAACTTGTTTGAACACACTGTATAAGATCTTCACAGCTATCCTAAATGATAGGATTGTTCGAACAATTGGAGCTGTGTGGCGAGAGATGTACGTAAAACGTGGTTCAAAGAAAGACGTAGCAGGATGTCGGGAGAACATGCTCATCGATAGATGTGTCTGTAAAGACGCAGCATCCTATAGCGTTACATATCGATTGGCTGGATTGATTACCGGAAATATATCGATTGAACCCTTCCACAGACTTATTATCTGTCTGTTGGGAAACCTAAAGGTTCATCCACATATCGTGAGGTGTATAGAAAGATTAATGCCGCTTTGTAAAACCAGATTTAGTATCTCATTTGGAAAAAATCGTGTGATAAGGAACAGTGTCACCTTTCAGAGTAGTGTGTTTCAGGGTGAAACCATGAGCCTCTCCTCTTTTGCCTCACATTATTGCCACTATCTCTCGCACTTCGCGATTCCGAAGGGTACCTCTGCGGCAAACCTGGAAATCGAAAGCATAAGGTCACTTATGTATTTTACGTGGATGATCTTAAGATCTATGCTAAAAATAAAGAGAAACTACATCTAGCTCTAGGGATTGTCGAAGAATACACTTAGGAGATTAGACTAAAGTTCGGGTTAGAGAAATGCGCCAAGATTTATTTGAAGAAAGGAAAACTTTATGGCATCCCGCGTTCAGGACGTTACATCTATAAAGGATACTCTCCGATGCAGATACAAACGTCTCATCCGACAATTATGGTCTTCCGAACTGTCGGCGAGGAACAAAGTATTTGCGACGAACAAGTTCACCGTCCCAGTAGTACTCTATTCATTGAATGTGGTTCCATGGACGAAGGACGAGCTCAGATCCCTCGATAACGGGTCACGAAAGGTTATGCACATGAACAAAAGCATGCACCTCGTCGTCCCTGGGTATATGATGATCCCGCAAAAGTTTCGTGCACCCTGAATACAAGGAGCGACCCAAGGACGACCGCCTTTCGCATCATCCCCGCAAGCATCTTACCATTTTGTTGCCACGCAGGCATACTTTTCAGACTATTAACCAATGAAAGCTGGGCACCTCCAAGAGCACCGATGATCAAGACGATTAGCTTAACAGAATATTCCGGGTATAACCGTCGTGACTCCCTTATAAGGTCTTTATACCTCTCTTTTTTTTTTAAATTCTCCTTGCCTATGATGACTTGTCACCTGGTGCCAAAAATTCGATAACGATCATGGTTTGCTTCTCGAAGTCAAGGAGAACTATGTCAGGCCTTGAGTGCGCAACAGAAACAATTGTCAAATCAAATTCAGCAAAATGAAATTTTTTACAATTATTTCTCAACAGAAGAGTTCGGGGACGTCCGTTAGCATGTTCGCCATCATTCCCAAAATTTTTAAGGCATGATTTTTAATATTGTAGGAAAAAAGCCGGAGGAACCTAACACTGCTAAAATCGATCATTTTCTGAGTATCACATGCCCTTAAGAGGAGGGTCTTAAGGTGCATGCATTTGTTCATGTGCATAACCTTTCGTGACCCAATAACAAGGGATCTGAGCTCGTCCTTCATCCATGGAACCATTCCAAACGAATAGAGTACTACCGGGACGGCAAGCATGTTCGTGGCAGATACTTTGTTCCTCGCCGACAGTTCGTAAGACCAAATCTGCCGGATGAGACGTTTGTGTCTGTTTTGACGAGCTCAGAGTCTTTGGGGATGCCATTAAGTTTTCGTCGCTTCAAATAATCCTTGGCTCATTTTTCTAACCCAAATTCCATTCCAATCTCCTAAGTGTATTCTTTGAAAATTCCTAGAGCTAGGTGTAGCTGCTTTTTATTCCTGAGATAGACCTTAATATCATCCATGAAAAATACATGAGTGACCTTATGCTTTCGATTTCCAGGTTTGCCGCAGATGTACCCTTCGGAATGGCGAAGTGCGAGAGATAGTGACAATAATGTGAGAAAAAAGCGGAGTGGGCTCATGATGTCGCCCTGAAAGACACCTCTCTGAAAGGTGACGGTGTTAGTTGTCACACGATGTTTTCCAGATGAGGTAGCAAATCAGGTTTTCCAAAGCGACATCAATCTCTCTACGCACCTCACGATGTGCGAATTAACCTTCAACTTTCAACCTTCCAACAGACAGATGATAAATCTATGGGGGGTTGAATCCAAAGCTTCCCGGTAATGAATCCAGGCCATCAAAAGGAAACGCAGGTAGGATGCTGCGTCTTTGCAGACAGATCTATCGATGAGCAGGATGTCGAGAGAGCCTGCTCATCGATCTTTGGAAGGAGTAGTGCGCGCCCTTCCACCAACCACTACGGAATAAGCTCGTCCGACTTTAGATATAATATGAAAATGCGGGTCAGATGCTAGTGGGTTGATAGAAACTTCTTCCACCAGAAGACCTTGATACTATCTGGTACCGGAGCGAAATAATTCTTCATGCCTTTTAATACTTCTCTCCAAAAGGTTTCGACCTCCTCCTGTTGGGCGGATGGTCGACAGTAACTGAAGGATCTTGAAAGAGTCGAGATGGGTCAGAGAAAAACTGTTGGTTTTCTCTTCCCCACCTCTCCCTCCGCTATAGACTTCTCCTAGCGTCAGACCTTGGCAGTGAAATTCCTGCCCGATGTCGTCGGATTCTTCGGAAAAATCTGCACGAAGCTTTGCATCCAGTTAGCCAGATCTTTGGGCTTTAAAGGAGCCTGGATGTTGATGTTTCTCCTGGTCCTGAAGCATCGCTCTTTCTCTACTGGATGCATGTACGGGGTTGGTCTCAGTGTCGCCTCTCTTTCTCTGTTTCCGGCTTGTTCTGGCTGCAGTAGAGTAGGCACTCCGCTTACATAGCCCCTTTTCAAAGTTGTTCGGCATGGTTTCGCAGACGTTGACGCGAAAAGTGCGAGAGATCTGAGTGTTTCTCAAACCACAGAGCATGCAGTCGTACCATGTAACCTTCTCGCTCTGGGGCCCTACTGGTACCGTAGCACTCTAGCAGGTCGTCATTGAATCGATCCGTCCACTCAAATGTATTGAGATTCCGCCAGTCTATCGCAATGATTCAGTCTTGATTGGCTCCCCAAAATTAGGGTAGTCGGAATTGTTGTCCGACCCATTGTCGGGAGCCCTGCGCGTTCGATTCTTTTGAACCGCATATGGTAGACCGTTCACGGAAAGGGTTCGTAAGTTCGCCCAAGAACTGAGGACCTACAATCATACACTGAACAAGTCAAAGCTGCTCACAAACAAGCAGCATATTACTGACAAAATACGGTTGTTATCTGACGCAAGGAGAAAAATACAGAAGAGGGAGAAATGGCTCCGGGAGAATCTACAGTTTCTCGCTGACCCATCGCGCATCTTCAGCGATCACCCTGTTTCTGTCAAAAATCCACCCAAGCCCAACGATTTCGAGACTTTTTGGAGAGAGGTATACAAGATCCCGAAACACACAGAAATTGAAAGAAGATACTTGTAATATCATCCGCTTCAAGGAGTTTTGCGACAACCTCATAACATGTGAGGAGGAATGGCCATCAAGCACTGCAGAAGAGGTGAAGAAAGCACTTAGGAGTACGAAGAACTTTTCCGCTGCACGACAAGATAGTATCAAGTACTTCTGGTGGAAGAAGATTACTTCTACACACCAACATCTGGCCCGCATATTCACCTCATATTTACAGTCAGAGACGCCCATTCCGCAGTGGCTGGTGTTATGATAAACTATACTCCTAACGAGAAAAGGCAACTTGTCCAACCCAGAGAATTACAGGCCAATAACTTGTTTGAACAGACTGTATAAGATCTTTACAGCTATAATGCAAGTCCCCTTAATGGAAATTTTTTTTATTACAATTTTTAACATTATTATCTTATATAACGAAATTATTTAAACCTTCTAATAACAACAATGTTGTATAATAAAAGTTTATTCATGTTTAAAATACCTATATTCCAATAATATAATATTTTTTTAAATATTTGTGATGTTTTGAAATGAGTATCTATATTAAATTTCCAAAATTATAAGTACATATGTTTGAATTATTTAGCGTTTTTTTATACACTGTTCTTTTTCTATTAAAACTTACAGTTTGTGGAATTAGTTTAAATTTTAAAAGGTTATTGTATTTTACTTCTGTCCCTTTATGGGTTTGACGGCTCCGTTCCCTTTACATCTTTTACAATTTCACTTAACCACTATGCCTTATGCTTAACTTAACCTAACTTAACTTTTAATTGCTTCGCCTTATCATTTACTAGCTCTTACATATTATCTTTCAAGTGCGCGAGACCTTCCAGGGCTTCCAATTCCTCTTACCATTTCTCTTCAAGCTTTTCCAAGTCACCCAACACTAACTTTCCTTACACATATTCCTCTTGTATCAATTTTGGTCTCGATTTTGTTTTTTTCCTATCCCCATGCATTCCTTCTTCCCTTTCCTCTTCTAAACTCTTCATCCACTTTTACCTTTGTCCACAACCGCTCAGTATCCACCTAACTCTATTACCACGCTCTTTCCCCCGTCCTTTCCACCTAAACATCTCACTAAGTTGTGCTCCCACGATTCCCTTTCATAACCACATACCCTTCACATTTTCATTTGTTCACTCATCCAATGTTTACACTCATTCATGCCTTCTCCCTTTTGAAGCGTACCATCCTGGACCACCTGCACTCCTCTTTCAACTTCCCTAAATATTCTGGGACCACTTCCATCTTAAACCAATCTATAACATTTATTGTATTTTGACTCCATAATCTTTTCCCACCTGTTATCTTCCTGCTCCTTGTTCATTTCTCTCTCTACTTCCTGCCACTTCCTCCACTCGTCACACATTCTCCATTCCCTTATAACTTGCCATCTCTCCACCTCCCATCTTGAATGTCCCGTGTTTCCTCTCCTCTCCCCATTTAATATTTTCTGAAGGCATACTTGTGATACTTTGCTACCCTTACCACTCTTAAGATTCTCTTCAAAATTCCAGACCCCTTTCTTTTGCCTCATCTCCAATTTCTCTGTCCCTGTTTCTTCTCTCAGCATATAACCAGGGCAGCTCCAACTCACTCCCACAACCCACCTCAGAAATCTCTCTTGCATGTTTTCAACCTTTTTGTACTACTTCCACCCCTAAATCTCCACTATATAACACATCACTGACCATATCAGTAAATCAAACAGCCATACTTTCATCTTCCAGTCCTCTTTGAATCTTCTTTTTCCAATCCCCCACACATGACTCATCGCCTTACTTTCACTTTCCATATTTTTTTCACCTGCAGATCATTTCCACCTGCCGTTCCAAACCGAAATCTTAAATAACGAAATTCCCGCACCATTTCCCCATTTATCTTCCATTCATACTTTACATCATTCTTTCGCTTCCTAAAACAAACTATCCTTGTCTTCGCCACATTCATTGTCAGGTTTTACTCCCTCACATATTCTTCGAATCCTTTCATTAGCAAGTTCATTCCACTTTCATTCTCTACCAGAAGCACCACATCGTCCGCGTACGCTAACGAGTATATTCTCTTATTTCCTAGTACTGTACCCCCTTTTCATTTCTTTTTCATGTTCTCTTCTGGATCTGCTACCAATACGCTAAACAACAACGGGCTTAGCGGGCACCATTGCCTCAGACCCCTCCCTGTTCAGAACTCCTCACCTTTCTGTTCCCAGATTCTCACCCTTGTCTTCGTCTCCGTAAAGACCTCTTTTATCATATCAATCAGCTCTTCGTTCAACCCCTTTTCTTTCATTGCCTTCCACAAAACTTTCCTATTCACCGAATCGAAAGCTGCCTTAAAACTAACGAAAAGAGCGGCCAGTTTTTGTTTTTTCTGTCTCAGGTTCCTATTGACAAGATAATTCAGAACGAAAATATTATCCAGTGTCACCATCCCCTTCTTGAATCCTGTTGGAATGTGCGAAATACTTTCTTTCTCTTCTACCTGTTCTTCTAATCTCTTGCTGAGCACCTCTGCGTATATTTTATACGTTACTGGCATGAGAATGACCCCTCTACAATCTTCCAATTTTCTACACCCTCCTTTCTTTAATAAGGGAACTACCAAACCTGTTCTCCACTCCTTCCGCCATCCTTCCCCTCTCTATACTCTATTACATACTTTCCAAATCTCTTCTCTAGCCCTTCTTCCGCCAAATTTCAACGCTTCATTCTCCATCCCATCCTCTCCCGTGGCCTTGTTCCTTTTTGACTTCTCAATTGCTTGATTCACCTCCTCTCTGGTCACCTCATTCGCACCTTCGATGCCACCCTCCTTGATTTTTCTAACTTCCCTCCACACCTTGCTATCAACCCCTCCTAGCAATTACTTGAATTATACCGTCCATTCATCCATACTTATCTCTTCATTGATTCCATTCCATCCACTCCTTTCTCTATTAATCACCTCCCATTCTCTTCTTCTCTTTATTGCTTTCTCTACCTCCTCCATATACCTAGCCTTCTCCTTTTGTCGTATTACATCCAGTAATTTCTCGTGTTCCCTTTTTCTTTTATTATACACCTTTCTATATATCTCTCCTCTTCTCCAATTCTTTAACGATAACTTCATACGTTCTTTAATCTCTAAAGATTCAACATCCCACCATCCTCTCTTTCTCCTTCTTTCTTCCTCACTCGACCCCTTATCTTACACATCTCATCCACGCCTCATCCATCTTCATTCACCGCATATTCTTCTTCCATTCTTTCCCTATATTCTCATAGCTTATCTATTCCCTATTTGCCCATCTTTGCTTTCCTCGGCCATAATTTAGTCTATTACTGTTTTCCCTTTTCCTGCAAACGTAATTTCGCCTTCCTTATCCCTTTCCGAGTTCCCATTACAAATGAACCATCTTCTTTCTCCCAGAATTTCCAACAGAGTCCTACCCTCCTGTTCCACGTGTTTGTGCTTTCATTTTCTCCTATCAATACCAATTCGTCATTCTTTTTCGCCACCCATTTCCTAATCACACTCCAACCTTCTTCTTCTCACCTTCTCCTGTGAACGCAAACTATCACCACCTTTCTTGTTCCTATCTTCACCATTCGCATGATCACTCCATCCGTTTCCTCAAATCCCATTTCTATTCTCTCTTTTCCCACCAATCCATTCCTTAATCCTGACACCATACCCCCTTTCTTGCTTCACTTTACCCTCTCTTTCTTTGCCTCTTGCATCTGCCACGTATATCCCTTCGGTAACTTCTTCTTTACTCTCCTCCAATCCTTCTCATCTACCCAGGTTCACTCAACATCACTTTATCCCATTTCTTCATCTCTTCCAGAAATCCTTCATCTTTATTCATTAGCCCAGATGCGTTCAAAAACGCTACTCCCACTTCTTTCTTCCTTCCTTTCCGCATTCTTTCCTCTTTCTACCCCTCCCTACTTTTATTAGAACCCCGCCGCTCCGGATTCTCCTTTTTCTTTCCTTCCATTCTCTACTGTTTCCATTACCTCCTCCCTTCTATGTCTAGTCTCCGCTTCTTCCCCTCGTCCCCATGGGCCCTCCCTACTCACTTCGCTCCATTTTTTTTCTTATCATCCTATATCCACACATTCCAATTTATCCACATTCTGTCTTTCCTTATCCCTACCGTATGATACATAAAATATGTAGTAAAAAAGTTCCTATGAACTTGTGTGTCAAACGAAAATTGGGTCTTCTATAGATAATTGTCCTCTCTGTACCAAGCCACATTATCTATTTAAATGCAGTAAATTCTTGGCTTTAACTGTTGAGAAGCGTACTAAAGTCATAAAAGATGCGCGTTTATGTTATAATTGTCTACGTAAGCACAAGATTCGAACAAATCCAATGAATCCTTACAATTAAATCCAGTCTCGGAAATCACATTAAAGTCTCTAGTTTCTTCACCAACCTGTCAACTAATGACGAGTGCGACAGATGAAGTATTTTATAACAAGAGAAATCGTACAAAGGCAAGACTATTACTCGATACTTGTTCAACCACGAATTTTGTAACAATGAACCTAGTAAAGAAATTAAAAATCCCGATGTCAAAATGTTCATTTTCAGTTGGAGCTGTAAACAACCTTACAACGGTTGTGAATGGTACGCCTTACATAACCATTAAATGAGTTTATAATGAGTATCAGCGTACACTTAATCTTTCAGTAATTCCTAATATAACTGATCTAGTTCCGAGTGAAGTCATATTACGTGAGCATCTGCAAATTCCTGAAAACATATTACTCGCTGATCCTAATTTTCACATATCTAGGACAATTGACATGCTCATAGGTGCAGGAACGAGCCTATCTCTATTATCGATAGGTTCCATTTTATCTCAAAACGGTAATGACCTTTATTTATAATAAACTCGTTTAGTCTGGGTAATTGGCTGAGGTTTAGAGCTCTCAAACAAGTCTAAAATCACAAGAACTAATATTTGCTTCGTAACCGATTTAAAACGATAATTGAACAATTTTGGTCCGTCGAAGAGTTGTCATCTCAATCGGCGCTTTCTCAGGAAAAAAATCGATTGCGAGGTACACTTTAAACAACACCAGGGTGGCCACTATTTTTTCAATTTTTGTCTCCTGGCTTTCTCCCGGTTCTCCCGGTTAATATTCGTGATTTCTCCCGGTTTAGAAAAAAACATATACTCGATAAGCATCATGAAGTTTGTTCATAGAATTGGTTATTGAAAGAGAAGTAAGTATTATTGAGACAGTGTTCTATCAAAGGTATGTAATAGGATGTTTCTTCGGCGAAAAAGCGTGCTAGGTTGTAAGTTGGTGAGGTTATTGCGCTGACGATCGGTCTGAGTGGAATGTTGTTTTTGTGAATTTTTGAGAGTCCGTTAAGTCTTGGAGATGTGGGATTGGTAGGTATTAATTTAGCTATTGATGCCACTCTTCAAGACTTTACGGACTCCCAAAAATCCAGAAAAACAACATTCCACTCAGACCGATCGTCAGCGCAATAAACTCACCAACTTACAACCTAGCACGCTACTAGCACCATCCTACCCTACATTCAAGGTATCACAGAACAAATAGGAAGAATTCTCAAAACAAACACAAGATCCAAATCATATTTAATCCACCTGCAAAAATAGGACAACTTCTAAACAACCCTGAAGATAAAAAGGCACCTCTCAGTGATCCGGGAGTATATAAAATCCCTTTTTCTTGTGGCAAAGTCTATATTGGCGAAACTGGGAGGCAAACATAGAGAAGCCATTGAAATCTTAAAACACCCTAATAACATCAATAGGGACAATGGATATAATACCAATCCGATTTGGCTTTCCGTCGTCCCGGGTTTTTAAAAAAAGACTTGATTGGCCAATCCAATTCAAGCAGTCACCACCCTGGTGCACTCTGGCCAATCATAGGCATCGTAGAGAATCTATGTAAGAACAACATAACCTGAAACTTCAGTTTCAGGTCAGCCCTGAAGAAGTGAACTGCAATGATCACGAAACGTCGGCAAGATTCATAGTTTTGCACACTATTGAAACCCGAAAAAACTTAAAATTCTAAATTTAAATTTATCATCATTATTTATATTCGTACAAAAATATAAGTAATCGTAATTTTTTCACAAGTTCACATATGACACGAAATGATAACAAACGAAATTGACTATAAGCTTCATGAAGCGGCCGACAGAGGTCTGGCGTGTTTTCTTATACGAGTTTAACATCTTGGATGTTTCAGTTTAACATAAAAATATATTTGAGTCTAATATCTCAAAAACGTAGAAGATGTCACTTTTTAATATCTGTATGATTGGCAGTACTATCATATACTTTGAACATCTACTAGTGAATATCCATCTTTTTCCATGCAGCAAATTATTTCTGACAAACACTGATATGCTAAGAAGCCTTTTCATCTCAATTTAAACTCTAAATATGCATTAATATTCTCCTCTTTGTTACATTTTTACGATGTCTGGAATTTGTAAACATTTTTCTCCTGACAAGGTGCCGTCCAGATATATAAACAAACCATTTGCATTTTGCGAAAGATGGCGCGGGAATGGAACAGTTCAATAAAAACTTCATACTTTTTACCCTCTTCCCCTTTTCTCCTCATTTTTCAAGGATTTGTCTTTTCTCCTGTTTTTGAACAACTTTTCCTTTTTCTTGTTTTTTGGCTTAAATACAAACGGAAATAATAAAACCCAATAAGAAAATTCAACTACTTTTGGGTAAAAGTTAATTTGTTGTTGTTGAAAAGTCTACTATTGTATTTGTTGATTCGATTTCATCTCATTTGTTTTTGATTTCTACTATTTTGTTAAAAATGCGTCCAATTTTTGACTACAAATTAATTACTGTAACTGGATACTCAAGTATTATATTTCTGGTTGAAAATTCACATATTTTGTTGAGAATTCGTATTTTTCGGCACAAAATCAATCTTCTTGAAAAATAATCTTTTTGTATAAGAATTCATCTCTTTGAATGAAAATTATTTTTTTTATAGAAATTCAACTGCTCGGTTGCAGATTTAACTTAATATTTTTAAAGTTCGCATTCTTTAGAAAATTAATTTTTTTTAACTAAAAATGTAACCATTCCGTTTTTGGTTCAAAAATATTTTCATTTGAAAAATTATCTACTATAATTTAGAATTCAACTATTTGGTTAAAAATGCGTCTTTTTGGTAAAAAATTATTTTTCTTGATTAAAATTTATTCAGTTTTGATTGAGGATTTTTTTATTTTATTGAACATTCATATTTTCGGGTTGAAAGATCACCTGCTTTGTAAAAAATTAATCTTTTTGGCTTAAAAATTCAACAGTTTGGCAGAAAATCAAACTATTTGGTTGAAAATTACCTCTTATCTGTAAAATTCATATTTTTGATTAAAAATGAAAATATTTTGATAAAAAATGCAACTATTTGGTTAGAAATTGAGGTGTGTTTGAAAACGTAACTATTCAGAAGAAAATTGCCTTTTTTGTTGACAAATCATATTTCGGTGTTGCAAATTGAACTGTTTCTTAAAATCTTCGTTTTCTTGGCTTCAAAATTTAAAAGTTTGTTAAAAATTCATTTTTTTATGATTCACCTCTTTGGTTGAAAATTTAAATACTTTCTTGAAAATTCACTTATTTGGTTAAGGATTGAATTATTTGGAAAAAATTAGTCTTTTTTGTTTGAATTCAAGTGCTTGAAAATTCATTATTTTTATTTTTGAAAATTAAGTTTTTCAACTTTCAATTTAAGGATACCATTTTGAGTTGAAAGCTGGCCTTTTTTGGTTAAAAATTTAACTATTCGGTTAAAAATGCATCTTCATTGATTGAAAATTAACTTTCTTATTAAAAATTCATCATTACTGGCTTGAAAGTCAATTGTTTTTCAAAACGTTGGACCTTTTAGCTTTGAAACTTTATTATTTTGTTGAAAATTAGTTTTTTCTTGTAAAAAATAATTCTTTTTAGTTGAAAGTTCATGTTTCAAAATTCATGTTTGTATATTGAAGATTCAACTATTTGGTTGAAAATTTTACTATTGCGTTAAAAACCTAATTATTTTGTTGAAAATTCAACTATTTTTCTAAAAATTGGTCCTTTTCAAAATTCAACTATGTGGTTAATAATGCAACTGTTTAGTTAACCTTTGCAATTTCAGAAATGTAAAGCGTCTCATTTAAACCCAATACGGTATGAAGATTAATTTTATTAAGAAGAATTTATTTTTCTATTCTGGTAACAAAGTCCTTCTATTTTACCTGTTTTTAGAGCATTTTGGGGTGTGAGGTCTGATATTTGTAATTATGCGAAAGAAAATTGAAAAATAAAAGTGAAGAACGTGTTTAGCTCACGGCTGCGTTACTTCACGGTTGACAATGAGGGGGGGGGGGAGGGCTAAAAATATCTCAAAATTGATAACGTGATACATAGACGGTCCCTAAGAATGATCATCTAAAAAATTTAAATGATATGTGGATGATGCCACTTGTTTACATTGTTCTGGGATTAAAGGATTTCTTTTTAGTTTGAAAACCCTTTGGATTCTGTTTTGCTCATTAGGTAATAAGCAAACGCGCTCGTAATGCGCACTCTTCTTCTAGAAAAAATGCTTCCCAGGTCCTCTGGCTCTCCCTGCCTAAATCTTCTCCAACATTCTCTTATAACGTACGTTTCTATGTATTCATACTCTTGTTTGCTGGTGCTCTCATAGGCTGTAAGGTTGGTATATAGGTTCCAAGATGAAAGTCAGGAGGAAGTTGGATTGGGTCGGCAGCCCGGTCGCCTACCGGGACAGCCTACTAGAGTATTCCTCGAGAGGGTGAAACACGGCAAGAACTACCCCTCGGAGTAGAAGCGTGCCGACGTTGGGACCGAAGCTCTTGTTGTCCGACTAAAATATTCAAGACACTCGACGGCACAATGATATGTGCACTTCTCCAATCCATGCTTTCTTCCTTCCATCCTTCCCCTTTCCTCTCCTTTTTCCACCTGGCTTACTCACTCCTAACCCTCTCTTAATATCCAGCTTCCGCTCAGATTCTGAAAAAACATTACCCTCTTTTGGGCCATTAAAAAAAGTACTTTTTCATGTACAGGAAAATTGAGGTAATGGATAACGAGCTAATTTAGATGATTTATTAGTTAAATGGAAAAAGTGAACACAATACTTATTTCAGGTGATTATGAACATTTATACGAAAAACCTCTCAATAATTGTATGTATTTTTTCACTCAAAAAATTACCTGAACGACTACACATTTTTTTTTAATTTCACAGTATAATCTAAAAGTTGTATGTAAGTGTAAAAAGGAAAAGAATAAAATTATAATTCGAGACGGGGAAGAATAAAACGGGTATAGAGGCTTGAAAAACTTGAAATAATGTAAGAAAATTAATATTTCAGCAGTAAAAATGTCTAGTGCAGTTAATATCAAATACATATAATAATCAGAGCAGAACTATATTCGCGCTCGAAAACACAATAATAAAATAGTTATTGGTGGGTGATTGTAGTTATAGACATCCAATTGTTACAGAAGTAATTTCCAACTGTGAAGAAAATTTTATTACATTTTATTCAAAAATATTTTTTGCAATAATTTCAGACTTCGATTTTCAGCAAAGATAAATCTTATTAATTTAAAATTTGGGTAATCCATAAATTACGGCTTCCATAAATGAACCCTCCCTCGTAAATGATGATAAGGATTGAGGGGTAACTTTTCATGATTTTTCTGTATAGACACAATAACTAAAAATGCCTAATTGCACAAAAGCCTTAAAATTTGAGTTATTTTTTTGCAGAATTAATAAATCCACCGACGAGGGCCGCCATTGTGTGCTGAAACGTTTGCCTTAATAACTAACTAATTCAATTTAATTCTTTTGGACCCTAAAGCTAAAACCATTTCGCCGACTACTATTTTTTAATCAAGTATGATATTTTTAAAATAATGAAATAAATAATTGAGTGGTAAAAATCATTCATAAATCTTTAAAAACATAATTTAAAATATGTGACAAATTGAATTAAAATTTTAAGTACAATTATTCATTATATGATATCATATTACATGAGTTTGAATCCCAGATGATTTGTTCACAGACTAATAGAAATAATATGTAATAATGCATTAACACGAGCCAGATAGACCAACAAAAAAGAATATCTAAAGAAAAAATATAGCGCAATATTAAATTAATATAGTAAAAAAAAATGAAAAGTATAGAAACTATCTGCTTCTTAATTCTTAACAGTGCGCTGACATTGAAAAGAATAAATAAACTGATTGTTTCCACACTCCGCTAAACTCAATGTTTGTCTACACTTAAGCGTTTCAAATGAGATATAGATTTCGTTAAGCTTCAAACTTATTTTTTATTTTATAAATAATGCTGAACGTTTGAACAAAAAATTACCCGTTAGAATTCTCGGGACGCGGGGCGACAGTACTTTTACAAGTTTCAGAGGCCTTTATATGTAGTAAAATTGTAGTCTTCATTGTGAGAAAGTCCGGCCTGCGCTCCTAGCTTTTTTTCCGATGGACTATGGAGTCCCCAATTTTACTATTGTATTTTTTTGTTTAAATAAAAAAATATAAATAGGTTTAATAAAAGCAAATTATTTGTTTGAATGAAACAAATTGTACCAAAGAGATTATTTGTTTCAATCAATATGGTGCATATTTTTCTTTTAATTACATTGAATAAATGTTTTGTTAGTTAAAGCAAAACATTTGTTTCTTTCGCTTATATGATATAAACCAATTCTTCTTGCATGATTCAAACAAACGTTTTACTCAGAGCTAGTGGAATTTAAATTATTCATATACTATTTAGAGTAGTATTAGTTTGAGACTTAGGTCACTAAGGTCATGGATTAAATATCCAATTGGTAATTCTCTATATAAAATATAAAATAAGAAAAAAACGTTTATGTCTGTCAGAACGTCACAATATTAGTTTGAAATTTCAGAAAATCTCTGCATGGTCATGATCCTCCAGTCACTAGGATCGTACAACCTATTATTTTTATTTGTATACACACAAACAGCTGTCAAGCATCCATGAATATGTATGTGAAAACCCTTTCTCTTCTCTCTTGACTTCTTTCAGCTCTCTTCATACTCTATGTAGAGAAAAGCCGACACCCGAGGTTCAAGACCCTTTACATAATTTTGCGTCTCAATCCACTCATGTGTTGGGAATACAGTGGCTAGAGCGTGTTTTATCCGATAGAACACAGGAAGAATCATCCTGCTGTTAGTGCTTTCGAGAGCTGTTAATTATTCAAGCAACCACTGAAATCGTACCTGCTAATGGACTGGTTCCTTCTACGAATTACATGTTTCGTGCGTAGTGTTCTGAGTCCAGGTAACACGTGGTTTGATCTTATCATGATTTATCACTTAATACACCTCTAACCATATAAAAAGTAACCATTTCTAGAAGACGTGAACACACAAATAATTGAAGAGATATATTTTTTGATTTCATTTCCATTGATTCAAAGTAGAATGAAATGGAAAATCCGATAGGCAAATAATATTTTTAGAGATATTACATTTTGGCGCTCAATAAATTTGTCGAGCTGATATTTGACCAGTATTTAGCAACCCACTATATGGAACCCCTAACCACATATGGTTTATAAAATGCTGAAAAATGTTTTTTTTTCCCCCTTCTTTAAGCTCCACATACTCGATAATAAACGAGCATATTTTGCATTATTTATGAGGTTAGCAATATAGTGTGGCGTGGTGGTGAACAGCTATAGTATTTTTCATCGTCCATGTTTGATATTTCGAATTCTTGATTTCCTTTCGATGTTACAATTTTTTATTTCAATATTAAGGTTTTATATTTGAATTCTGAACTTTAATACTTTAATTTTTATTAGTCATAGTGGAAACTCTTCTAAATTTTTCTAATATGAATAGACTCGAATTATCATTACGTTAAAGTGTAATTGAAATTACAATTTATTGAGCGTGCTTACCATATTTACTTGTAAGATTATTGTGTTCTCTGGCTATGTAAGAACATTTTTCTCAAATTTTACAATTTTACTCAGTCACAAATGATTAGTTATTATTCCAAAAAATTAATATAAGTGATGTCTTGAATCTCCAGAGAAGTGCATAATTTTTAATTAATTATATTCTTTTGTCTTAGAATTGCAAAGTGACATTTTCGGACTTACTTCTTCACTTTTTTAACGTCACTTGAGCGACAATGAAGGAGATATTCTATTTGAATTGTGAACGAGAAGATTAATGAAACTGAGTACGTATTCTTGTACCAAAGTAGAAAGATGGAGGGAGCGAAGTTGAGGATGCTCGAGCTAAGTACTTCGATATTACAAATGTTCTACTTAAATACGAGTATACAGTAATAATCTTATGAGTCAGGATTATTCTTTTATTTATCTCCGAATGTTACTTCTTTCATTGTAGCCGCGGGTCAGGGAAAACCTGGAAATCCTAGAAAATCCGAGAATTTTATTGATCAGGGAAAGTCATGGAAATGTCAAGGATTATGAAAAAAATCCTACAAAAGTAAGGAAATTTCTATAACAGACACTTCGAATAACTGTCTAGGGTAATAATTTGAAATTTCTGTATTTTAATTTTTAATTGTTTTACTTCGTTTATAAAAGATACCATGATAAAAATGTTACAAGATTAGGGTTCTGGCCTTTGAATAATTATGGTCATGGATCATGAAAACTTGATCAGGGAAAAATGAGGTTATTTTGAAAATTAAGTTTTGCGACCATCCTGATATAATATTGTTGTCAGTAATTGATATGCCATGTATTTCAATTGCGATTTCTTTTTTGCAGTTGCTTGCTCCTGACGATTATATTTTTTTGTAGAAATCTTTTTGTAGAAATGTCCTCTTTTTAGGTTTAAATATTTACCATTACATTTTTAGTCAAAAATTCATTTTTATAAGTTTATATTCAAGTATACATGCAACTTATTGTTTGAAGATTGATCTTTCTTAGTTAAGACCTCTATTATATGTTTGAAAATTCATGCATTTTGTTGAAAAAAATTTTCTTTTTGGTAGAATTAACCATTGATACATCATTAATAATTCATCTTTGTATGTTCATAAAGTATTTCAAGTATTTAGTTAATAAAGTCATCTTTTCTGATTCAGAATTCAACTCTGTTCTAAAAAATGCAATGATTTGGTTGAAAATGCAACTATTTCTGGTTGAAGCTTAATCTGTTTTGTTTGAGAATTTTTCTTTGTAGGTTGAAAGTTCAACAATTAGCTCAAAAATTGAACTATTTTGTTATTGTTATATCTGTTTTGGTCGAACATGCAACTGTTTTATTTAATATTTGTCCTTTTCGATTGGAAATTGATCATTTTTGGTTGAATAATCATATTTTTTTCAATAAATAAATTTTTGAATTTCAAACTTAAATTTTGTTATTTCTTTTACATAAGATTCTGTGTTGAAAATGTTACGAAATTAAAATTCGTGAGAGGCACAGAGTATTTTGAAAATTAAGTTCTTCGGCCGTCCTCTTCTTTCCAATTTACTTTATAAAACATTGTTCAGCTTATTTGAATTTTGATCTCCAGATTCAAAAATGTTTAAACACTCATGGACACATGCGCTGTATCACAGAAGGCATAATTACGTCCCGATATAATAATTACCTGATTATTACAACGAATAAAGTGGATCGGAACGCAGTGGTGCGGATCACTGACCATGGAAACAAAATTTCTGAAATAAGCAAATCCCATACAATCGAACCGATACGTGGCCGTATTGAACCCTACCGATTTGTAGGTGGCGTTAGGGATTGAATTTGAGTGAGCTGGCAAAAACCAACGCGTGGGCATCGTTTCGCAAAGGATACCGAGCAATAAATACGAGAACCGATTAGATCGGCATAGTCAGCATTTTCACCACCCAATAACTGGCGTGAAATATCGCCCAGCCAGCTTTCTACACTCGTTTACCGCCCGATTCCGCGGCATGGTCAATAAAGTGTTAATGAAACCATACAATATTGCAATCTCTATGCGACTGAGTGCATATACTAGAAAGCCTTACTTTCTATTTTGTTATGTAAAACCCCATGGTACCTTTATAGTTCACCTTGGGGTGCATTATAAAAGTTAGCGTCCTTTCTGAGTATAGTTCTGTGGAGTCACTCGAATATATGCATGCGTGGCTACAAAGAGACGATGTACCAAGAGTGCAAAGTAAGTGACGCTAAGTTAACTTCAACAAATCCAAGAGTTTCTTGTTTTAACTCTACGTAACCTTCTCTAAATGTAGAAGTACGCTCTGCGAGTACGACCCATTCTGGGAAGAAACTTTTAGAGAAATTTTACTCGTTACATATTTTCATCATCTTGTCTTGTTCATATAAGTTTACGTCCCCATTGTAAGCTAATGCTAATTCTGTGTGAAATGTGAAAATATGCAGGGAGGGTTGAAATATTACGTGCCGCTCTAAAGAGAGAGAAATTATGCTTTCAGGTTTCAGAACCTTATTTATTTACCTTTCATAAATCATATTATATTTGAAATTCTATAAAAGTCCATCTCTATTTAATGTCATTTGTAAAACTGTATTAATTGAGTATTGAGTGTTTTGCAACTAAAGTGTCTAATATTATAACATACGCAAACTTTAAATGATCCAGAGAATCGCTACAAAAAAAAAGTATAAGCACCTTGAGAGTTCAGTGAGTTCAAAATATTTTATTATTTTGCTAGGAATTTTCAATATTGTTAATAAAAAACCCTCTGAATTAAATAATTCAATATTAAACCAATCCTTATATAAGAATTAAAATGTTTAAGAATTTTAAACTGCAATGCCTATGAACTGAGCAACTTGTAATTAAAAATTCATATTTAGAGAACAAAATTATTAAGTCGTAATGTTAAAATTGATAATAGAAAGTTTACAAAACTACGCAGATATCACATACAGTTATGAAATATTGAAGTTTTTAATTCAAAAATATAAAACACGAAAGATAATAAGCCTGAAAAACAATTCTTGAATCAAGGCACAATTTTTTGCCACAAAAAAGAAACCCTTTTATGTGTAACGTTCACCGTTTAAGAAAGAGTTTCCTATGAATAAAATGAAATGTCTCGTTTTAATGAAAGATATTACTTAAAAAGTATTTTTAAATCCTTAGAACGTCACTTGTGAATATGTAAGCAGTAATAAAGTGGGAAACTCGACAAGATGTACAGATGAACATAAAATGCTTCTTTTTCTAGCAATTTAGGACACTTAAAATTTGGTTATACATTAAATTAAATGCTAGCTGAAAAAGTTTTAAACGCTTCTCGTAAAAAGTTGCAACCTGCTTTTATTTATATGAAATTATTTTTAATGAGAGAAACTCGTTCAGTCACCGTCACGCGGTCTTTCTCGTCACTTTGCTGTGCCTTTTTTACATCTTTTAGTTTCTTTTTCTCGTCCTTTTCTCGCCTCGACCTCTTCTTCATTACCATCGACCCTTCATTCAAGAACGACCTCGATTCAGCTGACATTTCGTACACTTCATCCGTTCTCTATGTAAAAAGTACTGAGACGCCTTCTCTTCAAATATTTTTTTTTTGACTTCTTCCTTTATTTTTGAAGCCAAGATTCGCTCATGCGACATTATTTTCGTACTTCGTATTATTTGTCAACTAAAACTTTATTTGACAAGAAAATATGTAATGCGTGTGATATAATTCCCACACAGAGAGTCTGGACTAAATGATCGCTCATAACATCATTTCGATGAGAATTAGGCAAAATAATTTTATAATCGAATAATTAGTTCATATGCTCATATTGGTTCACATTGACACATTATTTGTGCTTGACAGTTGAAATTTGGCATGTGTGATAAGCATCCATGTAGCATACTCGAGAAAAAATTTAATTTGCTATGCTGGAAGTTTTCGTTTTGGATGTAGATATAGATGTAGAATTTAATCATGAATAAAAATCGAGAAATAAATATAGAAGATAAAACTAAAGCAATAATAAAAATAACTCACAAATTCTATAGCCTACGAGACCCTTCCTTGAGACATTATAAATATTTTTCAAAATTATTCCTGCATCAATTACTGCAAATACGGACTTTAAAATTTTGCTCATCAGACTTTTGCATAAGCTTTTATCTTCAAAAGCTGATTACTCAAATTGGACCCACACTTGACCTAAATAAACTAGTTTTTGAAAGACACTTGTACATTCTTATTATCTACACTGTAAGAAGAGAAATGAATTTAAAAGTATTGTGGATTTCTTAGTATCTTTGACGAAAGCAAAATTTGAGTTTCTGAAATTTTCTTGCAATTAACACAGTAAAAGGTGAGATTGGTCATCACAAGATTGCTATAGACAGTGGATATTTTCCATTATTTGAAAAACTAGTGTAGAAATGTATTACAAACTTCAGAAATCAATAAAATATATGCGAACGCATTACAACCAAAAGCTTGAGCCATCTGAGTCAACTAGGAAGTGCGAAAAATGAAAAAAACTGTTTCTGAGATTATGCTGAAAAAATACATCTTGACTTTACTAAGTATTTTCTCAGGAGTAGAACGCTTTGAAAATATTTTGCTTATGTCTAATATTGCTCAGGGTCTCAACTGGTACATCTGATGTGATAGAATGTTCAAAATTGCATAAATAAATTCATATCTTGTATTTGGTAAAGACTAATCCAAGACAATTTCAAGATATTCTGTATGCTTAGCTCGTGAGACGGAACCAAACTAATATTGATGTTCTAAGACAATTAATTTAAACTAAGACAGAAATTTATGTCTTGAAACAATATTGTTTGATTTCAAAAGAACCTGAGAGATTTATAACTCAGAGACAAGCCAAAAGACTACCAAGGCCTCCGAGGATTATCACTGATCCACTTTAAATTTCACGGATGTTTATATTATTTATCATCATGGTATTTATTTTATATGTATTAATAAGTTTGTCTATCCACATTAATTATGTTCTTTGGATGGCGAGTCTCAAAATATTCTCCATTTATGTCCTATCTCCAACAGTTCACTAGAAACTTGTAGAAAATGACAGTTTTATTCTCTTCATAGAAAATTTGATATGCCTGTTGCTTTTGAGAACAACAGGTTCTGAATTTTGAATTTAAAAATCAGTTATTACAAAATTACTAGTTTTATTGTTTGTAAAATGATAATCCTTAGCAGATGTTAACTATTTGGTCCCGACCTATCTGGAAGTAGCAGGCCTTGTCGGTAGTAATAAACCCAATACACGAATTATCCTTCCGTGTCTCAAGAGAAGTCAACCTGGTCTTGTCTTGGCAGAGTCACAGCCATAAATGTAAGAGAAGTCTGTATCTCCAATTAGCTGGTGAGATGGGACGAGAAATTATTGTCTTATAGACATATGTATTGAAGAAATTAAAGACAAAATCAAGACCAAATATTTTTACCCGGGTGGGTAGAATACAGTGGGTGGAGTAATTTCCGCATGACAGGTATTTAAAAATAAATGCTAGGTGAAATTAGGATTCATTACAAAAAAAAGTATCATTTCCTACAGGTTCAAATACTTCACAAGCCTAGTAGCATCATATTCAGGTTTCGCTGTGACCAAATAACTGTGGTAATATGAACGATTTATTTTCTCACAAAAATGTTCAATTTCTAGCATAAACTGTACAGAATCCTCTGCATCACCTTTGCATCATGTCATGAATGACGTGAAATTTATTCACAATTACTACTTTGAAAATTTCCCGACCCACTGATTGCCACTCTCCCCTACCTCACAAATCTGTTTGCGCTGCAAGTAGAAAAGTCCGAGTATATCCAGCCAACGAGTTTCGTCCAATTCAATCATAGAGCCCGAGTTTTTGCCTGAGGTGTGATTACAATCGATTTCATAGCAAGCACTTTTCCGTGTACTGCTATACAACTTTTCCGTATATGTTCAATTCCTCTTTTCAGTATATGCACCATCGTATCTGGTGGTGTTCGTGTTTTGCCGACGGTATCGACACGAATTCGAGGCGTCCGAGGCCTCGTGTAACAATTAGAGTTGTGGGTGAGTTTGGGGTTGACCGCGACAAAGCATGCAGCAACGAAGTATTGAGCCATGTATTTCACAGCACCGAAACACCCCAACCCTCCTCTCATTCTGTCTCTCCGATCCTCTCCCAACCCCTTTTCTCTACCACTCTCTTTCTGCATAATAGCAGACAGTCGGCACACAAATACCATAGTACAGAATGGCACGGCATAGGGTACCGTGCACTGACCGATCTGTACTCGACACCAATACGCGTATATCCAAACGCTGTTCGGTTTATCCGGTTTGGTCCTGGAACACGATGCCACTGTTTCACCAAACAGAACACACGAAAACACTCAAGCGGCTCGGAACCAATGATCTGCGGTCTGGTCAACAATGCCCGATAAGCTGATATTCCGTATTTGACACATGTCAACTTTAGGGAAGCAATCCACTTTTCCATCTCCTTCATATTTCACTGGAGACAATATTTGTTTGATATCATATACTTAAAAGAAACAGTATAAAAATCTTTTAACGTCCGATAAGTCAATATTGAAAAGAAAAAAACAGCAATAACTTTACTACACTCTGTCGGACAATTTATTTCGAAATCCCAACGTTTGAAGTAAAAATAAAAATTATTTATTATGCGAAACATTTATTAAATTTATTCAATGAAAAATATCCACCATACTGATTAAACAAATAATTTGTTTCGTACAATTTCTTTAATTTGAAGAAGGAATTGATTTTATTAAATTTATTTCAGAGGTCTGAAATTTTAATCAAACATTCATTCTAAATATGTAAGGAGTCAGCCACAAATTACGTAAGGTTTTTTTTCTAAAATTTAGACCCCCTCCATGTAAGGTATTGCACAATCGTCTGTGGCCCCCCTCAGCCCCAAATCTAAGATTTTATAAACTTAGGAAACTTAGGGACATTAGTTTTAGAAAATAAAATGTGTTCATAACTGGTGTTAAGTCTTACAAACCAAAATTGTCAGTTTTCTAACATAATATTTCAAAAGTAATAAAAATGAACTTCAATTCTTATTTGAAGTAGTATTATTCTTTAGAACATAAATTATAAAAATTCCTATTTATTTATCCCAGGCTTTACAGACCTTCCCCTACTACCCGCTGTATCGCTTTTGCACTTAAATGCGAACTGAATAATATAAATTTAATAAGAAAAATCATCTATTTTCGTTAGGAAATTAATTCTTCAACTCTCTTTGGTTGAGAATTTATATTTTTTGTTTGAAAATTTTATTTTTTGGTCAAAATTCATATTATTTGTTTGAAAATTCAACGATTTTGTTTATGAAAAGTCACTTTTTCTGATTGAAAGTTCAACTATTTTGTTGGAAGTTCGCATTTATTGGTGCAAAACTCAACTTTTTTGTAAAAAATCAATCTTTTTGTCTTTGAAATTCAACATTTAACATGACGTTTTTTTCTTAATTGACTTAAAATCTCCTGCGTTTGAAAATTCAACTCTTTTGTTAAAAATTCATCTTTTTGTTTTGAAAATTCATCTCTTTCGTTGAAATTTTTTTTTTAACTGCAACTATTTAGTTAAATATTGATTTTTCTATTGATAGTTCATAATTTCAACTGAATATTAATTTTCTTTAGCTGAAAGCTCATGTATTTTGTTCAAAATGTATCCTTTTCGGTAGAAAATTAAGGTGCTTTCTTGAAAATTATTCTTTTTTATCAGAAAATTAATATTTTTGGTTGAAAATTCAACTATTGGTTACAAGTGCATATATCGATTGAAAATTCCTTTCTTCCTGGTTAAAGGTTTATTATTTTAATTGAGTTTTAGTGTGAAAATCTTTTATATATTTATCAAGCTAATTTGTAACTTTTTTCGACATTTCTAAAATAACTTATAAAACAATAAATTGTGAATTTTCTTCGAAAGAAAATTCCCCTGAATAAGGACAAATAAAGATTTTCTTCGAATGAAACAAACATTTCTCCAATTCAGTGTCTATATATACCAAAAAAAATTGGCTATTTCACCGATATTTCAGTACCAATATTGCCTTTTTCAGATCCCGCTATTCGTAACAAAAAAATCCGGCTATTCTTCCGAAATTTCTATACCCTTAGCCACGGCCTTTTTTAAACTCTATGACAAAGAAATATTTTTTTTTATTGAAACAAACATTATTCTCATTGTTCACGATTAATTTCTCGATTCGTCATGTGTGTGGCATATTTCAATTTCTATTTCATGCAACTCAGGAAAAATAGAAAATAACTAGAGTCATAACTTTAATGTAAACTCTATCGTTATCAAACATTCTAGCATTGGTGGAAATTTTCTCACGATCGCCATTTCAATTCCTTCAATGACGTATTCTTTTAATAATATGAATTCTTTCAAATTTTGTAACGTTGCAGTTTAATTCACTACTAGGACAAAGTAAGTTTAACCTTTTTTTTTATTTCCATCTGCTTTTCAATGTCTCAGACACAAAATGTAATGTTTTGAGTAAGTGGATAATTTGTAAAGTAAATCAAATACCTTAAATAAAAATCGAGAAGAAAGCATTAATTTTGTGAATATTTTAATTCCTAAATATTCAAGTTTTTCATTACTTTAAAATAATTTTTCTATAGCGAATTTTCTAATAGATGTCAAAGTTTGGTCTAAATCAACTTGTAAATGATTCTTAAGGAACAAATTAGGAAGAAACTTTCACATTATTTTTTAAAATTGTATTGACTGATATTGCTTCTTCTTATCTTTCTCTTAGCTTCGCAAATTCCTTCGACTGAATCAAAGATTCAGAGGATCCACTTCCCAGATTATTTATACCTAAAAAATTATGCAGCTATTAGGTAGCAACTCATATGACCCTCTTTCGTTTGGAACTCTCTGACTCTTAAATTTTCTTTTTTCTTCTCTCACGCATCCTTGCCATTCATCTTTAGAAATGGACTTTGATATTCAATAATGTAAGAAAAATTTCCCGAAGCTATCGACCTCACGCAAGTCTTCACGCAAATGTCCTCTACATCTCCCAGGGTACCGTGATGTCAAAATAAGTAGATAAAGGTATTAAAATTCATCAAAGCGTTTTGCTTAAATATAAGTTTTGAGATAGAATACAATTATTTTGCACACGAAAAAAAAAGTTTTATTTTGATATAAAAATCGGCGTCAAAACGTACTGAAACAACATTGATTCAAACTATAATTGGTTCATGTTGATTGAGCAATACGAAGATTAAAAGCAATTCAATTGTTTTTCAGTTTTGACATTGATCAATGGAAGGATAATAACTGAAGTTTAAATTGAGTTTGTAAAAAAATGACCTGAAGCAAAAGTGAATCACTAGTTTTTTTTGTGTAACTTTATATTCTCTTGAAATAAAATTTCGAACTATGTTCGTACCAGACCAAAATTTTGCCCTAAAATAGAAAATAGAAGATTTTAGAAACTTTCTATGTTAGTCTACCAATCAGAGACAATGTACTGATAAATTTATTTTTACGGCGTTCAGACAATGAGAAATACTGATGGATTATATCACAGAGGAAATGAATGTAGAGAGAAGGTGGTCTGGTTGGATACAAAAACATTTGCTCTCCCTGCGGTCTCTTTTACCTTGATTCCAGATAAATGTTTGCCACGTTCTTTCTTACTTTAACGCGCGAGCAGAAACTCTAACCTGCAGTTTCAACGACCTTACAAAATATAAAAGTAAACCAGGATTCAGGTCCTGCGATTCAAATATTCTTGTTATTTTTGGCGTGACTCAAATAAAACGAATACTTCCAACATTTTTCCACTATTCAGAAATGATAATGAATAAAAATTCTCCCATTCGGAATTATTATATGTGATAAACTACGATTAGTTCATTCTATCAGTACTGAAGCTCCTATGTTTTCGGGACTCTTTATATCATGTCAATGTGATGGTTTATTAGTATACGCCAGTTTGACACATAAATTTGTCTCTGGCATGAAGTTATCCCCCTTACATGAAAATTCATTTTTGTCTGACCCCTCTTGAAAACGCGCCATTGCATGCACGTGAAGCAAGCGTAATGTGGCCGCTTACAGCCCAGTGACGCTCGCACATGCGCACTCCGCCGCCGGGCCAACATGAAACTTTACGCCAGCTGCATTAAACTTTACGCCCGCTACATAAAACTTTACGCTCGCTACACATACACTGCACCCCGCAAGTAAGGACATGGAGGAATCGATCTTTATATTTAAATTGCTGCCCTCGCTTCGCTCGGGCAGCAAATTCACACTCGTCCAAATAGCCTTCTTTACGCCCTCGATACACAATATACTATTTCATCTTTATTAGCTTTGCACTTTGAATTAAAAAGAGTGAATGTTTTAAACGCCTGATGCCAAATTTGAAAATGAATAATTTGTAATGCTTTATAGTTTTGATATTATGATTTAAAAATACTTGAATTTCAAACCAAGTTTGAAATTTCTTAATTTTCAACGCTTCAAGTTTGAATAAATTCATTTTTAAAGCTTCCAATTTGAAATCATAACTTTCAAAGTTTTTAGTATGTTTGAACTTTAATGGTGTACAGTACTTAAGATTCTTCAATTTTGAACGATGAAAATGATAGTGATTTTTCTTTAGATTGATGTCACATTTTTTAGTAAACAAATGCATCCAGTCGCTTTGAATGTCACTTGATACTACATGGTAGGATACTTATTAATAATATTTATCATCTTTTAAATTTCTATGATTTTATTTTATTAAAGTGTAAAATTTAAATATCAAATATATCAGAAAAATCCACATTTAAATCTTTGAAAATTGCTCAGAATTGTACAATTTCAAAAATTTGAATCTATTGGATTTCTATTTGAAAATAAAAAAAAAATGAATCATTTATAATTGAAAATGTTTGATTGGCAGGTTTCAAAGACGAATAATAATTCAGAATGAAGTATTAAAAATCTAACTTGTTAAAATTAAAAAGATCAAAATTATGTAGTGTAAAATCAAAATGGATAAAAATAGAACTATCTGAAATTGATGCAGTAAGTAAATAATTTCTTCAATTTTCTATTGTTTCAATTTCAGAGTGCTGAATTTTTATCTCGAAGGACAAATTTTTACTTTTTTCTTTTCAAAAGTCTGAATATTGCAAAAAAATTGAAAGTTATAAATTTTGAAAAGGGTAATCAACAATCTGTTAATTGATCATTTTTCAACGATTCAAATTTACTTAAAATGATTGAGATTTTAAAAAGTTTTAGTTTTCAATGAAGTTCGATTTCGTTTAATTTTCAACGTTCCGCAGTAAACATTTCTTCATTTTCAATTTTCCCACTTAAAATTACTTCGTTTCGAATTTTGCTTCAAAATAATTCAATTTTAAAGGTTAATAATTGTGAACTTTTACATTTCAAACGGCAAAAATGACGATGAATTTTTTGTTGATTTTAGACAATTTTATCTTATCAATTCAGATATTAAATTAAAATAATTGTTTGCAATAACAACTTTAATTTCTAGAATATCTGAATCTTTGACCTTGAAATATTCAATTTCGTTCTCAATTTCAATTTTTCAAATTTGAATCGCTTCGAATTGAAAATTATTTCAATTAAAAATATTTCAATTTTGAACACTTTTAATTAGAAATAATATAATTTCGATTTCTTTAAATTTTTTCATGATCTAATTTTTGAAATTCTAATATGAAATTATTAAATTTCGAACATTTTGACACTATCCTATTTCCGAAATTTTAATCTGTAATTATTCAATTTCGAGATTCTTTAATTTAAAACAAATTTTTCAATTTCAAATGTTTTGAATTAGCAATGGTATATTTTCAACTTTGGAATGAAATAGTCCAATTTTCAAAAGTTTAGTCTGAAATTCTGGTTAACAATTTTCCAACTACAAACATTTCAATTGTCAAATTATTTAATTTCAAACGCTTTCATTCAGAAATCATACAAGCTTAATTACTTTTTATTCATTTTGAAATATTGTTCTTTTTTAAAATTTTACCTTATCTAAAATTATTCCATTTGGAACTGTTTCAAGACAAAATCGTTCAATACATCCTTTCTTTAATTTCAAACGCTTTCAATTCCAAATTATTAATTAATGTTTCAAAAATTGAAAAAGCTCCTAATATTTGAAAATTTGTTCAGTAATGGATTTTCTGAATTGTTTATATTTTTAATGTTAGCAAATAAAAATGCAGGAACGTAAATGCGCGCTTCGTGCGCGTACATTTCCTTCAATGAAACAAAATACATTCAGTGAAAAAAATATAGATTTTGTGAATTCTTAGAATATAAAATCTTCAAAATTAAAAAAGATTAACAGATTAACAAAAGAAAACCTTTAAGGAAGTAGTGCCTAAATTAGATAGTGGATATAGAGTGCTGCCTCCTACAATTATGAACTTCGAGCCCTGAACCTCATTGGACTTGAGCTTCGGCTTGGTTCGATTTAGTCGGGAAGCCTAATCCACCGTCACTTCTACCTATAATGGAATTCCGCGGGAGCATTGAGAATCTCCTCCCCGGCCTCCCTTCTTTGCACCCTGGCCCTCGTACGATTCTAAAAGCACGTAAACGCCAGAGGCCCTGGACAAGGGTGGTTGGGATCTTAATCCCTCGTACGTTTCTCTAAAAAAAAAGAACTAAAAAAAATAAGAAAAAGGGGAAAGTACTCATCCCAGGAGGCCTTCCCGGGGGAATGAATCGCACGCCTCTTCCTAGGGCAGTCATTCTTCCTCGTAGGCTCGGATTAAAAATCTATTATTTAAGCGACCGTCGCCCCCGGCGTGTCGGCGGGTGAGCACTCTCTAAATTGTATGCCAAAGAAGCACGTATATTTTTCATCCCAGCACTCTTTTGGAAATTTACCCGAGTACTTTGAGCCAATTTTTAACAACGTAGAGAAAAAAGCATATACGCAATTCGCTTTTCATCGACGTCGTATTTGTGTTTATGTTCTTTCCATAATTTGTTACAATTTGGAACAGTATTAAGATCTTGTTGATCGGACAAGTAATTAAAATTTCCATAAAAAATTGTAGGAGAAATAATGTCGAATTTATCCCATTCATCTATTAAGAATTATTTTGGAAGCGAAATAAACGAATACACATTAAATGCTGAAAAAGAAGGAAATACATTCAATTAAAATGCATAAATTGTTTACTGCACGAAAAATATTTTCGGTGATATTTCCAGGCCATTGTGATTAAACGGAAAAAGTATTGATAAATATTCTAGACATTCATGATTAGAATACGTATTAGTATTAGTTCGAAGATGCACGCACCTTGAATTGGACAATTTTAAAGTAAAAGCAATTCATATAATTACAATCATTAGCTCAAACTGAAATCTTAAATACTTCAAAAGTGTTTAAAATTGTTCGATTTCAATATGAAGGTGTTCAGATGCTAATAATGTACAATTTGGAAGCCCTTAAAAATTAACATTTCGAACATTTTAAATAGATTGATTTGAGGTGGAATCTCACAATTTTCCAAAATTGGGAATGTAGTTAATTGGAAATGAAACAAATTTTAATTAAGGAATTTATAAATTCGTGAGCATATGAAAATTCAAACAACAGAAATGTAAAAGTGGAACGTTTTAATTTGTAGACGTTAAAAAAAACATTTAATTGCTGATTTTTTAGAGTGACAAAATTTATCTGATTAATCTAGAGCAATAATTCAATTGAAATCTAAAAAATTTGAAAAGTTTCAAATTAAAATGTTCTGAGCTCGTAAAATTATATAAAAAGTTTCAATCATAATTGTTTTAAATTTAAGCTGGATCAAAGTAAATAATTTATCATTCGAATCAATGAAAATTGATCAAATGAAAATCTTAAAGCCTAAGGGTCAATCACGTAACTTTTAACTTTGCTTCTACATTAATTTTACTGAAAAAAATGGAGGAGAACTATAGATAAGTAGTCGAAATAATTGAAAGTGCCAGTGAAAGTATAGTTGGCGTGAGGTGAGAAAGTTACGTAATCGACCCCCCGATTTAAATTATTAAAAAGAAAAGAAATAATAGAACTAGGGTAAATGCACCATTTACCGAGGGTGCGCCAGTTTTCTAGGATCGCCAGATATTTTTGACTATAAATAGTGAATTATAATACAAAGAAAACTTTTTGATATTTTCTTTATATTTAAACGTTACATCAATGACTGAAAGTAATTAAATATTTCTTAGAATAAATGCATTTTTAAAAACTCAAAGCTCTCTTTCTCAAGGACTTAACTCGAGAAATGGTGACATCGACATCTTCGCTTATGAACCAATGTTCGATTATGGATTGCGAGAGCACGTTTTAGGTTGTTCAGGTTATATGAAATTTAAACTTTATGACGATATATAATGCTTATAAAATTTCAAATACACTAGACTTTCACTTGCAGCAATTTTGATTCGGGCGTTCCAAAATGTTTACGTGTCGGTGAATTTCAATCCGAGTCAAGGTCAGAACCAAGCCCGTTCTACAATTAAATGTCTAGAGCAATTATTATTTCAGCGCTTTGTGAGCTTGTAAATTAGAGCATTATAATCATTGCCTTTTTTGAATAAAGAAAGCCAAAACAAAGTCTTTTTATACTTTTTCAAATTACAATGAGGTTGTTGCATATTTTTAATGAAGAACTGAAATCGGGAATAACGTCGTATATAAAGCATTCAAAATTAAACATTGTTACTGCATAATGTAGGAATTGAGCAATTTCAATTTTAAGTTTACGATTATAGCCATACAGACTATTTTTCTTTAAAAGTATTCTCCGTTTTGAAAAAATACAGATTTTTTGGAGTTATAATGAAGACAAGATATATTCCTTGCAATTTAATAAAATGCTTGCATAACGTTTTAAGTATAAATTCAAATATAAATGACCTGCTGTTCAAATATTCATGCACTGAAAGGTTTTGAATTTTATTGACTCCGGAAAGTTATAGCAATTTGATTATTGGAAACGAAAGTCTTTTAGCTCAAGATGCATTTCACACAAGAAACTCACACCACAGCAAAAAGGCGTGGGAACTTTCCGTTGCGAGCGATAAAAGTTTTCCACGATAAGAAACGCTTGAATTGCGATTTCTTTTAGACTTCGAAAGTCCCTTGTGTGTTGCCTCTGAGTGTTCAATGCGAAAACACGCGAATAATAGTTCCCAGCAATCTCCGAGATGATGCCAGTTCAATGTTGATTCAAACTTTTTCCGGTTTAGAAAACACATCACTTAAACCATAAAATTTTGAAAAAATCTTTATAACCTACTACCCATACCTAATTTCAAACTCTTCCTATTTTAGATAAATTGATAATACACTCAAAATAATTATACGTCATTATTTAAATTTTTTATCGCTTCCTCCAGCGAACTATGCAGAAATAATTATTTTGCATAATTGCCAAATCATTAGTTTCCAGTATTTTCTCTCCTTAAATTTTCGGTCATTTGACTCTAGATTACCATTCCTTTGACGGTTTCTTTCTTCCCTTATTTTTCAACTCTTACTTTCGACTATTGAAACATCCTATTTGTTACCTTCTTTTAGCCCACTTCTCCTTATACCTTCAATTATCAAAACCCAAAGCAGTTGTATTCCTTGAATAGCTGCTCTCAATAATTTATATTGTCATTTTCACTCTTGTAGTTATCGTTCCTGAACGATTGTCTTCTTTATCCAAACTGAATCAATTTTGATGTTGATATTATGTTGCTCCTTCTTTTCTCTCCTTATAATTATTACCCTTAAATCTGGTCAGGATGGTTGGGGCAAAAGGTGAGACAAACCACATTCTCCATCCTTAAAGCTTTCATTCTTAAAGCTTTCTCAAATGCAATTTCCCTTTTGCCTACATCCAAAGTAGAAAAGGTGATTTTTCTCTTACCTTATGGTACCATAGCTTCTTTTATTCAAACTTAATTTTAATTTAATTTAAACTTATTTTTGTCTCAAATACGCTTGATGGAGTTCCCAAATTTCTTTCACATTGTCTATTTTCCTCTTTTGAATCAATTTGTGATATTCTTCATCCTTCTTCTTCTCTAAAAATTATATTCTACATATATTTCCTCCGGGTTGTTTAAATTTCTTCATATTCAACCTGTAATAACTTTATTTTTTTATGTAAAGACGAGTTTACATCGCTAATTACGTTATATTAATTACTAAAACAACCTATGTGATCAATATATATATATATATATGTGTGTGTGGGTGTGTGCTTCAGTATTCTTTAAATCATAGGTATTCGTCAATATTCTTCGCCTCCACTGGCGCGATGGTAAGTTAGATCTTCTACTACATTTTTTACTACCAGACAGTGATACTGCTCTTAATAATTTTTTTTTAAGATAATCACTTTTTATGATTTAAAAAAAAAATATCTAAGTTTTACTTTAAACGAATCTAGAACAGTATGAAAACAATGTTTTCCTCAGTAATTGTAAATTAAATTTTATTTTTGCTGAAGTTTATATTGCTAACAATAATCTCCATCCATTGAGATACTCAACATTTCATATTCCCGATCGAGTTGGTGAGAAAGGGAATCGACGAAGTTTAACTATCCCGTTGAGTTGCAAGACACGTAGTAACGTGGATGAACAGGAGAGGAGTTTCAGTGAACGTTTCGGGATAACCTGGTCAAGTAGAGTTGAGGCCGAGTGACAAGCTATTGCCTTACCGGTGCCTCTGTACAGCCAACAGGAGTTCGGTATCCTCGAGTTATCGACTCGGGAGAGTATGAGAGAGAAACTTGATGAGGCTGATATACCCCATGGAATGGTATGAGGTACACTATACCGGAGTGGTGGTGCCCGCTTGGTGTAGAATGGCGTGTAAATCAACCCTTGGGATCCGACACTCTCTCACCCTCCATCAGCTGCACCTTCCTCTTCAGGTCTGTCTGTTCTCCTCTTGACCCCTCCCTTTCATCCCTTCTAACTATTTCCAGGGTGTCGAAGCAACCTGGAAATATCCTTTTCCAATTTGATACGACTCTCTTGTACTTTCGGCACCTTCGGAATCAAAGTTTGTTACTTCTGATGGCGCAGAATGTAAAAGGGGATAAGAAATTCAAACGAAACGGAGGACATAGATGTAGAAATTAATGTACGGGAAAGACGAAGGTTTAAGGTGAATGAAATGAGTTTATGAGAAGAAAGGAGAGAAAGTAAAAAAAGGAGGGAAATCCACAAAGAGTGAAATTCCTTGTATTTAGATTTAGATAAATGAAAAGATAAAAAGTATAAATGAACGAAACTAAAGTTGGGCAGAGATTGTGAAAGAAGCATACTTATTTTGATGAAGAAAGAAAAAAAATTATTGAAGAAAACAAAGTATGTCGTCGTCCCGAAATTTGGGATGACTAGTCCACTATTTTTCATCAGCTTGGCTAGTCGTCCCGAATTTTCGGAATGACTAGCTGAAGTTGGATAAGGTTAGAAAATAACACAATTCTCTAATTTGGATGTAAGAACAGGGAAATTGCATTAAAGAAAGCAGATTTAACTTAAGAGAATGAGGTTTTTCCTAAATTTTCCTATAAACACCCTGAAAAGAAATAAAAATGGTTATTTCAAGGAGCGAAAGACAGAGGAAACAGAAGATCAAAATTAAATATTTTCAGTATGCAAAAATACTATAAAAGGTCATCATATTACAATGAAAATAATAATAATAAAAAATATACGAAGTTAAAGGAAAGATGCAACTTCTCTCACTTTGGATGGAATAGTTTTAAAGGTCGAAAATAACAAACGAAAAAGTAAAGAAAGAAATTGTCAAAGCAATGTAAATCTAAATTTAAATGACTGAATAATTGAAAAGACATAAGAGTGGTAACTAAAGATTTAGAAAGGATACACATTAATAATCTTTACATAGTTGAATGGAGAAAATGATAAAAACTGCGTATTGCGAGAAGATATAATAAAAAGAGACCAAAAATCTTCTTGAGTAGAGGACAGAAAAATCAGGTAACGATTCGAAGGTAGTGATTTCAATGTTCCCTATTTCAGCGTCAAAACTTGAAACGAATTCCGCCCTTTCCGACGGACAAATTGAAATCGTCATACCGGAACAACCCGTCGAATTCCAGGTGCAGGCATGTGTGTGTGAAGAGCCGGATGGAAAGGTCGAGTGGCTTGTGGAGAGGTAGTGAGGATGTAAGGAAGAATCGAGGGAATGGACGCGGCATACTGAAAAGCGATTGGTGAAGGGAAAGATAGAGGAAATTGGCGAGGGTGGTGCATACTCCACGTGTGGTTGGGGAAGAGGAGGAATGAGAATGAGAGGTTGAGATGAAGAGGAAACGTTTCCAACGCGGCCGTATAATCAACGGTGTTGCCTTACCGAACAATATTTCACCACGTAATTATCTTAGCGTGCAACGCGATAGTGCGAGGCGGCTCGGGCTAGTATTAATGCCCACTGATAATGTACCAATAGTGTCCTAATGTCCCATGGCGCCACGCGCTTGAGTAATAGACAGGCCAAATGCACTGCACTAAGCACCGACCTTAAGCTACTCCCTCGGGTGGATTAGTTTCTCGTCCTGTATCTGACAATGTAATTTTATCGTCCGTTAATTACTACATATGACATCAAACACAAGGTAATTTTAGATACATAAGAAGTTTTAGTATAGGTTAACTAACTCGTACTTTTATGAGAACTGTGGTTATTTGAAATTCTAGAGGGTTTTGAATTTGAAAATACGATTGGTAGTGAATACCAAATTGGCAGCATTAATTTGTCGATATTTCAAATAGCACTGATTCAGTCAAGTTAAGCATCAATTATATTTCAAGGCCTGTCAGATGTGGATATAGGGGAAGGATTTCTGAATTTTAAATAAAATTATTTGAAAGAATGTCGAAGTTGCGGTGCTTCCACAATTGGTGCACTGAAGTAGAAAGTATTTCCATAATTAGAGTTCTATAATTGGATCAATTTGGTGACATTTGAATGTTTTCAAATACAATGATATCAAATCTAAATCTCGAACTAATCTGAAGCATCAATATTTATGGAGCGTACTACAATTTCACCGGACATATTAATATTCAATTCTGCTGGTTAATTAATTTATGTATAAAGTACTATAAAAAAGACAATTATTCATTAATTAATTTGATTAATGATTTAGTTTCACAAAAAATATCATTTTCGTACTATTATTGTCATTATTATTTTTTTTTTAACTTGTTCTCGTGTAAACCCGGTTTTTCATTATAGCCACGGACTGAGTCAAGTCACTGATGAGATGAGGATGTTATAAGTTATTCTAATACGATGTTTGAAATCATTTGCGATGATGTTGTAGGTAAAAAATTAGGAGCATTGTGTAGTTTGCATGTCTTTCACCGCTCTTATCCTCACACAGCGGCCGCGAGTGTTGGAGGTGACATCAGTCTCCTCTGGATTATTATATTTTATTATTATTATATTATTATCATTGCCATATTCATCTTTTTTTGTATTGTATTATTCTATACGTGACTCACATTTGAGGGTCGTTTTACCGCATTTTTTGACGTAGAATATTCAAGAGCACTCTGGCTAGTTCCATTGCTCATCCACTTTATAGTTGTGAAATCGACAAGTACCTTCAAATTAATTAGTTGCGAACGGGCATACGTAATTATCGCGCTAAGCGCGTGCGGTAGGATTATTATTCAACTGCTTGAAGGATCTTCAATCATAGTGTTATAAAATGATAACAACGCTGAAAAGTTTCCAAGTAGAGAAACGTTTCAGTTTTTCCATATTCCGTATTATATTACTTTTCCGATTTAAGGTAACAGTTATATGAGGACGTCCGCGTGAAAAGGGCCCTTATAGTCGGTTCTTGTTTAAGAGATATTCGCTCTTTCCCAAGTTTAAGTTGGAATTATTATTTTCGGGTTTGAGTGGAGGATCATACTAGGACCTATATTTAATCTATTGGCACTATATAATGATGTCCCAAAGGCGGCTCGTTTTTTAACCTAAAGGGTTCGTTTGGTGCTTAAAATGCCGAGAATATACCCAGTTATATGACTTTATACGCAACACTATACCGGGCATAGGGACCCTTCTCATGCGGACGCCCACATATATTCTTTTTTTAAGTTACAAGCCGTGACACCTTCTAACGTAGATTCAAACATAGTTATTGTACTACCACGATAAAATCATTATTCGTTTGACTTGATGTTTGAGTTGATTTTTGAATTTAATAAGATATATACCGCCCCGCTGTCAACTTTCATTTCACTTGTGGTTTTTTTGCAAACCAGTAAAAAATTCTCATGTCCTTTTTTCCTTTTATGTTGAATTTCCTGTGCATTGCAAAATTTGACCTGCAACCCACTACATGGAGATCCAAGACAAGTTTTATAGCAAATCGCTGAATATAGTTAGACCCGGATTCAGAAAGCACATAAGCTATTGTACTGCTCTTCGTTTACGGCTATGTTTTCATGCGCGTATTTTGTGCATGTGGTGTTCTTGTAGCTTTGGCTTTTACACGTGGCACGTATGGAAGTTTAAGCGCTCTACCCAAGCAAGTGTTGTTTCACCCTCTGTTTCTGAGCTGAGAGATGTTGGTGTGCGTCCAGCGAGCAGCATAAGTACCATGCGTGTTTGGATTCGTATGTTCCAATATGTGAACACAACTTGTGTGCGAGCTGTCCGCGAAACGAACAATGTCCGTCCGAAACAGCCGTGATTTCTCTTATCGTGTATTCAAACGCTTAATAATGGGACAACTTCGCCTTGGGGTTGGCTGGTGTAGTAACTCGGCCAACTGGACCTACGTGTTCATTGGTGAACATAATTTTGCTCTGCTTACCACACACCCATCTGGCAGCCTAGACAGTTTTTTTAAAGTCAATGCCCTGCAGTTCTTCCTCGACAATTGCTCAAGATTTTTTTTTCTCAAAAGCTTCTCTCCTTGACTCCGCAATTCTCGAAACGAAACATTGAAGTGTTCTAGTTTTTTGTAACGAAACAGTGGTAAAACTTATTCTTTTGTACAATTTTACTTGAATCATAAGATACAACAGAACTCACATCTCTTACAATAGGCCAACTGTTCAAATATTTAAACTGCGTGAAGAAAATCCTGCACTAAAAAATGAAAGCTAATAAATATTTGCGTTAACATTTTTCATTCTATATCGTAATTTCCAGACTCCAAGAATGATTTCTATTTTTCTATTCTCATAATTTATGGCAGAAGATAGACCGTGCCTACGTGTACCGAAATTTCGGTACAAATAGCCGGATTTTTTAGTACGAATAGGGGCAGCTGAAAAAGGAGCTATTCGTACCGAAATTTTGGTACACGTAGGCACTTCCTAGAAGATATTAAATCTATGTGACTTTAGACCTATCCAGTTTTCATCGATTCAGTATGTATGTAGTCTGACAGCGCGATAAATTTTGAAGGAATATTTTCATCAGAATTTTCGTTGGTACACATTTTTTCAGTTTCAAAAAACAAAGCAAGTTCGCTGTTTAGCCATCTATTACCATCATTTATAAATGTAGCCATAAGAAATAAAATTTGGAAAATTTAACTTTTTAGATAAAATGTTTAGCTCTGAAAGGACCTACAAAATTGCCTTTAAGGAGTTACTTAACAGCATCTCGTTTTGTTGCAGAATTATGTCAAAATGTAGTTCACTTAATTCTTAAACGTAAATATGATCTACTGTAGTCCAAACTAAAAAGATACGCAAGTGCTGTCTGGAGTGAACCGAGATATTCACGAAAACCCATTTGCACCAAGATCTTTAGTATAGGAACAAATTTTCATTAAGGCAATCGCCCATTTTGGATAAAACGCGTATGCTCTTCCTGATATTGCTGATATGCTATCTTGATGTCCTGATAAAATTTATCATATAATTTTGAGTCCATTTTGGATTGTAGTACAATTATATTCTATTGGAGACTGTTCAATTAAAAATCCGCTTATTCAAAAAGTCACGTCACACTTGATCAAGTTGAGTTAATCAAGTTTCTTCTAAAATATAATCCTTTTGCTTCCAGTAGCAACTCCAAAGCAGATATTTAAACAATAGTCATATCGGACAAAAAAAATAAATTGAATTGAGGGATAAAAATATTAGTCTAAGATAAACGTCTTATCATAATATTGAATGACAGGAAATCTATTTTAAATATGAAGTCTTAATAATTGTATAAATTTCAACAAAAACACTTACCACAATCCAAGAACTGTTTTTCTGTTCCGCGGGAATATTGCGATCGCTAACCTGTCAACAAAAATTTGAAAATTGTATTTTTGAAGAAATGTTTAAATATTCAAGATTATTCACTCCATGTCAACCTTAACTTCAAAAATATACGTTTCTAGATCTAACTCAAAATTTTACCATAGGTGTAAAAAAAGAACATTGAATTTTTCAGAATGACAGCAGAAAAGAATAAAACGGCTACAGCGGCTGGGAAAGCTCATGTTAATAACAAAATAAAATAAAAGTGATGGTATGAAAAAGAATAGAGCCGGTAATAACAACATAGTATTTTCAAAAGATAGAATTATCTTTTAAATTTGACAAATTTCGTTTAAGAATTTGTTTTATCACTCAAGCTAATACAATGTTCTGATTTATCCCTGTTCAAAAGATGTAAAGTTAGATTTGTGAAAATTCATTTTTCAGTTGGAGATTTATGTGAAGTCAAAAACCCCGACTAATTTGACATTTGTTTAGAATTCAATTATCGAATTTTTGTTGATGCTGTAGCGATTGCAGTGCTTTCATGAAATAGAGAAATAGTTTGAAAAAAGAATAACTCTGTAGATCTTCATAGACTTCCTGCTGAGGCTTACGTTCTTGAAACAAACAAATGAAAAACGTCTGATTGTGAAGTGAAAATTACAGGTTACATAGCTCGAGAGTGAATTTATGCATCCTATTCGAAACCAATCTAATTTTTGTGGTAGTTTTGTAAATACTTCATAATAAGGTTGGTCCATATTTCACAAAATGCACTTGTTTTCTAAAGAGAAAATATTTAGATTGCATTTACTCTCAAGCTAGTGAGAGATATGACTATTTATATGCTATCAAAATAATGCCTGGACATGATTGCCCGACTTTCCTCTAATCCTTAATATTTTTGAAATTATCACTGAACAAAAATTACAAAATTCTGTGAAACCTTCCCTTGCACGTCTCGAATTCTTTCATGGTTACATCCATATCAATTTTTACACGGGATACATGTATTTCCGGTCATGGAGATAAAATGTTTTTCAATCCGCAAGAGAGCGTTGAAATTCTTTATCCGGCAACCAGGCCCAGTTGTGGTTTGACTTTACATGCTAACCTAGCGACTAGTTTTAGGGCCAAAGCTCGCCGTAGCTTGGGCCATGGTAAATATTTCTACACAGGTATTTTGTCTTGCAGAAACAGCAGTCTTGCTAGTAGCAGTCTACTGCCTATATTCTCCTCATTCACTTAATGATTACGGAGTTACTCATTACAGAGACGAAGATGGTTCTCTTACACAAATGATTGGCCAAATGTTTATTCATGTAGCAGGAAATAGAAAGTTTGTAATTGGACTAAACTTCGCAAAAAATATTCAAGCAATTTTTATTCGAGACGACCAGATTTTACTAAGCAAATCATCCTATGGATCTGTTCCAATGACACCACAAACACATCAGCTATATGATAAGTATTTTGTACGCATTCGCTCACCGTCGCCTCCACCCACGCGTTTGTCACCCATTTCAAGACCCGGTCTGAGACGCAGGCATCAGATAAGAAATAGAAAATAAAATTACGATGACCCTGTATTGTCTAATTTCTAATACTTCTATCTGGTTTTGAATAAGTTCAAATGTAATTCTTATTGATAAACTTACATCGAGTTAATAAATTCATCAATTTATTGCATCGAAAAGTTTAGTCACTAACTTCCAAAAATAGTATACTGTTCAAGTAATTTAACAAGAATTCGATTTGAGCACCAAACAAATTTTGTTTGTGAAAGCTGGATATTTATTTTTGGCTTTAATATTTTACATAAAAAGATTACCTTCTCATTGATGGTAATTTTGCATAAAATGTTGTTGTGTTGGCTAATCAATGATTGACAACTATATAACTACTGCATTGAAAATTACAACACATCACATTTTCGTACGTAGATGTCAACTGCGTTTTTACTTTGTCCAAAACTCTTATCTGCTTTTGGATCAATTTTTTTTTAATTTTCAGATTTAGTGTGTAGGTAGCAGTTTGAGTCCGATAACGTAACATAGCTTAGCTATTATGTTATTGACTCTTCCAATATTATGTTGATCTTTCCATAGCGACATAAAACCCACGATAATTCCTATAAATTGAAAAAAAGTTTGAGAATTATTAATTTTTAGAGAAGAGCGTCAGTGAGTTTTCGACACATTTAAATATTACTGAGTCATATATTAGACTTCTTTGTTGTTGTTGAAGAGTTTTTGGAATTTTAAGTAATTGCTAACAGTGTATTATACGATTATAGTCTTGAGAACATGATACTAGCTAGTATCATATTCTACGGTAATCCAACGGTCAACTTGTTTGCCTGGTTAGAAAATTTATCCGACTTTTACTTCTGTATGTATTTTTGTACGAAGAAATCAAAACTTAATATAGAAATTACGATAAAATGACAATGTGTAATAATTACCATTTGTAGTTTTCCCGGCCAGATTACAGTATAAAGCGGGAAGGAGAGTATGATGCAACTTGGCAACTTAGTCTAAAATTAAAATAAAGCAAAAATTTACCCCATGATCGTATAAAGTAATAGAATAAATTTAATTTAAGAACATAAGAATAACAACTGGAAAATGCTCGTAAACAAAATATTACAGGAGGAACAAAAATAGTTATCTGCGAGAGATTTTCAAATGTAAAATTTCAATCGAATTTTCCATTTCATACATTTTGAAACAGCTGATTTTCTTACAAAATCACGAAAATATAGTAAAAAAATTTCCAAGCATGTAAAATATGTGAAATAGATGTATTTTTTAATATCGCAAAGTTTAAAAAAAAGTTCGCACGGGAATTAAAGAAATTATGAGAATAGGATATTGAAAACTGCATAAGAACCGTAAATGAAATAAATTGTATACGCTGTAAAAATTAGAAATCTCTCTTTCTTACGCTATTATTTTTTAGACATCCTGTTATTTTCAATATAAAACAAATTAATCTGGGTTCCCGCCTGCGGTCTCATTTCAGTACGACTCGAGACGGTTTTTATGAGTCTTATTTTTAATACCTGAAATAAGCCCTGAAATAAGACTTTTTTTTACAGTGTGCTACACATGATAGAAAATTAAATTGAAATCACAAAAGCATGTGGCCATTATTTGAAATATATAAGGTGGTTCAACATATTTTTAAATTTTCTGTAGTTTAGAGCGGAAAAACAAATAATTTTCCTTATCCGTTTGTCATTCTCATAATTTAAAAATTTACTCATTCGAGTGAAAGGAGGAACAATTTGAAAATATTTCTAACATGTACTGATAAATAGTATCTTAAATTATTAGAAATATTTCAAAACTAAATTTCCAAAAATTGGTCCTTATCCAGTTGTTATTCTCGTGTCTTCATTTGGAGCCTTGGCATAGATAACGTTGGAATGCTGGAATATTTGTTCTTACTATGAGCATGTGTTGATATACTTTTTTATATGACATAGTTTACTCAATGACATATAGTTATACTACTACACAGAACAACGTTATCTCTGCCGAGGCTAACTAAAACTAATATTTAAAGAAGAGAACGCACGAACTTTGAAAATTGAATAAAAATATGAAATATAAAGTTATAAGAAGGTATAAAAAGACATTGTTCTTGTTTTCTTTATTAGAGAAAATAAAATCTCATTATTGATCAAGTTCACAAGCTCAGAGAACCCCTAAAATAATAAATATTTCAAATATGACAATATTTATAATCATTAGGATTATATCTAAAATCACCTAACTCATTCAAAACGAGGTCTCACGATCTATAATCGGCAATTATTACCAAAATAAAAATGCCGATGTTACAGTTTCTCGAGTCCAGTCCTCAAGAAACACAGGTTTCATAAAAGGTGTCCACCATTATTCAATGTTTCATTTAAATAAATAATACATGTTCTTTTCGCAAATAATTACCATGTTTTAAAAAAACTTTTGATTCTCTCCAATCATTGAAGTAACATTTATATATAATGAATGAATAAAGAAGTAACCGAATTGGTAGTTTAGAATTTTCGATCTAACCAGCGTAACACGAGCATGTTAACATGTCGTCTTTTTGACAATTTCATCAGAAATTTTATTACTGATATTGAATTCAGAATTAATTTCTCTTGTAGAAAGATAAAGTTTTTAGTTTTTGTAGTTTAGAGTACCTGCATTATTATGATATTAAATTTATTATATTTCTTATTATAATTTAATATTTATAATAAAAAATATATAGCGATCCTCGTCAACTCATGCATCCTCGGTAGTACCTTTTACCCTGTTGGAAATTTGTACTTTTATATTCATGATAGTTCAATGGAATCTTCAAAATTTTCAATTTAGTTCTTAGCACATCATTCTGTCGCACTTGCAAAACCAGAAAATCATCCAATTATTTCGCCGTGATGATGTGAAATATACTTTCACATTCTCATAAGTCATGATTGCAGTCATTAGACCTTTTAAGTCTGGATATGTAAAAAATTGACTAAACCTTTAAAGGAGCTGATTACTCTAAAACTAATGAATTTTTCTTGTCGATTCTTTTCGATATAAATTGATGGGCATGAAGTGAACAATTCAGCGTATGTCAGGATCATTGCATTGCGTTTTATCGAATTTCGTGGGTTTTCTGTTCGAACGTGAATAAAGTAGGGTAAACAGAATTAGGTGTGTGAAGAATTCTTTTATATTTTCAATTACTAACTTGTAACTACGACATATCAGTGAGAGTGACGCAGCTTATTTAGAAGTTTTACAATATTGCGATTTTATTGTTTCAATAAAGCTGAAAATACAATCACGCTTCTTCATTAAACTTATATGGGTGTTATGCTTTCCCATGCCTTCTTTAAATTAGTAATATACAATGCAACCATAAGTAAATGTATATATTAATGTATTTTCAGGTTATCTTGATTGGGTACCATATTTTTCACATTGCCCAAACAGTTGAATTTTAGTACATTTATTTTCTATTCGTAATGGTCTAAATTAATTTCACTTTATTCAGAAAGTATTGTCGCACTTGCTCGGGCTCTAGTTCGTAAATTTCTTCTGAAAAGATCATTTCTCGAAGATATGTTGCTCAGTTATCATTTCTGTTTTTAACATTATTATCCAGAAGGCTTTTAACAGCTTTTCATGCTAAGCTAGCGCCTGATTTCAATGTTAAACCTCGCTCTATCTTGGGCCACGGCAAATACTTGCTCACAGTTATCTTTTCTTGTGGAAACAACACCCCGCCAGAGAAAGTCTACAGAGAATTTGCTCCTAAATCAATTAATAATTACGTAGTTAATTACTGCAGAGATACAGATGGTACTTATGTACAAATTATGGGTAAAAGGTTTTATCATGTAGCCGAAAATAGCATATTTGTAATTGGATTATACATCGGGGAACATATTCATGCAATATACGATATTGGAAGAATCAGATTTTACTAAGCAAACCATCCTATAGCCCTGTTCCAAAGACATTACAAACAAAAAGATTATATAATAAGCACTTTGTGCGCTTTCGCTCGCCGTCACCTCAACCCATGCGCTACTTTTTACCCAATTCGAAACCCGGTCTGAGATGCAAACACCATTTAAGCAATTGGAAATTATATCACAATGACCATGTATTGTTTAATTGCTGACACTGTAATCCGACTTCGGATAAATTATGATATACTTTTTAATAATAAAAGTATAGCGAGTTAGATAAATTTATGGGTTTGATGAATCGAAAGGCTTTTTCACTATCTTCAAAAAATCATACACTTTCCTATGGTATGTGGCTTTAATTTTTGTTCACGTAATTCAACAAGATATTTATTCAAGTTCTAGAAAAGTTTTTTTTTGTGAAAGCTAATTATTTCTTTTTCACTACAATATTTGAAAAAAGCCCATCTGATAGATAATAATTTTGCATAAAATTCCATTCTGTTGACTAAAAATAATGAAAATAATACTTCAAACTAGTTAGTTTACACATGTTAGCTTACCCAGCATGTTATTGAGATTTTCGAAATTCTGTTGATATTTCCATTCCGAAATAAAACTCACATTTTAAAATACAAAAATCTAAAAAATAAACATTATTTTCACTAGCGAGATAGCAATGACTATATTGTCTACATTATACATATATACAATAGAAGGACCTGGTAACATATACATTATACCCGTAGTTGCACTCACCGTTCACGACATGAGGATCATAATTGGTATTTAGCTCTTAGTCGCAACAAATTCAATTAATTCCGCAAATGGTAAATATCATTACATAATACCATATGTAATTTTTTGTGTACGTTGTGTGTATTTCAGATATTAAATTTGTTTCAAGCTTCAAAGAAATGTAAAATATTATATTAAGTCGATTTCGAATTGTATTGCACTCATAGGGGAAAGGTCAACGTGTGGAAATAAAGACTCTTCCACCTAGTAGTTAAAAATGGAAGAAAAAAGTTTTTGATTAAGCAGTTAAGAGTAGTGACCATTGAGTCACTGTGTACCTGGTGTACCACGTACACACGTTATCATTTCTGAAAACTGAAAATTCTTTTTGCGAAAAATTGGATGAGTCTAATACTGTCAGACTCTAAGTACAAAAACGAAAAATTGTTTAACTGACTTTTTTCTCTCAAAGATTAATTGAAAGTAGGTAGACAAATAACTATGCTGGCCTTTGTCAAACTATCGAGAACTGTCTTTTGGAGATTGTAAATTTTATTTTGTTGAAGCTCCTACGGCTTTAACGAACACATTCTCATCACGTGTCTTGTGCTTCGCACTCGATCAACAGATATCCAAAACGCGAAATTTTCCATATCATGCTCAACTCTATTATATTGAATATGTATATTATATTAACTGATGTACCTTGGTTCGGTACAGCTTATTCAGATATTGCAAAATAAAGTCCAAATTTTTTTGTTCATGATTATTTCAGTATTTGTTCCTCATTTTTTAATTATCTTTATTTTCATCCACCCTGGAAAATGTATCATATCAGTGAATTTTATTGTTACAATTCATCATATTCATTGACATTGAAACAGATGAATCTTCATTGTCGCGTTTTTATAATTCAAATAAGTGTGCGTTCTTTTGAAAACGGGTCGAAATAAAATTTTTAGATCTAATTCAGGCAAAAATTTTTTTTTATCATTTATCTTATTGTGCCGTTCTTCGAACAATGTAATTTGTTATTTTTAAAGTTATTGTTCACGATTAACACAAAAACTACGTGTCATTAAATTTTTCTCAATTATTACTAAAAGAAATTACGGAACCGCTTTCAAACTTTACTTTGAAATTTAAAATTTCTTTTACTATAGTTAGGCTGATTGACCGGTTAGCACGGGTAAAAATATTTGATCTTGACTTTGTCTTGGATAAAGACTAATCCAAGACATTTACAAATTATTATGTATGTCTAGCATGTAGGACAAAAGAATTCTTTTTTAATTGTCTCAAGACGAATATTTTCGAATTTGAGACAAAAATGTATGTCTTGAGATAAGATTATTTGATTAGGAAAGAACGTGAGAAATTCATAACTCGAAGACCAGACAAAAAGCTCGCGCTAATCGGCTTTAAATTTTAAAGAATATTTATATTATATGTCTTCATGTTTTTTATTTTTTATATAATAATAAGTTTTTTATCTGCAATAATTATGTCCTTTGGATGCCGAATCTTAACCGCTGTTAAATCTTAATACTGAGCAGATGTCAACTATTTGGTCCCAATCAATTTCGGAGGGCCAGACCCTACCCGTAGTAATAACACCAATACATACATTTTCCTATCTGGTCTTGTCTTGGCACAGTTACAGTCATAAACGCAAGAGAAGTCTGTATATCTCCAATGTCTATCTGGTGAGACATAATCAGACATCGTGGTTTTGAAGACATATTGAAGACATTAAAGACAAAATCAAGGCCAAATATTTTTACCCGGGAGATGCAACAAATATTTTCTCAAATCCGGAAGGTAGCGTTCCAATTCTTTATCCGCCAAACCAGGCCCACATGTGGTTTGGCGTTTCATGCCTTGTTTTAGTGCCAAGCCGTCTCTGGATTGAGCAACGGTCAATATTTCTACACATGTATTTTCCTTACAGAAACAACGACACCGCCAGAAATGTTTAGAAGAGTTTCGGAAAAAACACTTAATACTCACGGAGTTACTTCAGAGATAGAGATGGTTCTTATTTACCACTAATAGGCATAAACTTTATTCATGTCGCACAAAATGAAAAGTTTATAATTGGATTATATAAAGTGGACAGCAGTATTTATCCAATATATGATGAAGATAAAACGCAGATTTTACTAAGCACACCATTCTATCGCCATGTTCCAATGACACCACTACACCATAAAGTATACGATAGGTACTTTGTGAAGATTCGCTTGCGGTCGCCGACACCTCCACCCAAGCGCTATGTGCCACCCAATTAAGGAGCCTGTCTGAGACGCAGCCATCAAATAAGGAATTTAACATTATATTAGAATGACCATGTATAGCTCAATTTATAATAACTTAATCTGTTTTTAAATAACATCTGATATACTTCTTATTGATAAACTTATATAGATTTAAATGAATGTATGGGTTTGATGCATCAAAAAGCTTACTCAAAATCTATTTATTTTTGGAATGCTGGGATCTTTGTTCAGGCCGTAAGCACATGTTGATGTACTTTGTTATAGGACATAGTTAGATAATTTGCAATGACATATATATATATATATATATATATATTCCACACAAATTCTGTAAAATCCTCTCACCACCTGACACTGAACACGTTCTTACTTCCGCCACCAACATGCAAGTCATCTCAAGCTTAGTGAAGAATTTCCATTGTAAAAGATAAATAAAAATGGATGAGATCAATTTCATGATCTCAGGACACATTTTATTTTGTACAAAAGATCGAGATGGATGGCTTACCTAGTTGTTGAGGAAAGAATTTCTTCACAGTAACAACTCTGGAATAAATTTTGTTAATTTTGTTGCAAATTTTAAGATAGGGTTTCATCTCGCTCAGACTCCGGGTACGAAACTATCGTCTATTGTTTTTGCTGCAAAACTGTAAAAACAATTGACAGCAGGTGAGGTTTAGTACTCAAAGTCCAAGGGAAACGATACCTTGTGTAATGGTAACATTCAAACTACTAAGATTATTTTTGGTTGCAGGGAATTGGTGCCCTAAAATTAGCGTTAGATTCACACTCTATTTTTTTCTGTGTAATGGAATGTAACTAACAAACCCAACAGGTAGGTAAGCCAATCATCTTGATCCTCTATACAAAATTTCAATTATCGCTAATATTCTTAAACAACAGATTTTTGTTACTCTTAAGTCTATAATGTGTTTTAATCTCGTTTTTACAATAGGATTACCTGATAAGGACAACGATCGGTTTTTGAAACGTTGCAAGGAAAGGATTGTATTCTAACAATAAATTACTTTCGGGATGAGTCGTCAAAAAAATGAAATTTTTTATATCTCTGACGGAACTAATCAGCCAGTGTGCGAGAAACAAACTGATAACACTATTTTATTTACTTTCTTTTTATATACTGTCGTTGATGATCAAGTTCATACCTGTTTTTAACACTTTTTTGTAATTGTTACTTTGTAACTAAAATAATTTTAAATGACTTTAATTTCGATGTTTTCAAAAATTACTGGAAATGTTCCTCTAACTCCCTGAATCAATTTCTATAATGATGAAAATTTAATATGACACCATATTTTTTACAAATATTTAATGTTCATTGTATTCATCAATATTATTCATGATTTTTTAACGAAATGAAAGTAGCAAGCAAAAATTATTATTCTTCATGATAAACTTTTGCTTTCCATTTTTTAAATAATAGTATCCATATTTTTTTCTATCAAAATCCGAACTTTAGATTTATAATATATATTTTTCATAAGGAAAAAAATCATTTTGAATGATTAACGCTCTTTGTAAATTCATTTATAACAGAAAATCCTCTCTTACGGTGTCACTGTTGTCGTTGGAGACCATTTTTTATTTCTAAGGAATGAGGGAAATGGATTATAATATTCACAATCTTGGATTTCAAAAGTTCTGACAGCAATCTATAAAAATATCCGTCGAAAAAGTGCCAAAAACGCGTTTTCGTTAATTCCTGAAGAATCATATTATACGAATCCGATATGTGTCAGACTTTGAAATGAGCTTAACCAAAATTCTAAACAAATATCCATAGACCAAACCAAAGGTTCAAAGTGCAAGCACTTCAAATCCTTTTCAAATTTTCTAATAAGACGGGTTTGTCCCCTATGGTTTTTCGTGAATGGCCAAAAATGGGTTCTTTTGACACATTTAACATTAATTTTCTCAAAAGCATCTATGCATTCGAACGTCGAAATCTCCTGAAAATAATCACATTTTAGTACAATCGAAAATACTAAAGCTACATTGTTTAAATCAAAATTTCAAGATCGTGCTTGACCTTAATTTTCCGTAAAACCTGACGTGATAAATGATTTAAGTTTTGAAGAAGGATTCAGGGACTAAAATCGTTTCATGTTCTTTTTAGAAATTGATTGTTATTTTAGTATTCACATTAGACTACGTATTTTTCACGTATAAATTTTTTTTTATAATTCTGAAAATAAGTACATAGGCAATTGTATTTCGCTGCCTCGTCCTTTAGATCACATTATCTAGTAACGCAGTTACTGTTCGCTCTGGCACAGTTATTTTAAATTTGAATTCAAATTTTCTGCCCGCCATGCTTATGCGCTAGATGGCGCCTTGGTCAGTCTTCCCCAAATTCTCCATTATGTAGTTCTGTGCGTTCCGAGTCACGTCGAACGTTAAGGAAAAAATTGAAAAGTGGTTTTTTGGAATATGAGTCCACCAAATAAAGATGAAAATCGTCGAGGTGAGAAGAGAAAGCATAATAAAGAAGAAAGAATCCTAAAGAAGCTGCAAAAACTAGAAAAGGAATTGAAAGGTGCCAAAAGACGCAGGAAGCGTTCAAGTTCGATATCGTCCAGTTCATCGTCCAGTTCATCGTCGGGATCTCCGGTACACTCAAAGTCCAGGTCTCCTCGAAAAAAGGATGGTGCGCGTTATCCCAGAGAAACGTCACACCCCAGAGGAAAAAAGACGAAAGGTGGTGCGCGTCGCTCGAGGAGCACGTCACGCCATAGTTCAAGCTCTGAATCTAGACTGCCTCGCGAAAAAGGTGATGCGCATCTTCTGCGAGAAACGTCATACCCTAAAGGAGAGTCAGACAAAAAAAGTTCAAGGTCCTCAAGCAACAGTTCTCATTCATCCGACTCAAGAAGTCGATCGCGATCTAAAAATCGCAGCTTGAGGAGCTAGTCGAGCTCCGATAGAGAGAACTCAGTCGTTAAACTGACAAATGCAACAAAGATGGCGATAAGAAAACTAAACAGACTGTGGATAAAGTAGATCCTCTACTTGACCGGACGAAAAAGAATATCTTCAAAGAAACAGTGCTGTCTCCACCTATTGTCGACTCAGTGGCAGATTTATGGACAAAAATTCTCAAATCAGACATGCCAAAAGAGACCCTTGGAGAACTGATAGAAAAATATCCACCAGCAAAAAATTGTGCTATGATGGGTACTCCGTCTCTCAATCCAGAGATTCGGCTAAAACCACCAGCCAAGAAAAAAGATGATTTTAGGGTCACAGATCAAAAACCTCTAACAACCAGTATGAGTGCCATTGTACAAGCACTCACTGAAATTCTTAGAGGGAAGAAACTATCAAGAGACATCCTCTTTGATATTGTGAGTGACGCTGGAAAGATCCTCATAGATTTACAGCACGAATTGTCGATGGCAAGACGGGCATTCATAACTCCTGGTTTAGATCCGCTCCCGAAAACGGTGTCTGAACAAACGGAAGTCAAAACTTTGTTGTTTGGAAATGCACTCGCAGAAAAGCTACAAACAGCTGAAGAGGTCAAAAAAGTCGCCAAAGACCTGGAGAAATCTACTGCATCGACGAGTAACTCAAAAAGGGCTCAATCGATATATAAAAATAATGGAGCCCCAAAAGACGCATGAGCTTCTAGGTCTTCGGGCTACGATTCAATCTGGAAGGGCACTCCCAAGAATAGTTCATCAAGCAGGAGGGGAGGGCAGAAACCTCAGTATTCGAGAACCAACGACAGGAGATACGACACGAGGAGATAAAGGTGAGGTTACTGGCAGGTCGCCTAAAGTATTATGAAAAGTCTTGGGAAAAAATGACATCTGAACGAATTCTTTTTTGAATCAATAGAAAGATACAGTTTGCCCTTTTTTAGCAATCCGCACCAAAACAAAAAACCGTCCGAACCTCCCTGTCAGTGGAAGAGAAACTCAAAGAGCCATTGAGTTGCTAATAAAAAAAAAATGCAGTTTCTTTATGCATTTCCACTGACGAGGAATTTTTATCTCCCCACTTTTCGACGCAAAAACATGACGGAAGTGACAGGTTCATACTTAACCTACAAGCACTAAATGAGTTTATCTATTCACCTCATTTCCAAATTGAGGGCATAAAAACAACCCTTCGACATGTAACAAAAGATTGCCACATAGCCTCTTTAGACCTAAAAGATGCATATTTTTTAATACCCTCAGCAGAAAATGATAAAAAATTCTTCAGATTTTCTTTCGATAATAAGCTCTATGAATTTAATTGTATGCCTTTTGGGCTTTGTACATCACCGTACTCGTTCACAAAAATTCTAAAGCCAGTAGCCCAAGAACTGAGACAGCAAGGGATTACTATCGTCAGATATCTATACGATATTCTTTTTATTGCGCAAACTGAAACCGAATGAATGGAAAAAGTTAAAGTAGCTCAAAGAACACCTACATCGCTAGGATTTATCATAAACTTTGAAAAATGCCAGCTTGAGCCCTCACAATTATGTACCTTTCCAGGCTTCGATTTAGATAGCAAAAAATTCTGTATTTGAGTACTTCAAAAGAGAAAAGAAGCTATTAAAAAGTTAGTAGAAAGTTTTCAGGGTAAAGGGAAATCGAAAATAAGAGAGATAGCACAGCTCATAGGCACTCTCGTCGCAGCATGTCCAACAGTAAAATATGGATAGCTGTACACTAAAAGACCTGAAAGAGAAAAATATTTGACACTGAAAAGGTCAAATGGAAATTTCAACTCGTCTGTGATACTCTCAGACAAGGCAAAAGAGGACCTAAGCTGGTAGTTCAATAATATACAAAATTCTAGTAATCCCATCAGAGAGGAAATCTACGCGAAGGTAATATTTACTGATGCATCCCTTACTGGATGGGGTGCTTTCTGTGAAGGTCATAAAGCCGCGGATGGTGGGACCAAGAGGAACAAAAGCACCACATAAGTTATTTAGTGCTCGAAGCAGCATTTTTTGGGTTAAAATGTTTCGCAGAAGAAAATACAAATTGTGAAATACTTCTCAGAATGGACAATACGACAGGTGTATCATACGTAAACAGAATGGAAGGCATTCAGCGCCCAAAACTAACACAGCTCAGTGTGTTCATATGGCAGTGGTGCGAGAGTCGACAGATTTGGGTTCACGCTTCGTATCTAAGGTCGAAAGGAAATGTAGAAGCTGATGAACAATCAAGAGTTGCACCGAGCGAAACAGAATGGGAGCTCTATGACTGGGTATTTCAAGAAATCAAGAAAAAATGTGGTCCTCTGTCAATAGACTGTTTTGCATCACGGACAAATGCTATATGTCAAAAATTTCGTATTGTGGCATAGTGACCCATACTATGTTGGAGTAGGTGCTTTCACAATGAATTGGTCCAGTCATTTTTTCTTCGCTTTCCCACCTTTTTCTTCATTACTAAGACTCCTGCAGAAAATTCCAGTAGATAAAGCGGAGGGGATTGTAGTTGCGCCATTTTGGCCAACCCAACCCAGGTATCCGATTTTTATCTCTCTGATGGTAACCGAGCCCATAATATTAAGATCTAATTCAAGTCTTTTGAAATGTACTTACAGAGATACACACCCGCTGTGGGTGACACTTTTCCTGGTAGCGGGATGATTATCAGATAGGCGTCCGGTGCAAGAGGAGCAGCAGACGAGGCTGCAACGATAATGCTGACATCCATTTTCAAAGGGACATTAAAACAATATAGCAAAGCCATAAAATCATGGTGGGAATTCTGCGAGGAAAAAGAAGTTCCCTTATTCAAAAGTTCAACCAAAATTATTCTTCAATTCTTCACCAAAGTTTTGGAAAGTACAAAATCCTATAGTACTCTAAACATTTATAGAGGAGCATTGTCCCTTCTGATAGGAAATGAACTTGGGGAAGATACAGCTGTATCGAGATTTTTCAAAGGAATTGCAGTTTTGAAGCCACAGAAGCCCAGGTATTCAACAACGTGGGTCCCGAAGCCAGTTCTGGGGCATTTTTTCAAAATCATACCCGAATGAAAACTTTTCTCTGGAAGGACTCACTAAAAAATTAGCCACCCTACTGGCATTAGTAATGGCTCAGCGCGTTTGGATCCTTGCAAAAATGAAGCTGAATAATATACACACAACGGAAAAGTTAATGAAAATAAATTACCAGACCGAATAAGAACCATAGGTCGTAACACAAGCCAACCTGTGCTTGACATCCCCTTCTTCACGGAAAACCCACAGCTGTGTGTAGCTTCAGTGCTCCAAACTTACATTCAAAGAAAGTCTGCCCTTGGAAAAGAAAATACGAGCAAGTTATTCCTCACTTTCAAAAAGCCTTATCACGAGGCAACTTCACAGTCCATAAGCCGCTAGATCAAGGAAAGAGGTATCGACACGAATATATTCAAGGCCCATAGCACAAGGCATGCGTCCACATCCGCCGCAGTTTGTAGAGGAACGACCATAGAGGTAATTCGACAAGCAGCAGGCTGGTCCAAAAATTCGCCAGTTTTTGTTCGATTTTATAATCGTCCCATTTCCCAAGAAAATGTTTTCACCTTTGCAGTTCTTTTAGGTAGCGTATAACACGTAGTCTACAATAATTAGTTGACTCTGGCATAAAAATAAAATCTGAGATTATATAATCATCGCAGCGGGCTTCAGCTTTCGACATCTACATAATGTGATTTAGACGACGAGGCAGCGAAGAACAATTGAACGATTGAACGAACTTACCTATAGTTCAATCGTAATTGGGTGAGCTGCCTCGTCCGAATAGATCACACCCACCCAATAAAATTGTCCACTTTAATCCACACCCTAATATATATGAAAACTGTAAAAAGTTTTAGTTTTTATATTGTTACGATTTAAACCTTCTTTAAAATATAATGGCGAATTTGGGGAAGACGGACTAAGGCGCCATCTAGCGCATAAGCATGGCGGGCAAAAAATCAGAATTCAAATTTGAAATAACTGTGCCGGAACGAGCAGTAATTGCGTTACTACATAATGTGATCTATTCGGACGAGGCAGCTTACACAATTACGATTGAACTTCACTATGGGTAAGTTCGTTCAATCGTTCAAATAGTTATTCTTTACACATAATTATAAAGGGGCGCTATTTTTTGCAACTAAAAAGCTATTCAGTATTTACAAGAGACAGTCCAAATAATTATTTTATTGATCCAGAGCTTCAAAAGTGATCCAATATATTAACATTCTTGAAAAAACGCTCACTAATCAGCTAAAATAATCATTTATTTACTCTTCTAAATTTAAGGGAATGCAATAATTTATATTTTCAAAGTATTTTTTAGAATATTGTTATAAAAATATGCTCAAATGTCATTTTCAGTGTTTAAAGTTCAAAATACTTGGAAAAACAAAGTTGTTGACAACAATATTTGCGGATATTTGCACGGCCATATTCGTAATCAGCGAAGTATAATACATCGACAGTTGACGTTTCAATATAAAAAGTTTATGATCTTGCTTGCAAAATTCCCAATTTCTGCCGAAGTCGCAAATTTGATAATTTTTAAAATAGCTGCTTCAATGTTCTGTGCATCTTTCCGATTTTCAACAGAATTTAGTATTCAGTAAAACTATACATAAACTTATGAAAAAGTGTACTAATTTTTTTCCTAATCTCAATCGGCATATTTCGTTAGAATAAACACAAATTTTTTGACCCAAAAATGCAAATTTTGATCATTTCTGTACATATTTTGTTTGTATCATATGTAAATGTTCCTCTTCTCCAAATTTTCTGATCGGGTTTTCCGCATCTCCTGTCATTTCGCTCAAAAATAGAATTTTAGGTTTATCAATCATTTTTTTTAATTCCAGCTAGGAACTGAGGAAAAATATATTGAATCCAACTGAATTTTCATGAATTCCGTTGAGTTTCATAGAGTTCAATTTGATTTCATAAACCACATTGAATTCCATAGTTGGGGAGGAAGCGAACAAAACATGATAAATATATTCGAGATGATTCCTCAATAGTTTGAAAAATTCTGTATCTGAAAAACACCAGAGATAGAAACAAATTCACACAGGATCATATAGAGGAAACCATTGAAGTGGTATTCAATATTATCGAATCAATGAACCTCTTAGCCTGAATGTATGCAGCTTCTATATGATATTGAACACTCAAATGCAAAATGTACTGCTTTTAATTTACAGTTTTTGAAGATCACATAATTTTTTTTTTCGTCAAATTATAATGGGATAGAATTTTTTATGAACCAAGAGTAAAAAGACGTATTAAAGGAGTCCAAAATTCTAAAACCATTCCTAATTAATTTTTTGAAATGGACTCATCATGTTCCAGCAAATTCAATTTAATTTCAGCTAGGTTTTTCGACATATTCCGTTACGTTTTATTAATTCTTGCATCACATAGTCTAAAATCCGAAATTTATGATATAATGCAATACATTATTAGATATACGGTTAAGTTATAGAAACCATATCCTACTTTACTTTTTCATTTAATAAATAGGTGCGTAATATTATCATTTTTATATTTAGATTTATTCACATTATTTTTTACAAATACATGGCTGGAGATATGGAAATATCTGAGTTGGCTAGAATTCTTAGAAGATTTTGATTTTTTTCTGGGTATCGTGCTAAATTCAGGTGCACTCAAACCGATAAAAAACATGTTTTTTACTTTCAGACTCGATAACAGGGTAAATAATAACGCATCAATGTAAACATAAGACTTTTGAGCGTCAATAAGGGATCTTCTGAGGATTATTTTTTTTTTAAATACAAGTCCTCTTATTCTTTAAAAATTCACAAATGGAAAATTCTGCACGTTTTAGGGACTTAAATAGGAACTAGATCGAATTTGAAATTGAAAGAAGCATTACATGCTATACGGAATGTACATGAATGTAATAACATTTTCTGTTACTTTTGTGATTTAATATTTATATGATACAATTCTCGGAAAATCAAATAAATGATCCTTATTACCGCATCGAAGAAATTTATTTGATTTAAGAAAATGATCGTACATATCATCTAAGCGATTTAGCGTTGTTATTGGTTGAAGGGAGTAAGAGATTTGTGTTTTAGAATTACGTATCTGATATTGTCAAATGTTATTTCAAATCAAGGAAATATTTCCTTCAAACCAAATAATGTCCATTACTGAAGTATAGTTTTTTTCCATTGAAATATGTTATTTCTTGTTTAAAAAAAAGCAGCCTAAATTTGATTAAATATTTCATGGAAACATAGAAATGGGATTTTAATTGGTGTATATATGGAAATTTTTTGAGCTGGAAAAGCGAAGGGGGAAATTTTGTTGCACAATATACCTTTCCCAGCTTTATGATTTTTTTTTTGCAAAAATGGTCAGAATTATTTTATTCCAAAATTTATCATCAAAAAGCCTTTTATAATCATGCATCAACTTTGATTTATGTCGATGAAATAAGTTTTTCTTTTTAAAACAGATTTTTCAAATATTATAAATTAAAATAACTTCCTTATTCTTCAATTAAATGTATCAATATTGTAAGTCAATCGATTCATCTCGAATCAATACATCTTTTCTATTCTCATATCAACTTCAAATTATGAGAATGAGAAAATTTTTATTATAAAAATCGATTTTTAATATAATATAAATTACCATAATTTTCTTACTCTTTGATAGAAATCATTAATATTATAGGTTAATCGATTCATCTGGAACCAAGGAATCTTTTACATCCTTGCATCAACTTTGAATTATGTAAATGAAACAAATTTTACTATAAAAAACCGACTTTTAAAATATTATAAAGTATTAAAAAAAATTCAATGAATATTTTTAGAAATCCTTTGGTCAGTTTCAAGATATCAGTGGTGAAAATATTCCTTTCAAATTTCATCGATTTATCTGCAACAGTTTTTGAAGTTATCGTGTTCACAAAATGTACTAGACACACACGCATCCGGAAAATTGCTTGGAACATTGTATCAGACATTTTTGAATGGAGGAACGTTCAACTAAATATATTGGAAAATTTTCGAAAATGTTACTATTACAGAGCTTCCTCTATAAGGAAGCAAAAAGAGAGAACAACTTTAAAAAGGCCCAAAAAGATGGAGCATGGTCGATAACCGGCCTTATTTGACAAACGGTTGTGGTTTTACTTATCAAGTAATAAATTAAAATGATTTTGAGTTTAAAAAATGTGTGTTCTCTACTAAATTTATGCATAAAAAGGCAGTGATTCTGATCGAGTGCATGTTTGTGTGAGAAATATATCATTATCATTATTATACCATTAAGAAACATTTTTTCAGTGCGCGTACTTTTTCCTATAGATGATGCGAGAATAGAAAAGATGTATTGATTCGAGATGAATCGATTGACTTATAATATTGATACATTTTATTGAAGAGTAAGGAAGTTATGCTCATTTATAATATTTGAAAACTCCATTTCAAAGAGAAAAACAAAGTTTGATTTGTCTGATTTATCATTACACTTTTTAAATGTTTTGTATTATGCTAAGGCTTCCTCTATGAGGAAGCAAACACATTCTCTAACGGGAAGCAAAGTGCTTGTAAAATGATTACCATATAAATATAAATACTAACAAAGTGGAAGTTTATCGAATCAATACATATTTTTTCAACTTTGTTATACACTTATTCCGATCAGTATATCGCATCTTTGAAAAACCAAAATATATACACCTATTAAAATCCAATTTCGATGTTTCCATGAAATATTTAGTCAAATTTAGGGTGCTTTTTTGAAAACAAGAAATCACATATTTCAATTAAAAGAAAAAACCTGTACTTCAGCAAATGGACATTAATTGCTTCAACCAATTACAACGTTGAGTCGCTTAGCTAATATTTCACCTAGTAAAAAAATTATTAATTTGCTATAATAATTTCATACTTATGGTTTAGAATAAAACTATTTATACTTTGAAACTATGTCTCATAGGACGTATTCAGTACAATAATTACCTTCAATTAAGCAAAATTTCTTCGATTTGGTAATGAGGATAATTAATTTGATTTTTCGAGAATTGTATCATATGAATATTACATTACAAAAGTAACGGAAAATTTTATGACATTCATGTACATTTCGTATAACATATAATGCTTCTTTCAATTTCAAATTCGATCCAGTTTCTATTTAAGACCCTGAAAAGTGCAGAATTTTCCATTTATGAATTTTTGAGGTCTAAGAGGACTTGCATTTTATAGAAATTAATCCTCAGAAGATCCCCTATTGACCTATTGCGTTTAGCACGATACCAAAATAAAATCAAAATCTTTTGAAAATGGTAGCCAACCTAGATATTTCCATATCTTCAGCCATGTGTTGGTAAAAAATAATATAAATAAGTGTAAATAAATCTGAATATAAAAATTATAATATTACGCACCTATTTATTAAATAAAAAAGTGAAGTAGGCTATGTTTTCTGTAACCTAACCGTATACCTAATAATGTATTGCATTAAATCATAAATTTCAGATTTTAGATCAAGTGATGCAAGAATTAATAAAACGTAATA